>AP028440.1:5334461-5435500 GCA_036509395.1 Antheraea yamamai
ATTTTTTTCTCAGTCCGATAGAAAAAAATTCATACCTCATCATTTATCGATTGAACAGAAAAATGTTCCGAGAGAATTTTTTAGGAAATTTAATGCTCTACAAAAAAGGTATCTTATATTTTTTCCGTAAACCTCACCATTTGAAAGATATTAAGGATTTAATTTTGATTATTTTAAGACAAATTTCATTTTTGTTTATGAATTTTATAACTCGACAATAAATGACTTTTACAAAATGCGCAATACAAATTTTTGTTGGAAATTAACTGCTCTATAAAAATGGTTTCTTATGTTTTGGCGATGAAATTAACCGTTCAAAAGATATTCATGATCAAACTTTCATGTGTACGGATTTTAAAAGTTTTTGATGAGATATTCGGAAAATTTCAATTTAATTTATAAATTTCATATGAATATCATTTCTTGTCATTAATATAAGTATTATTTGAGTTTTATTTTCAAAATTATCAAAATTTGCTTTTTTTCATTAATAAATATTTAACTAAGCGATAAAAAATGTCCAATTTATTTTTTAAATGGAGACAAATATACTTAAACATAAATAAAAATTTGAAAAATATTTTGAAGTTTCTCAGTTGATAACAACTAAATTTCGTGTAAATTTTCTCAAAAATTATAAATTAAATTGAAATTTTTCGAATATCTCATCAAAAACTTTTAAAATCCGTACACATGAAAGTTTGATGATGAATATCTTTTGAACAGTTAATTTCATTGTCAAAACATAAGAAACCATTTTTATAGAGCAGTTAATTTCCAACAAAAATTTGTATTGCACATTTTGTAAAAGTCATTTATTGTCGAGTTATAAAATTCATAAACAAAAATGAAATTTAGAGCTCATGCTTGGTGAGAATTTTTTTAAGGTGTCTAGCAACCCATTTTTCGTGTCACTTGTAAAAAAAAATAATCGATTTTTTTGACCCACCCTAGTAGTCAATGTTTTATGGATGAGGAAACGGATCCAGATAAAAACTAAATTATTCTATATTTTTTTTTTTTTGTAATCTGACATATGTAAAAGGCTTTTGTGTTTCTAAATTGCTTTTTTTTGATCCAAAAAATATTAGTTATGTTATTGATTTAAGAATTGTGTCTTTTTCATAATTTTAATTACTTGTTTTGACCAATAATATATCTGTGTATCAAAAAATAAATGATTATTTAATAATTAGTGCTTTATTTCTCTGTGTATCAAAAAATAAATGATTATTTAATAATTAGTGCTTTATTTCTCTGATTCATCCCACAGGTCTTTTCGGTTACGCGCAACCGCTCCCGATACAAATGACCGTGCGCCCGCTTGAAGGTTAATTTAATGCTTTACTAGAGGCATGGTAATTAGGAATAAAACACAATATTATTATTTTATTGCAAATTACTATATCTTCTTCTTAGACATATCTCCAAATAGTATACAATACTTTACTATTGCAAAAAATACTCCTTCCTTCCTGTACTCTTTTTCATTCCCACTCTTGGCTTGTTCATACACAGACAATCTTACTTGTACTTATTAAATAGCCAATGATTGTTCCTTTATGTATATTATATTCATATTGTTTAATTATCATTAGCCGATTATTTTTTATAGTGTAGCACATTTATTTATAAATTAAATAGATGTAGGATTAATATGCCCATAAAAAATACAATAATAGATATTAAGTAAATAGTAAAAGCTATTGACTTCCTGTTTAATTGATAAACACTTGTATGACTCTAAGGGCAATAACTATAATAAAAAAAATATAGATAACTGTATTTAAAAATAAAGAAAAGCTGTTAATCTCAATATTCTCAAGGATAACTATTAATCAAAACCCACGTTGGTTGAAATTATCTCCATTACAATAATGTTATGGTACAGTACATACATGAATTATAATACAGAAATCAACATTTTTTGTCCTTTTGTAAACTTTTTGAGAAATTACTTTTAGAAGTACCACAAGAACACAAAATTGAATTAATAGTACGCAAAATATAATCAATATCTAGTATGTATATACAAGACAAGATATATTTATTCATAAATAGTTAGGAACAAAGGAAACTATTAATTTTTATAAATATATGCGTTACACGAAAATTGATATGAACATATGTTAATAATGTTACTAATATTGTCTATATGGTCCATAAAATGAATTATTTTTGCTCTTTATGTACTATAAATAAATATATCTACATACCCATATAGAATATTGATCCCCAGCCTCTGTTAGAGGCATTCTTAGAACCCTCTTTAAGCCCCAAAAGAGACGAGGCATAACACATAACTTATACGCCACATTGCTGCCAGACACCTGACACAGCAATGAATTTTTTAGCCGATGAATTAGTATTTATGGATGACGAAATGCTCGATATTTATTTATCGGTACAAATCTTCGACAACGATTTAGGAAGAAAACAATAAGCTGTCAGTTGTTTTTTTTTTTATTACTTCTTATGAATTTTTGGATACATGTCTTTTAAGCTTAACTTCGTATAGTCCTTATCAAAATTTTGACCACTCTGAATTTAGGTATAGATGCGCAGAACACAAATTTAAGTATATACGTATCATATTATATGTATAGCATTGAGAAAATGTGAATAAATAAATGTTAACTTTAGATTCCTATAATAATATTGTAACGTTGAATTGTCTATACACGCAAGCCCGAAATTACGGCTATATGTAGAGAGGCCAAAAAGATGGACGCGGACTATACTATTTTTGTAATCCTCTACCCATTACTTATACAAGATGGTGGCATATTTTGTTTTTGTAATTATGGAATATACGGAATTTTGGAGACCACTAAAATTCCATGGCGTAAAAATGGGTTAGTAGGAAGCATAAAATACTAGGGATTCCAACCTAAGGCGCCTCCTACAAGCATGGGAAGATTATAACATATGTTATTATAACATTGTTCGTAAATGGAATAACAAAGCTTACATAATTTAGCAATTCAAATTCAATTACCGAATTCAAATTTTAATATTGTGAGTAGCATTGTGCTAAATAGAGAACTCAACAAAAGGAATTTTTATCATTACAACTTCAGCTTACAATAAAATTCTTAGTTTATCCCTTTACAATAAAAGTGACTAAAAATTAACGAAAACACACAAATTAGTTATTATAGCCTTTGTACGTACTGTATGTAGTAATTTATTACAAAAAAGGTACAACGTTGGTTGAGTTTCTATATGTTGTGGAAGGACCGTTTCCCGTAGACATTATGGGTATAGTAAAGCTATTGCTCAAAATATTTTTTACTATTTAAACTAATTAGTTTGAAGCAGTGGTTTTGCGAGGACTGGCGACGATTCCTTACGTGTTGAGTCAAAATAGATAATTTTAAAATGTGATTTGTTTTACATATAATTGATATAATAATAATATGTAATAAATATTAAATAATATCCAGCAATTTAAGGTAAGGTCTTCATTGTCTATTGGTGACAAACTCTTTTAAAGTAATTGATGCACTATTATCATCACTCCTTATTCAATATTGTACTTATAATATTCTATGTATTATTGCGGCACATTTACATGATAATTTTTTAATTTTGGAAACATATTTTCTCAATTGATTTATTCGCATTTTATTTGTTAAGTACATAAAAATTTAAATTATTATACTTTGTAATTGCGTCATTTAAGTCAGTCAAGAAAATTATAAGAAGTAACATCGGTTTATTGCATGGACGCAGAGGCTTTTAGAACTAGGGGCCACTCTGACAAATTAAGAGTTAAAGACGGGGCGCTTTAAATTAAAACAACACCGTTTCCTAAAATATAAGGGATATATAAAAATATATATAAAACTAGCGGACCAGGCAGACGTTGTCCTGCCTTGATAATAAAAAAAAATCTAAAATTCACCCGCAGCGCCACCTACCGGGTCCAATTGTGAATCTAAACCATTCTCGGATCCACTGGAACATGCACATAAAATTTCATCAAAATCGGTGCAGCCGTATAGGAAGACTTCAGTGACATACACACGTACAGAAGAAATGTATATATAAGAAGATATAATAATATAACATAAAAATATAAGCCCTTAAATGTGTAAAAATAATTTAATAAAATTATAAATCTAGTTTAATTAGTTCCGAGTGCAAGATCGCACAGCATACCGTCAACGTTTTTATTTATTTAGTTTTATATATTTTTTAACAATGACTAATTCACGCTTTTTACGTATTTGTAAATGATCAGTGGAAACGTCCTAAGAAGTTCTTAAAAACTTGATTGAGACTTTATGTTAATTTTTTTTTCTTATTTATTTTTCCTGCAGACTGCACCTTCTTTCTGAGATAATTTTAAATCTAGTTCTGATTTAATACAATATTAAAGATAAGATATTATTATTATATGTAAGTAGTTACAGCTAATTGTTAATATATTTCTTAAATATATGTTAATGACTTAATTTTGTTGTTGAGATTATAGTCTTTAGGCGGTTTTATTATTAGTTTTCATGGCCATTTTTTAAGGAAACTTCTTTATCGGCGTTGGAATATAAATATACCGTCACGCATTTTTCGGTTAGCGTCACATTTTTCCGTTACGCGCCCTTTTTTGTATTCATGTCTATGATAATAAAATCCTTTGGATGAACCTATCAATTCTCAGTATATAGTGTCTTATCTATGCTATCAATTGCGTGCTTTTCTTTTCTTTATTTACCAATTTCTGGAAAGTTCATATAGATCATTTTCGAAAAATAAGGCCTTAAAAATTTCACGTCGGTGACATCAGTGTACTCAGTAGTAGACTCAGGTTACTGTAGAATGTCTAGATGGCGTTAACTCAAAATTTATGTCTTTAAGATATTATTGCATAACATTGCGCAATCACCATTCGTACTTTATGACACCCTACGAGATCACCCAACGTCACCCTACGAGAACACTTTATGAGATTATTTTACGTCACACCACTGTAATATTTTACGAAACTTATCTAGAACACTTTACGGCAATTTACAATTTATGAGGATCTACAAAATTACTCTATGACATCTCTAAAGTAAACAAAAGACGCTACGAGCGAACTCTATGATATTGGTACTACCTGCTAGTAATCATTTTTTGTTGACTTAATAATATATAAATAATTTATTACTTATACTTGGTCAGGTTAGGGGTGGAGGGTGCTGGAGGAGGTGGAGACCTTATCGGACCACCGATATATCAGGTTCGAGGTCTCCACCTCCCAAGCCGGAATTGGCACCCGCCCCCGGAGGGGCGCGAAGTTCCCCTGTTGGGCGATGAGCCGCCTCAACCGTGAATTAGCGGAAGAGGCGGCCATCGTCCAGGCCTGGGCCATGCCCAAGCCCACAGGGGCTGATGTCGACGGGTCCGCAGCCCGCCTCCGTGCAGCCCTCACGGAGGTTTGCGACGGGTCGATGCCGCGGAGCGTACACCGCCCAGACAAACGGGTGGTGTACTGGTGGTCGCCGGAGATCGCCGATCTCCGAGCGGCCTGTTCCGCGGTCCGGCGGCTGTTCGGGCGCAGCCGCCGGCGCCGGCATAGGGACCCAGAGATGGAGACCCGGCTGCATGGCAGCTATAGGGAGTACAGGAAGACCCTGCAGGCTGCCATTAACCGGGCGAAAGAAGCAGCATGGGAGGAGCTGCTCCAGACGCTGGAGGGGGATCCTTGGGGGCGCCCGTACAGGATCGTACGCAAGAAGTTACGATCCTGGGCGCCCCCGGCGACGGAGACCCTCCGGCCGGAGGTGGTAGCGAGGGTCGTGGGAGAATTGTTCCCCGACCCTCCGATGCTTCCAGCTCCCCCCATGCCTCCGCCTCGGGAGGTAATCGAGGAGGTGCTCGACGGTCCTCCCCCTCCGATAACGGAGGAGGAGATGGGGAGGGCCGTTGAGCGCCTCCTCAACCGGCGAAGAGCACCCGGCCCTGATGGGGTCACGGGTCAGGTGCTCGGCCTCGCCCTGGGCCAATTAGGGGGGTGGCTTCGGGAGCTGTTCGACCGGTGTCTTTCGGTCGGGCAGTTCCTGAAGCCCTGGAAGCTTGGGCGGCTCCGCCTCATGGAAAAGGCAGGCCGCCCTCCGGACTGCGCGTCCGCGTATCGGCCCCACATCCTGCTGGACGACGCCGGGAAGGTGCTGGAGAGGATTATCTCCTCCCGGGTCGTCCAGCACCTAGAGGGCGTTGGGCCGAATCTGGCGGACGCGCAGTATGGCTTCCGAACAGGGCGTTCCACGGTGGACGCCCTCATTCTTCCCCCCCCCCCCCGCCTTCCTTCCCTTTTTTTTTTTTTTTTTCGTTCCTTGTTTCTTTTCTTTTTTTTTCTTTTTTTTGTATCCCATAAATTTTTCCTTTTTTTTTTTTACCTTTTATTTTTTTTATATTAAATAACAATTTTATTATACCAATTTGACGAATTGAATTTGTTTTAAGCTACGAGAACATGCTGGCTGACAAACCAATTTAAACTTCATTAAAGAAAACGATCCTTCCACAATATATATCAGCTATGAGTGATAACGAGCTTTTCTTGGATCTATTGCTCCTAATATATTACTTGATGCCCATTGCCCACTAAAGATTTATTATATTCTAGTTAT
Source organism: Antheraea yamamai (assembly GCA_036509395.1). Classification (NCBI taxonomy): domain Eukaryota; kingdom Metazoa; phylum Arthropoda; class Insecta; order Lepidoptera; family Saturniidae; genus Antheraea; species Antheraea yamamai. Next base: position 5,341,082 of record AP028440.1, read on the forward strand.
GGAATTGAATTATATGTCTACTATAATATATATTTATAATATATATTATATTTTCATTGCTTAAGGTATTATATGGGATAAATAACGAAATAAAATATGTTATAATTTTTTTTACATTCTATAAGTTATGTCAAGTATCGTAGTGTTATGCTGTGGTGTTATACACAATATTTTCAAGGATAAAAGTCGTGCCAACCTGACATTAATATATATACATTATTAATTTGTTTTAAATTACTCTTGGAGTCATTAAAATAGTTATGAAGTATAAAGTGCTCTATACATATGGTCTTAGGCGTTATTGTATACAATTAACATTTTTCGAGATATGTTGAGCACAAATCGTGTACAAACACCGAAATATTCCAGTTTCTTAGCTGAACTCACCACTTTTTTGATCCTTAGAATCATTTCAAAAATGGCTCAGATAGATTTCATAACTGTTTATTACCTACAGATGTTTTTGCTGGAGACAGATTAATATCTAACTAAAGATTTTTGATGTCCACGCAGTGATCGTTATCAAGTTATAAACGCTACCTATTTCATTTGGCGCAATACATTTCGTGATAACACTATTAGAACTCTTTAACAAAAACAGTTTCTCACCAGTAGTTGAATAGGTACAACTGTCTTGTGTATAATTCAAAAGACAGTATCAAACACCTATGCTAAATATCTATATATTATCTTATGCTTAGATAATTATAACCTACGTTAGCATCAAAGCAAAATATTGTTTGTAAATAGAACCATTATACACCCATTATACCATATTTAGATTTCCTATTGGACATTCATACTTTTTACTATTGAATTGACTCGATGACAACTACAAAAATAATTAGGAAGATATGAATTCATAAAGTACCACTATACGTATCTACTTTGTACAGGTTACTATAGATATATACATAATGGCTGTGTTCTGTATAATCACATGTATAGTATGTGTGTGAACATAAATATAAGTATAGAAATTGCTATAACCCGACAAACAGAAATATACTCTGATAGCGCAATACAAAACTGCGACACAAATATACAACTTAAATTAGAGGGGTTTTACAGTTCTTCGTGCGAACCCCGACGACGAAATCATTCCATCCAGCCGTCGAAGCCGTGTTCTCGGGGGTTTGGGATTGTGATTTTATATAAATCTCTAAAATAAATGTGCCAACAACTATATTAATGAAGGTAAATAGTAAGATAATTCATTTTTGTATAAAATGCTTTATGTCGTCGTTGTAGCTATGAGCAATTATGGGATCGCTTTCTCAGGTATGTTTTGTCCTGCTTTAACAAGTGGAATGTCATCATCATGTTTGACGTTCTTTCTCTTTCGCTCCAGTAATATAACACCGTTGTGCTCGTTCGTGTCACGTAAGGATTTTTTGTATTTTCTCTAGTTCCAAGTGCGCTTTTATAATAATTTTTATTGTTTACTTATGGAATATGTCCTTTTATATAATAATTGATATTTTTACTGGAAAATATTAGCTCAAATCGCTTCAAATGGGTCGTTCTAACTTTCACTCTAGATATAGATAGGTGCCGTGGATGATATAGATAGGTACATATATACGACTATATTCAAGCGAATCGTCGTCTCAAGGCCGAAATGTACAAGTACTTTACCTATATATATCAAGTAAGAAGAATATTGGATTTTTGTAGAAATGTAATGTCTGTGGTGATGGGCGTTTTGATCAAAACAAGTCGACACAATTTTCAGTGTCATATTGTTGTAAACGTACGTACTGGAATGGCGCATTGGGAAACATGATTTCAATATTATAATTTTACCTATAAATAAATGTAGTGTGGTCGCTTGTTATCGCTGTAGAGCGACGCAATACGCGTAAATGTTGATACATCGCTGTTCCTGGGTTGCTAGTCGGGCTTGTATAAAAGTTATATCGTGAAATGTATTATGTATGCCAACGTACGTAGTCCTTGAGATAACCTCAAAATTATTATAGAAATTCAATCTATCGGTTGTCTCGCAAAAAATTGCTGATATGAAGTATAATATTTTTATTTGTATATATGTACATTATTTTTTTTTTACGTGCCCAGATCATCTGAAACGGTACGAGCCGACTGCACAGCTGCTGCAGGATCTGCCGAGCCCGCATTATCTGTGATATATCGCTCAGCCTCTCGTCCGTCCTATAAGGTTGGCTTGTTTTTCTAAATATTCGATTAAGTATTGATTATGCCAGTAATTAATTTTCGAAATAACTTTTAAACTTAACTTATAATTATGTAGTATCATTTGTAATTTCCAGTAAGTATTTTTGGTTCAGTAATTTACTACTCTTCAAATGTGAATTTTTAATGTAATAGCTTTCTGACTGTGAAGGTTTCTTGTTCATGTGTACTGTACCACTAATATGATGATATAGTAATTTTAGCATTTTCAATAAATCTAAAATCTTCTGAATTCTTTGTTTATATTTAATTGAAAAGGGCATTCCACTGTATTCTATCTAAATGTGTGTGAGTAGGCGGTATAGGTGCCATAAGGATGACAGGAGTGTCAAACAGTGGCTATGTAATGTCGATTATACATAACCCATCCTTTTTACTCCGGCAGATCTGCTGGTTTGGTTGTAAACAGGATAAGAATAAAATATTAATTTTGATTTGGAAGCCCTTATTATATGTATATAATGAAAAATACTTATTATGGAAATCTTTGTGCACTTGTTAATGCATATTTGCTCTATCCTTGGGAAACAATTTTGTTTCTGGATAAATTCCCTAACAATATTTAAATTTTATGAGGATCAGTTGAGTTGTTAAGGTGTAAAAGTGTAATGAACAAATACAGACTCACATTCTTTTACATTTATATTAGTTAAGATAGTACAAAAATACGTCAACTAATAAAAATGTACCTTTTGCAAAATATTCTCTTTAGGGAAAAAATCTAGGTAATTATAAATATTGAAATGTTAATGGCCTGAATAAATACTCATATGATGTTTGTGGATTATTATTGTTTTTAAGATAAATAAGTTGTAAAAAAAATTAAGTTATGTCAAATATTAATTACTACTACAGTGTAAACTGTTTATAACGAATTTCAAGGGACCGATACATTATAAAGAGTTTTCGTCATACAGAGGGAAGAGAATAAATAAATGGTTTTGTGGTAAACCAATCAAATTTAACAAATTTCTACGTTATAGAAAGTTTTATAATGAACAATGTTATAATGAGTTTAGACTGTATTATTCCTTTATTCCAAAATGTCCATTGGAATGGTTTGTTTCTAATGAAACAGTTATGCTCAGAACAGAAGATGTGAGAGAATGAATTGTATCTTAGTCCATGTCACCTGTAATTATGTAGCCTAATACTTTATGACTAGTCAATAATCGTTTCAAAGCATTAAATTATTATGTATATGTACTGATACAGAAATATGTTTTATAGGGCTGGGCTACTTGGGGCTAGGAGGCGAGTCCACAGCAGCTTCCAGCGGTGATCTCACCCTGTCCTCTGTCACAGAGGATCTAAACACTGCTACCTGCTTTATTGACTGCATCACTACGAACCATTGTTACTTAGTCTTTAATTGAAACAATATGCAATCTGTGAAAATAAGTATAATACTAAGTGGATATTGTAGAGAATTATTCTATTTATAATATTTGTCTGATGTCTAATGTTTCTGTAATATTATGTGTTCCACATTTAATTAAGGATAATTGTTACTCCAATATTGATACTGTTACCGAACCAATGCAATGTAATCGATCCACCTCAATGTCGGTGGTGAACACAAATAAATTTGGTGCTTATAAGCGAGTCGAGAAGAATGAGAGTCAGCAAGTTAGTATAAAAATGGTAGATAATAATATTTATAATGTAGAATTTGTTGATAGTATCCGACAAAACCAAATGATTGGCGATAAGCCTAAATACTGCATTCCTTTTACGATTAACGCCATAACAGTCCAGGGTATCTCATACAGTGACCCATACTTCAGTAGCTTTAACTTAAAGTATAAGATGGCGTTAGGAGCGCCGAAGTATATGAACAAGTCTGATTACGCTTTTAAATCCTCAGTTTATATTATACGAGATGAGCCTTGCAAGACGCAACTACTGAGTGATAATTCTGTTCACAATATGATATGCAAAACTATACCTCGAATGACCATTGATGAGTACACATCTATGAGAACACACCATGACAATAATATAAAACAAATTGATTATAACGAAATGGGCAGTGGACCTGTTTTAAGTACTTTCGCAAATGGTGATCTCACCTTCGATGCTATGATAGAACTTGCGAAAAACGAGAAACGAATTATAAAGACTGTGGCGAAATACGAAGATCTGGATAGTTGGGGTGTTCCGCGTCGCATGCGTTTGTGTGGCGGCGGAGAAAGCTCCCTCAATGCTGCTACGGGTTGGGGAAGCCCACCTGCCTCAAATAATAGTGGTAAGTTTGCCAAATTAAGTTCGTAAAATAGTTGTTATTCGAAATTTTATTCATGAAATAATATATATTATATTATATCACTGTAACAATTTGCAGCTGGTAGTTGGGGCAGCAACACTAGTGCACAAACAAATAATGGAACAAATAATACTCAACAATGGAATAATACGGCTCAACGGCCACAAACTTCTCAGTCAGATAGTGAGTGCTATTGACATATAAAACATATTTTATTAATTAAAATCATGTTGATTAAATATTTTATGTTATTTTTCTTTGTGCATTTTACGAGTTTGTTTATTTGCAGTGAACAGCAACAAGGGCAATGGTAATCAGATGCCACCGACGAGTGCAGCATCTGCTCAAAGTTGGCAAAGTTCCCCACCAAGCATGCCAAATTCCCAGCCCAACAACAACGGGGCACCTGCAACTAACGGTAGGTTTAATTAGTGTCATGATAAATGTAGCATAATATATTTGATAGTTCCTATACCAATGTGTGTTAAATATTTATTTGAAGGTACAAATAATGCTGCAAATGGCAACAACGTTGTTGCCAATCCAAACTCTGCTGCAAATTCAAATGGACCCACTGCTGGGAATGGGAATAATGGAAATAGCACTAATAGTACATCATCAGCAAAAATTGAGCAGCTGAACTCCATGAGAGAGGCTCTCTACAGTCAAGATGGTTGGGGAGGTGTAAGTGATCATTGTAAATTGTATTTTGTTTTAAGAGTATAAAGTAATAATAAAACATACTTGTAATATTTTTAGCAACATGTAAATCAAGATACAAACTGGGATGTTCCCGGATCACCTGAACCTGGATCAAAGGTGGAACCTACAGCTGGGGGACCACCAGCTTGGAAACCCAATGTTAACAATGGAGCATTTCTTGGAACTGACCTTTGGGAGGCTAATTTACGTAATGGTGGACAACCACCTCCACAGCCAGCTGCCAAAACCCCTTGGGGTCATACACCAACTACTAACATTGGAGGCACATGGGGAGAGGATGATGACGTAGCGGATTCAACAAATGTGTGGACGGGTCCACCACCACCACAACAATGGGCAGCAGGTCCTCCACAGCATGCACAACAGTGGGGAATGCCAAAGAAGGATGATTGGAACGCATGGGGTGAGCCTCATCGCCCAGCAGATCCACGACTTGATGTGCATCGTGCATCTGACCCGCGACAGCAGCCGGTTGACCCACGACATGATTTGCGCGGTGGTATTTCTGGTAGACTCAACGGTGATATGTGGAGTCAACACCAGCATGCTGCCGGACCGAACAAATTGATGCCATCTGCTGCAGTAAATCAGTGGGGTGCACAGGTCTGTATTTTACTCTCATAATAATATGTTATAAGATTTTATCAATAATTAAGTTTGTAATTGTCATAGGGTCCTAAGGATACATTGAAGACAAGTGGTGGATGGGAAGAACCTTCACCACCAGCGGCAAGGCGTGCCGGTACTGGTTTCGATGATGGAACAGCTCTATGGGCGCAACGAGGCGGTATGGGTATCGGTCGCGCTGGACCTCAAGGCCCTCCAGCCACAGCCCGCATTCCGCCGACGCCCACCAAACCTGATGCTGTTTGGGGTGCTCACGCTCAGCGTAATGGCTCATGGGAGGAACCACACACGCCTGCTTGGCCTGATCGCGATGCACCTGCTTGGCCTGATGCGTCAGGACCCGGTTTGTGGCCTGTTCCTAAACCAAAACCCACAGGTCCAACAGCAGGCTGGCCAGATGACATTGGTGAATGGGGTGGGCCAAAACCACCTCAGGGCGGCTCACTCGGAAAGCAACTACCCAAAGAAGTTGTATGGAACAGTAAGCAGTTCAGGTACGTTTGTTTCTTAATATTCTCTTGAAATCAAATTTGTTGTCGATACTTATCGTTTTTATTTTTTTCGATCAGATTTCTGGTAGAGATGGGTTATAAGAAAGAAGATGTAGAAACAGCATTGCGCAGCCGTGACATGAATGCAGAGGAGGCCCTCGAGCTGCTTGCCAGCGCACGGGGTGACAGCTGGCGTAGGGATGATCAGTTCCACCACGCGACTGGCTTCCAACCCCCTCCAACGGTTCCTAACGTACCACCAGCGATGGTGCCGAAATTACTTAACCAGCCTCCACCACAGCCACAACATCATCCATCCTACAACCCAAACAGGTGTGTAAAATGCTTGTAACTCTTCAAGCAAGGAAATAAATGTTTCGATGTGTTGAGGATGGCTAGATGGGTTTTTTAAAAAAAGGCGAAAATTCACTCACATACACTTTTATTTACTGGAAAAACAAGGTATGTCCTCTTGATGCGAGATTTACCATAAGAACGATTCCGACGACTGATTAATTATAACTCTCTTTAATATGGCATTATAATTCCTTATATATTGTTTTACTTATTGCTTGCTCAGCATTTAGCAATACTAATATAATTTCATAACGGATGGTATGTTGGGGTACTAAATACACACACGGACACAACTGATATGCTTGGAAAATATAGCACACTTGGAACGACTTTGATACTTTTATAAAAAATATTACAATATTTTACGTCATAGTACTATAAGGTCATACTACGTCAAGAATAGTATAACTAAATCTAAATATGTATACGTAATAGACAGAAACATTGAATTTGTGCTCAAATATTCATCAGCCCCTTAGTGCCCGGTCAAGGTATTGTATCTCAACATTCTTATGAAGAGTATGATGGTGGTAACTGGATCATAGTCTAGATAATAGCTAGAAACATCAAGTTTGTGCTTAGATATTTGGTCTCCTAGTGTAGGAGAAAGATTTCAATTTTTTAAAGTTTGGTGAAGACAGTATATATGATAACTGAATCTTAGTATAGATAATAGTTAGAAACATCGAGTTTGCACTCAAAGGCTGTAAAGGCACTAGTCTCATAGTGTCAGCTAAATGTTTCATATCTTAAGGACCAGGTGAGAGCTATTTTGTGATAAAAGAATTTTAATATTGATAATAGCAAGAAACATAAAGTTTGCACTCAGAATTCGAGTCTTGTCGTATCAGATGAGAGTATCATTTCTCATAGACCAAGTGAGTAGCTGTATCACGATAACAGAATTTTAGTACTGATAATCGCTAGAAACATCAATATTGCGATCAGAGGTCTAGACTGTTAGAGTCGGATCAACATTTCATTTTATGATTCAGATGGGTAGCTGTATCATGATAACTGAACTTTAGTATTCACAATAGCTACAAACATCAGGTCTGGGTTCAAATGTTTGGTCTCACAGTATCGGATGAAAGTTTCATTTCTCATGGGCTAGATGCGTATCTTTGTCGTGATAACAAGATTTTTGTATAGTATAGAGTAGCTAGAAATATAGAGTTTACGCTGAAAAGTGTCATAGTGTCTGATAATGTTTAATTCCTTATGGGCATTTTTAGTACATATAGATATCAGTTACAAACACTGAGTATGCGCTCAGAGATTTAGATAGGAGAATTTTTAAATTAGCGTTTGCTTCTACATCAAAAATAATTCTGTGAACGATATACCACAAAACACCTGAATAGTGAGTTGTAATAGCTGTAGCACAACGGGCAGCATATGATGGTCTTTGTGTAAAACGAACCTTAATTCTACCGAGAAACTTTGCATCTCTAGCTTTGATACACTTTTCACCAAATAATTCGTTTTATTATAAACAAGACATGAGATATCATGTTCTGATAAACAATAAGCCTCATACTATTTGATTATTGAATTCTGAATAGATAATAAAATATAATAAAGAGAATGCGAATACGACATATCATTCTACCCATGAAGGAGCTCCGTAGCCCTTTCTGAGAGTCCATTATGAGATAATTTTGTTCAGTCCTGCCATAAGCTTTTGTTATTATTTAACGAAAGAAGTACAAACAAGACATGTCTGTCTCTACCCATCAAGGAGTTCCATAACAGTTTTTGAAGTAGGTCATCAACAGATCATTTTCGAATTATTTTTCGAAATTATCAAAACTTTTTGTGAAGTGTATACATATTTCTACAGCGATGTTTATTTTTCTTTTTCTAATGGAGTGCAAAGCGACGTAGACATCCACTCGCTACGGCGCCTGAGCGCGGTCTGGCGACGTGAATCCTTCTTCCATACTTTTGTTTAAATCGAATATAAATATAGAAATAAATTGGACCTTATTCCATAGTAGTTAAGGTCTACGTAACTGACATAAAACGGTGAAATTTTGTTTACAACTATTTTTTTTTGTCACATTTAGTACAGAAAACTTGGATATTATTTAAACTTGATTATATGTAGCATAAGCAAGTTTTTTTTTTATTAAGAAAAATGTAAATTTACTGAGATTTTCATACCGAAAACAGGCTGTTTTGCGCGAGGAGACTACGGAGAATTGATTTTTTTTAAAAGGGAAATCTATTCATTAAAAAAAAAAAAACAATGAACTGTACATTATTGTTAAAGGTTCAATGTATCTGTAGTGAGTCATTATGTTTACCAAAGTTCAATAGTTTTGTTGTAATTCTTATCGAAAAACAGTGAAAATGGACCTTTTTTGAGAGTGTGTTCTTAAAAACATTGTATGGATAATAATAAAGAAGTGAATTGTTATCTCTACTTAAAACCATTTATGAAGAAGATGATTATGATTATCTCAAGAAAATGATCTGAAGATTTTATTCATCATATTAGTAGATTAAATGGCGTTTCTTACTCCCTTTTTTGTGTATCATGCTAATGTTGAAAACGAGAAAGGTATTTTTTGAATCTAAAATGTTCCTTATTAATACAATGTAGATAAGGCAGACTAAAATATGTATCACATTAATTTGTATTTGGAACACTGAAGACGTAGAATAGTTGCTGAATAAAAGTTTTGTCTGATTGATTTTTTAAGTTTTGTTTATTGTTTTCCAGCAGTACTGGTAATAGCGGACAACCAAGCGCGGCACAGTTACGTATGCTCGTGCAGCAAATCCAAATGGCCGTATCGGCTGGTTATCTTAACCATCAAATATTGAATCAGCCATTAGCACCTCAAACACTAGTCCTTCTGAATCAGTTACTCCAGCAGGTAAAATTCAAACATTAATGAATACCTTACATTTATTGTAATTTTAGTGCAAAGGTTATATAGTATTTTTGTTTATAGATCAAGGTTCTCCAGCAGTTGTTACAGCAGAATTCCTTGGCGATGAGCAAAGGTCACTCATCGCTCGCTCTTCAGTGTTCTATGCAAATCACTAAAGCGAAACAGCAAATCTCTGCTCTCCAAGTATGTTAAAGAGCTATCTATGTATGATTTCATAGTTTGCTGTATTTTATTGATTTCTGTGTGCTATATTAATATTTTTTTGTACAGAACCAAATTACAACGCAACAAGCACTATATATGAAGCAGCAGGCGGGTGGGGCTGATTTATTCAAACAAGGACATGATCCATTGGTGCAATTGCAAAATAATTTCAGTGACATGGGTATCACTAAGGATTCTCAATCGGTACATAGTTTAATGCTTTTTCTATATTTTTAATCAACTTTTGACCATTATTTCAAAGGTTTAATATCAAAGGTCAAATAAAACATTTAGCATTTTGATTGCTAAATTGATTACAACACTACGATATATTAGTGAATTAATATGATTTATTCTTTCATATAAAATTATAATAAATTTAAATTAATAAAAATATCATATATTTTTAAATTATATCTTATCTCAATCTGTGTAAGTTTGATAATAATATTTTAGTATATTTTTGTTGTAGTAATGTATATAATCATCTGAAGTATTAATATTTGATAGCAGCAAATTATGTGTTTGCCTATACTTAGCGAGCACAGAATATTAAATAAAATAATTTTTCTTACTATTAATATAATGTTATACATGTTATTTTGTGCCCCATTATAAATAAATGTTAGTCTATCGTTATAAGCTAATCATTATTATTACATAGTATAAAACAAAGTCCCCTATCGCGTCTGTCTGTCTGATCGCGATAAACTCAAAAACTACCGAACGGATTTTCGTGCAGTTTTCACCAGTGGATAGAGTGATTCATGAGGAATGTTTTAGTGTATAGTTTGTGAAGGATTTTTTCATAATCAGGGCAGGACAACGTCTGCCGGGACCGTTAGTAAGAGATAATATATAAAGAAAAAATATGAAGTTGGTGATGATATAATATGGAACAACAATGCCTTTGTTAGTAGTATCATAATGTCATATAAATTTGAGTTTTTTTTGGGTGTGGGCTAAGATGGTAAACACGCTAAACCTAGAGTGAGTAACAGGTGCTTGGTGAGATTTTTTTTTTTTATATAATAGGACGCAAACGAACTGGTGGGTCACCTGATGTTAAGTGATCATGACCGTCCATAGACACTTGCAACACCGGAAGAGTCGCAAGTGCGTTGTCATTCTGTTTGGAGGAGGGCAAGGGGGAAGGGAGGTTGGTTATCCGGCGCTCTCACTGACCGAACGAAACGCAACAATGCAAGCACTGTTACTTCACGTCGGTGTTTCTGTGGGTCGGGTGGTAGTACCCCGGCCGAGCCGACCCATTCATGCTGAAACCAGTAATAGCTTCTGCGTGGCTCTGCCACCTCGAAACAACACAATTTTCAATTTAACGGTCGTAGCAACTCAGGCAGAGTATGCTATGGTGCTACCACGATGTTTTTCTTCACCGAGAGCTCCAACACAGTTGTAAGGATTTAAACCTACGTCGACCGACGCGGTGTCCGAACAACTATTAACTAAGCTATTGTCAATGTCTGAATATGGTAAAACATGATCTCAGAGAATGGACTGGAGGTGGAATGCATCAATAAATGGTGACATATTTTCAACTATAACCATCAGCAATTTGTTCAGTAATAAGACAAACTGAAATGTAGCCATACGTAGCAAAACAGTAGTCCTTACGATGCTGTTTCCCTCTAGAAACTATAGTTGTTGTAGTTGCTGTGAACCTTTTAAAAGCATGATGTGTACTTGAGTAGATTTAAGAAAAAGATTTTTTATTAATGTCTACCAGTTTGAGTATCGTAATATATGTTACCATGAAACCTTTATTATTTCAAGATTTACACATATCTTTAATAGTGATATTGAAAGTAATCATATAACAGTTCTGTTGTTCTAAGATAATGGATAATCCACCGCGGTATTGAGTTTTATGTATATACTAGCGACCACGCCCGAGCTTCGCACTGGTGCAATGTAGATACTACTGTGGGGCAGTGTGGAGTGATTAATAATATTATATAAGATATACAGTTCAATAGAACATTAATTTGATCTATCTGAAAAGGTTTAGCCAGCTTTTGCGATTTAAGCGCACACAAATATGTTTGTTACGACATCACATTATAAATCTTTGATTTTTCTGCTTTTCTGTCCTATAATATGTATGTATTATACATATAAACTTTCCTTTTGAATCACTCTATCCATTGCTGAAAACTGTATTAAAATCCGTTGAATAGTTTAAAAGACAGTGGAAGCTATTTCATTTTATACTATGTAATGATTCGGAATCAGTAAAAAATGAATCTTGTAGTATGTTTTTATTACACTTAGACAAATTAGATATAGTCTATTAAAGGCATAAGTTATACTCTACCTTTTTTTTGTAAGTGACATTTGTGTTTTAGTTGAAACTGTATCCCTATTCTTTTGAAGCTAATTTTATTTGATGACCACTGTGTAGGCATATGGAACTGGGAACCAACAGTCGAGGTTGAATCAGTGGAAGTTACCTTCTCTTGATAAAGATGGCGAGGGCTCGGAATTCAGCAGGGCACCAGGAACTGCTAAATCTACTACTAGCCCACAACTCAGTCAGCTTGGATTACAGCCTGATACGTAAGTGCAGTCCAATATGTATTATACGAATAATAATAACAGATCTATATAGAGTTTAAACATGTCACAAAAAAAAACTAAAACATTCTTTGCTTTCCTCCTATGTTCTCGGCTAGAGTATATAGTGAGGACATTAAAATTGTTACGAATTTACAACATTCTTAGAACTATAATTCATAAGAAAAATGTCATTAGAACGACCATTTGAAAAGGAAAACAATCACTTTCAATATAAACTACACTTATCCCTCGATTTACACTGTAGATAGTTTCCCGACAAAACTGTGTAAAATAAGATCTTCGATTATCTGCTTAGTTCAGTAATTTCTGTAAGTTTTTCAAAATTCGTTAATTTATAGACCTGTAACAGTGGAATCCTGAAAACAGGTACTGTGTAAATCGAGGGATAGATGTATTGCCTTATAAAGCTATAGTTTATAGCAATATTTAAAGTGGCTCCGCAAAACTGTAGAGTCCTGCAGGGCCTCTACAATGCTCTCTATTTTATTAAATAGTGAAATTAATGTAGTGTAACATAGTTAAATTTTATTATTTTTATTTTTTTTCGAATCGACTACGCGAGGCTCTTACAGCTTTAACGGACTACAAAATAAATACAAGATCATGTTTTGTTTTATATAGAGTTTCATAAAATGTGTAGTGTTTCAATGACTCCTGTCATTAACACTAGATTGCCCAAGGAAGTCATTTTGACTGCTTTTGGGCAATATATATATATATATATATACTAAGTTGAGCCTTACTAGTGTTAAAAAGGTTTGCTTGTATCTTGATGATATATTATCCCAGGACATGGGGTGTTGGGCGTGGCTCGGAAGGCTGGGGTGACAGTGGCGCTGATGTCGCTGACGGGAAGGACACGTGGCCATCACATGCTTCTCATCAGCCTGTTTATGACCTTGTACCAGAGTTTGAACCTGGTAAACCCTGGAAAGTAAGTCATTAAAATTAAACATAATCTATACTAGTATTATAAAGTTGGAGGGTGGGTATGTTTGTTTGTTTGGTTGAACACGCTAATCTCGGGAACTATTTACTGCTCTGCTTTGAAAAATTCTTTTAGTGTTAAATAGCTCATTTATCGAGGAAGGCTATATGCTATATATATATATATATATCATCACGCTAAGACCAATAGGAGCGGAGCGACAATGAAGAATGTTTCAAAATCAGGGTTTTTTTCCTATTGAGAGCTTCCACTGGGTGTTAGCATTAGCCCAAAGTGACTATTCCACGCGTACGAAGTCGCGGGCAGAAGCTAGAGTTAAAATAAAGAGGAATGGGGCTGTTATTTGTTAATTATTATTTATTTAGTTTTTTTTATTTAATTATATGCCTTAATAGATTAAAAAATATATGTTGGTACATGTATACTTCCAAAAAGTACTAAAACTTATATAACAGTACATTTTATATGAATATAATATATATATATATATATAATATAAAATTGGGTAATTCCACACAGGAGGTTGTGTTACATTTTTTATTTTACACAAATTTTAGAGCATGACACATGAAATTTGGTTTATGTTTATGTGATAATTAATATATAAATATAGTACAGTACATTCTATGTCAAAAGAGTTGCCGCCTGCACATTGGGCACATCTGCACACCAGTATACTTGATTAAAATAAGGATTAGGGATCAACTCTATTTGTGAAAGTGGCTTAGAGGACGGATCACCGGATCACATATTTTTTAATTGCCCTAGAAACAGTTTCTCTCTGTATGATGTTCTACATCCTTCTATTCCCCGTCCTACTAACATTATCTGTCCCATAACTCTTGTTATGGATAATCGTTTAATTCTAGAATGCTTGTTAAAATTTATTAATACTAACAAAATTAAATTTTATTATTTTAGTGTAATGCTCTTGTGTATGTCTGTAATCTAACAATATGTTGTATGTTTAGTTTCCATGTGCTTTCTTTATGGTGTCTGTTTGTAGATAGTCCCTCTGGATATAAAGATACTTGTTTAATTGTCTGGCGCAATCTCCATTGTTTATAGCTCCATTCACTTGATATTGGCAAAATTGTATGGCACACACGTGTGGCCATTTTTAAAAAAGAGGAAGATGTATTAATATTTCTAAACAAAGTATTTAGTTATTTATTTAATACATTTACAATCAATGTTATGTCCACTTATTCTAAACAGAAATTATTACTTTAATCTTTGACTATAGGATGTACAATATTCATCATACATTTTGCTAGTATTGTTTTAGGATAATAGATCTCTTTTTGTATATGCAAGAAGAATGGTAATTTAATAGCTAAATAAATGCTGATGTCGATATATATAATATTATTTTCATAATGTAAAGGGCAATCAAATGAAGACAGTGGAGGATGATCCGGCAATGACACCAGGTTCAGTGGTGCGTTCACCTTTGTCGCTTGCCGCTATCAAAGACACGGACATGCTGGGAGGGAAGACCTCTCCACCTGGTGGTGAACGAAGCCTCTCGTCCTCTACATGGAGCTACGCACCGCCGGGGGGCGCCGGCGTCGGTGCGCTTAAAGGCAATGAGCCGTGGGGTGGCAAGCCCCGCGCTGCTCCGCCAGGTCTCAACAAACCCTGGCCACAGCATCACACACATCCTCAACGTGTCCTGCCGACCTGGCAGGCATCTACTTGGCTCTTACTCAAGAACCTCACTGCTCAGGTTGGTTATTTTGTTACCCTAAAATGGTGATTATTGGAATAATTACAATTCTTGGAAAAATGGACTTATCAGACAGTTAAACATGGTTGGTGATGGCTGGAACCGAGTATACATGTTTCTTTGCGTTACCGATCCAAGCACATTTGATGTTAATTGGAGCTGAGTAAACTCGAATTAGCGTCACCGAAATGAGCGTGACAGCTCAGTTTTGTTCAATGCCTAATGTTCCCAAAAGAACTTTTCACTTTAATATATAATTTCTTTGTTTTAGATTGATGGCTCCACTCTGAAGACGCTTTGCGTGCAGCATGGCCCTCTGCAAAATTTCCATTTGTATTTGAACCAGGGCCTCGCCCTTGCCCGATACTCGACACGTGAAGAAGCCGCTAAGGTGAGTCTTCTCTTGTATACAGGCTGAATGTTAAGACAGTACAATATTTATGGAGGATACTCTGCACTCGATTCTCGTTCTAAATCAATGAAAAAAAGGTGCTTCATATTTGACCTAATTATTTAGAAAAATACAAAAATTGTACGCAATCCTCTACACGTCTATGTTAAAGCACAGTGTCGATGACCGTCGGGTGATGTTACTTTCACTTGAAAGTGAACGTGGGAACGTCAGGAACAAAATGAGGGCTTATTGTCCGTTTTAGTATCGAAAGTTATTAACTCTGGATCGCCCATTGTAGTTGTCAGTACCGGGCACAATGACCGGGTCATTGCACATAGGTTTATTACAATTGTATTTATACTTTTGAAAGTCTTAGAACAAACTTTAACTTAGGTTTTCTTGGTTGTTTATTAATATTTGTTTTGATATTATCATTTTTATGTTAAATGTGACTATGTAGTGTCATATCCTAGAATACTGCAAGTGTTTATCCTGTCACCTGGTATATCTCATACCATTCTCTCGTATCACATGATTATATGGGAAGTGCTTATACTGATACTAGATACTGTTTTGTATCGTCCAGGCTCAAATGGCACTGAACAATTGCGTGTTAAGCAACACTACGATATTCGCGGAGTCTCCTGCCGAGTCGGAGGTGCAGATGATCCTACAGCACTTGGGTTCTGGAGGAGGCGGTGCTTGGCGCGGCAGCGGTGGCACTAAGGATGGCTGGGCTGGGTTCCCCACATTATGGCCGGACCAGCACGACCAGCGTGCTACACCTTCCAGCCTGAACTCGTTCCTGCCACCGGATCTACTCGGCGGCGAGTCCATCTAAGATCACTGCTATCCAAGTCCCGGTTAACGACCGAGTGGAGTCTTGCGATGTTCTCCCTCTCTGTTAAGTCTCTCTGCTCCAGTCTAACCGGTATGTGCCGTTGACTATTGTAGTCTCATGGTCTCGTGGTCGTCTCGAGTTATTGATTAGTATGATGATCGTACATAGTATTGCAATACCCAACTCGACTCGGCATTAGATCGTCGGCGGCGAGTACCTAGTTGTAATTAATTACGCTTTACCGTTGTCCACCGTACGGGGTCGGACTAAATTTATTCGCCTAGTCAGATCGCATCGAACGGTCTCGGTGCCCAACTGTCCAGAATACTACTGTCTACTGTGTTGTAAGTGTTCATTGTAGATTACTTAGTGTAGATAAGAATGATTGGAGGCGTGCTGCGTCCTCTCCTGTAAATCTACCAAATAGTTGTAGGCGTAAACGTTAGAGTAGTTGCGTCGCGGTCGCGGGCTACCTCAGTCACTCGTCCCGTGGCCTTAATATTATTAGTTTTAAGGTGTGTATTTATTTTGTTGCTCTCGGGGGCTGTTACTGTTACGCCCTTCGAGCAGAGTTGCGTTCGAATTTCATTCGTGTTCGTTTTTATTGTTTATTTTATTATTTTAACCGCGCCGTGTATGAAATATATTTATTCCGATTAGAATTCTCACTAGCGATGAGCTTTCGTTTTCCATTAGTGATATTTATATTCAGCAATAATAATAAAACACGCAAGTGCATTTTGTCGATTAACAAGATAAAAAAAAAAGTTTTATGATTAGTTTGTAATTTTTATAGATGTAATGGTGAAAAAAAAGCTGAGATTCGAAGTGCATTCTTGTAGGAATAATTGTAATTCCTTTTAATCTGCACTGGTAGAGGCGGAAATGAGTATATTGGTTAAGAATATACGTCTGGAGCAAGGTTAGCGCACCTTGTTCAAAACAATACTTAGCATGGTAGAAACATTAAATAGATAAGTACAGAAAACCACTTTGGTCCACCTTGATTTTATTTGTCCACAGTTGACTGTAGCGCTAGCACTCCCATCGACAATGTTCTATGAAATTTTTGATGCTGTAATTATAATGCAAATTATTATATATTATTTCAGTCATATAAAATCAAAGGCAAAAGTTCGGCAGATGATAGGTAAAAAATAAATATATGTTTGAAAATAAAGATTTCTTTGTTAATTTTGTCGACTTTGGTTTAAATTTACCCTGAGGTAGTAAAATATATGCATTGATTATCCATAGATACAATTGAAATTTCTGTTTATTTTTCCATATTATAAGTCGCACCTATTCTGCACATTGGTTGTATATGACTCATTTATTTGTAATAAATAAAATTGGTTAGTGATAAACCTTAGGTTAAGAAACGTGAATTCATTTGGGTTTAATGGAGTATTTAAACAATGGAATACAGAACATTTTCAATTGGAACGTTTACTGATTGTTAATACAGAACAAAAGAATAATTAGATATATTGAGTGTGCGTGTTTATTTATGACTGTCGTTCATTCGATTTGAGCTGAGATGCTCGTACGTACGCGTTTTCGTATGCGTGCGTGAGCTTGCGTCCGTGAGCATGCGTGCGTCCGTGAGCATGCGTGCGTCCGTGAGCGTGCGTGCGTGCTTGCGTGTGCGTACGCTTGTATGTGTTTTAGCCGGGTTTCTGTACTGATCTATTTAGTGTTAGAGACGGAGGAGGAACCGGAGAGCCGGTAGCCGGACACACCGGTCGCCGCGGCGGAACTCCCCGCGATCCAGTAATCCTGTGATTTAAAGTATCTTGCCTAAATATAAGGATATAAATCGTATTTTGTTGGAGAGTAATGTTGTAGTGTGCAAGTCGCCGGCGGTCGGCCTCCGCCGATGCTAATATTTCCCCAAAATTATTTCCAGTATTTGTGATTCAAGTGCCACTTTATGTTTAATATATGAAACGATTATCTAGATTATATACGATTATTAATTGTAAGGTTAACCTAATATATTAAATTGAAAATTGTTTTATCATTTTATATTACACATACATTTGTGAGAAACGTTATAAAACTACTATAAATGATGATTAATTGTAATTTATAATATTACACTTTTGTGTATAGATAGGTAAGATTAAAGTTCTAACTTAAATTTAGCCATATCAATATCTATTTAATAAAAGATTTGTGGTATTTTCTATAGGCTCAATTTGAACGTTATTCAAAGTGACATATGCTTTAGATATTCTGTTAATAATATACTATTGTAGGTGTAGTTTCCTGTCGGTATTATATCATCGTATAAATAAGTTTAGCATATAAGTCGTATAGGTAATAACTAGTAGGTGTACATCTCTTGTGAGCATAGACAGTGCTGATGTCAAACGACAACGAGTGCACGTATATAGGTTACATAGATGTTCGTTATCATAAAGTTTATTTACATTTTTATTTACGTTTTTATTTATTGATGGTGTGCCACAAAGATACTCTGCCAAAATATATCGTTACGAAGGAATACTTTGGGAATATCCTTGGCGAGTGGCCGTCCCTAGCGCCTGAAATGGCGGCACGGAAATCCCCACCCGCTGACCGGGGAACTCCCCCCAACTATTGCGCGATCGAACTTTCACAACAATAACTGTATCACTTTATGACTTAATGTACATTTTAATTATATCTCGAGTATCTTCCAGTGATCTTACGATTAAACGTAACGATTTTAGTGTTAAGTTAGTTGTTAAGCGATCGCTGTATGTTGTTGGGTGTCTCTTGTGTACGGCGATCCTTCACAAATTAATTAAGTTACGCGAGAACGCGCGCCTTTGAACATCACGCGTTCGCGTGTCAACCGTTAAAATGGCTTCGGAATTGTGGCTAGTTCTAGTGTTAAATGTTTCTATGTGTGATGTGTTCATTTTGAAACGAAATTAGCGTGTCTATTACTTACCTCATTAATAACTTACTTTAGAGGCCGATGACAGGGGTTTCGCGTTCATGTGTCATACAAAATTGTCTACGCCTTTTGTGTTTTTTCTTCTTGTGGTTTTATTACGCGAAGCTCTTTATTTTATCGCCAGTACACGAATGTCATCTATATTCCTACGTTATAACAGTAAACAGCATGCGAAATTTGACTTTAAATGAGCGGGCTACATCTTATAGGCACATTGTATGCACGATGGGACCGTAAATTAATCCGGGGCCGTATCGATTTTGCCACGATATTATCTGTTAGGTGCCAAAGAGTGAGTATCAAAGATGATTTTCCGGACTATTGAGTGCATTTTTTTGCTTTAGTAAAGTTTCTTCCAAAATTTAAAATAGATTTTGCTGTACGGGTTTAATGATCTGATGTTCCTATGACATTATCTTTACTTCTGCATTAAACAGTGCACACTTGAAATGGACACACCTGTCAATTCTAAGTATTGTTGTAAAGCTCAATTTACGAGAGAATATTATTTTTACAGATTTGATATAAAAACAAATACGTATTATATTTTATTTAAACTTAATATTGTCCCGTGTTAATCGCTATCGCCCAATGTGTTTGCCGGTGCAAATTAGATAGACTAAAGCAATAACTTAAATTATTATATACATAGTGGTTTTCAACTAACATTAAATGAACAGAACAAACTGAAAGTATAATCCAGTGCCCTTTAGACTACGTTGTCTATAGATTAAAGACGAAAGTTATGCCTTGAAGTTATTAGTCAGTTAAATATATCAGTACTTAATAGTGTTTATAGAAGTGCAAATAATATGTATATGTATTCTATTCTATATAATATTATGCTGTATAGTTGATAGTTGAGAAATGGTGGTACGTGCGTGCGTGCGTGCATGCGTGCGTGCATGCGCGAGTGCGTGCGTGCGTGCGACACCTAGGTTGTGAGAAAAGGCGAGCGTGCGGGCCGCGTTGCGGTACGCATTACTCGTTTTACTGAATCTCCTCTCGGTTCACTGACTGCGTCTTTCTTTCCTGCACACAATTATTGCGTCTCGTGCAATTTAGTCTGTGTTATTATGTTGTTATATGTTTATAATCTTACATCTTAATATGTATATTGTGGAATTTTTACATAAAAACAAGTTTAATACGCTTCACGCTTCACTTTAACAATTTTTTTCGTGACTCGTTTCTGTTATGTAGAATAAATTTACGTACCTAATAGTAATTATTATAAATAATTTAGGTGTAAATGTAAGAAAAATTATATATGTATATTAAAGATATAAAAAACAATAATAATATAAAAAAAAACAAAAACAAAAAAAAACGTAAAAACAAAAGCAATTAAAAGAAACCAATGATTGTGCCTCAATGAACTGTGGTACGTTACCGTAACCGATGGCAGGTGTAATCGTTTCCTTCAAAAAAAAAAATATTATGATGTATTATTGTGCGCTAGGGGCACCCCTCGTGACTAGCTCTTAGACAATATATATATATATATATGGCTGCGAGTAGCGTGTCCGCGCCCACACGCCTTGTATAATCATTAATGAGCTTAGCTTTTTACTTTTATTGTAAGTGTTACGTCATCAATTAACATTTTATTACACCTATATAAAATTTTATCTATTTATTATTCAGTTTCCATGAAGTTCAATTTTTCAGTATAACTTATAAAATTGTAACATTTTATTTGGTATTACAAAAAAAGTAATGTGGGTTCCGCGAGTAATGTAATAAATAAGTTGTCTCACAAAAAAAAAAAAGCATGCCAAAGTCGATTTCTAAACGCCATTAACGACCACTTAGTATTTTATATATCCTTATGGGAACAGCGTAGATCTCTGCCTACCATCACAACAAAATCTATAGATCGTACAAATCCGCGCCATTTGTCTATGTGACATCCGCCGGTTAGGTCGTATTTTACACTCCAAGCTGCTCAGGTTATTTTGTAAACTTCGACTATTCAAATACATAAGTACTTTTTGCTCATAATTATTGTTGTTAATTTTAATTATTAATATTATTACTTTTTTTAATCTTATTAAATTATCTCTTTTTCCCTAATGTGGAGTAAAATTTAAAAAAGTTATTTAGTAATCTCTCATTTATATAGGTTTTAATATTTCATTTTAAGGCTGTATGTATTTTATAGGCTATATGTGCCTATTTATATGCGTATTTATGATATTTTTAACGGTTTTTTTTAATTTCTGGCCTATGAAATCGTTACTCCCACAATACCCCCCCCCCCCACCTGTTTTAGCGTAATTTCTAGATCGTTCGGAACATTTATGAAATTTGGAGAAGAAATAACTTTTTAAATTATACAAGGCACTGGCAGTTAAATTAATCATACCTTTTTTAAATTAAGAGAAAAAAAGTATTTAATTGGTAGGAAATTAATAATGTACTGAAGTAAGTGGGGGTAATTGTAAATACACTGTGTACTTCCGTCTCGCTTGAATACATTCTTTATGAATTAACTACTTTGAAATGCTACTCGTTTTAACGTTGAAACCAGTTGAGGGACCAAAATAGGAATGAATACTTCAAAATTACGTTACTTTAACGATGTACAGCCATTGCGGATTTGATGGACTCTAAAAGACATTGTAATAGTTATTTAATTGTTGTAGTTTTCCGTCTTACTGTACGGATTGTTCTAATAATACGATACGATATTCATGGCCTTTTTTTAAATTTAAAATATAAGATTTAACGTTTTGCTTGTTGTATTTATTTATATGTATATATTTTCGTGTGTAGCGATTTTATCGCGTATATGCGGAGGACAACGCGTTAGGTGATATATCTACAAAGAAACTAGTCTTCCTTGTTTATGAGGGGTTGGACAATGACATTATAACTAAAAAGCTGTGGATACGTTACCTACGTGATATTTTGACGAAACAAACGGTACGATAACGCACACATGCGTAGAGTAAATTGTAACGCCACACTGTCTTCGATAAAATGTGAAAGTGAGACGGCATATTCTCAATATCGGTGGTGAAAAAGGAATAGTTATATGTTGCTTAGATACGGGTGGATTGACGGGGGCAGCCGTCAAAAATAAGCTACTTAGTCAATCTACAGTTCTTTAGTTATATCATTGGGGTTAGGTCGTTGTTTGATAAGGTTCCGAGGAGGAACGGTAAGCGGGGGATGCGATGTGCGCGACTCCACAAGAGGCAATCATTCCTCTAGTCTTGTTATGTGGTGCGACTAAGTGAATACCAAATATAATAAAAAAAATAAATAAAGAAGGCTTTGACATTAGTGTACGTAGAGGTAGCGATATATCGGCCCGAGCAGCTTGGACCCTGTCGAACGTTACATGGGAATGGTTGGGTAGTATTATTGTAATGCATTTATTTCTCTTTTTTTTATCATAGTCACTCAAACATAATTAATTATATTTAATTAATCGAGCTAATGCCTAAAATTGGAATATCAGAGTTTATTTAGGATGTTTCATATTTTACATTTTAGTGTTTAAATATCTAAAATTTACCTTAATTATAGTGAATGGATTTTTGTATTATCGGTATA
Source organism: Antheraea yamamai (assembly GCA_036509395.1). NCBI lineage: Eukaryota > Metazoa > Arthropoda > Insecta > Lepidoptera > Saturniidae > Antheraea > Antheraea yamamai. The sequence continues at coordinate 5,363,889 of AP028440.1, forward strand.
TATATATAGCTGTAAGGAATTGTGTGTTCTCGTTGCACACAAACAACTGAATAAATACAAAATAAAAAGTACTGAGTGACTTTATGTGAAAACAGAGGGCCATTGTTTAAAGTGTTGAATTAAGCTAAAATTCTCTATTCAGGTAATTTTACTAAATGTGATTGCTGAGAATATTTTTAATTACTATATGTATAGTTATAATAGATCAGTAAGTCGCCATTTATCGGTTAGCTCCCTGAGCAGGACCTAGAGTACCTATTTGTTAGAAAAAGAAATTATTAAAAAATAAATAAATAAATCCACAACGAAGATAGCGCACGTCGGGGCGCGTGATTGGAGCACGGTGTATGCCTGTTGTATGGCTCGCCACTTATGTACCTTATGACCATATTCACTAATATTTAAATGCATTTGTTTTGTTATATTCGATGATTATTTAACACTTTTTGTATTACGTGTAATGGCCAACAATGACCCCCCCCCTCCCCCACCAACAGTTAATTGATGCAGTAGACTCTAAGACCCTACTGCTCGCTAACTACAATTGCGCACTGCTACTCTAGTCTCTCTCGCATACAAAAGTCGCTCGATACGAACGACTTTCATCCGAGCATAATTTACGATATGATCCTATAATAATACTAGTTTATATTCGTATTATTTCTTTCATTAGATCTCTCTGTTGTACCTGTTGAAATTGTTTTATGTTCAAGGGTTCATTTGTACTCTAAGAGAAAAAAAATTACTCGACTACACAGCGCTCAGTACAATAAAATATACGTAATAATCACGTTGTTAGTACGACCAAATTATTTAATGTTCCATTTTATGTAACCTCTCAATTTAGATATTTATATGTATTACTTATATTGGCGGCAAATACTCTGCGGTCTTCTTCTTAGTCACTTTTGTACCTTAATAGTACTTGAATAATAAATAAATAATCCTATGTAAGTAAAAAAGGGAAACGACTAATCCAATTCTGAAATATACTTAATTTAAATTTTGACAGACTGATATCTGTGATTAAGAAAATATTTTTAATATTATCCAGTGAGTCGGATGAGAAATATTTATTTTTGTTAGGGGGTATCCTATTGCCAGCGCGGCAGCGGCTCATACAGTATATGCAATACGGCGACACGTGTAAAACTGCTTCGTATATTTTTTGTACTTTAAATAACGAGTCTGAATACATTATAGGAGTCGTTATAACTTGTGTTCGTTGTCGGTTTTATGGAATCGCTTTTTTGTGACACTGGTGGCGTAACTCAAAAAAGGCTACGTAACGATTTAAAACAATTGGGATCTTCTGATCCTTGTTTACTGTTGTTTTATATTATAGTGAACTAGTAATTATCCGTGAATTTGTTTTAAAATGAAACTTAATAACAATATTAGCGTAACGAGTTATTGTAAAATTGATAGATATTGTTTTTATACGTGTACCAATTGTTATGATGATTGGTTAGAATGTTTTAGAGGTCATTAACCTTATATATACTAACATTTTTTTATATATAGATAAACGAAGATTACCCGACGATTTCTCTATATCTAATTCGACGTGGCAATTTTTGACGAGTGTCACCTTTGTCGCAAATTAGCGTTGTATTGTACAAAAACGAACAAGCTTAATTAGTAATTTATATATATATATATACCCCACCACAAAATAAACAAAACTTAGGTACCCAATGAAACAAAGTAAAGTAAACAAAAAAGATAATGTAAATTATTGTAATATGTTTTACATGTGACATCAAAACGTAAGCCGTCCGCGAGTTCGGACAGACTGATTATAAAAGAAATTATCGAATACCACCGATGTCATCTGATGTGTTATTATTTCCCTAACGATTATTATTGATCTTTGAACGTTGCATATCTAATACATTTCTAATTCGAATTATTTTGTTGTATTCATATCCGTAATTCCCGTAACGTGAGTTAAGTTCTTATATCCATAATGAGCCTTATTTTATCATAATGTGAAATTCAAATTTAGACTTTAGGTCATCTCTCTGAAAAGAATGAGTGGCGTTTTTTTTTTAAATAATAAATTAAAAATTTTCGGCACCACCTTTGAGTTTAAAGTACAATGTAGTTATATAGAGCGTGTTTCTGCGAAGTGATGTTGCATTATATAAAATTATCAGGTTAACGACTAAACTATAAGTTAGTATAGTATTAAGCTGTCTCTCCTCGATGTATTTTTATTCTTATCGGAACACTTAAATAATAGACAAATGTTAATAATTTTGGTAATTATATCAATAGGCTAATTGAAAAGATTTTCTGTGCAAATCTCTGTGATGGGAAATATAATAATTCTAAAAAAAATATAGCTAGTATTAACTAAAAGTGGAACGGGGGTCTTATTATGAATGTGTCGAGCGTTAGAAATACGTACGCAATGGAATTACGCCGCAAAGAACTGTTCGAGATGTACGTAGACAAAATATCGATCTTTCATGATAGGGCTGTTCCATGGTGACTTTAAAAGTTCAACTTTTCAGTCTTTTCGCGCAAAGGGTTGTGTATTTTTTTTTATGTAGTACAAAATGTGTTCGCAATTAGATTGCTGCTGTAGTGTTCCTTATGTTTCTTTTTCAAATTATCTCTGTTGGGTAATTGATTTGATGACTGTATTCTGAGAAAAAAAAAACGTTCGAAAAATTTATTTTAGCGTCTTAATTAATTAATAGTCAGGCACGCGCAATAAATTCAAGTAATAAGTTTATAAACGGCTGCCTTAATAGTGTAATAATAAATATTATGTATTAATAACGATATTTACACCATCCGTTTTAAAATAAAAGTAATTAGTTCGTGTGTCGACGATAATGGGATCGTTCCCGTGATCCTCTTTACGTACCAAATAATAGCGTAGCTGTAGCCCTAACTGACGGGATACCAGTGTACGCTGGTCCGTCAATGTGCTGATATTTTTACTTGCTTGGAATATAATATTTTTATATATGTATAAATAATCGTTTAACACTATTGCCTTTTGAGAAGACTGTACCAGTGATTTTGGATTAGAATGTACCGTTGGTCGTCGACGGAACTTTCGCTAGCTGAGCCGAGCTCTCATTTCTATATACCTCAACCAGTAACCTCATATCGTGTGCCCTATGATCGAGTCTCCTTGTACTTACCCGCATACACTGCACTGTTATTTGGTACACGGATATCAATAACTAATAATTCATTTAAGGTTAATTTAGGTGTTTATCGTGAATTTTATCAGTGTATCAAATAGTCAATATATATATATATTATATTATTGTTATTTTTCTATGATTACATTAAAGCAACGTATATTTAAAAGAGAATAAATAAAACAAAGCAGGAGAACAATAATTATTATGTAAGCGTAACAGTTAGTGAATTTAAGTGTGCTATTTTCCATTCCAGAACTCAACGATATCAATGTTCTTGTAATGCTTATGTTCGGGTTATAAAAAAAAATGTTATTATTGTATAATTAAACTAAACCTTATGTGATTGAAATGCAATGTTTAGAAGTATTTTTATTCTTTATTTTTTTTACCATTAAATAATAGTTAGTAGAGATCTATTCGAGAGTCTAATGTATCAATTATTTGTAAAGTTGGCTGTAACTAAATACAAGTTACAAAATAAGTAGACATATTTTTAATATAAACATTTGGAGAAGATTTTATGTAGATGATGACAAATAGTTGTGTTTGATTATTATGTGGAGTGTTTTTATTGTATTGGTACGGTATCGTTAGCGCAATGTGTACGCACAACGGTGAGGCGGGTCGGGCGGGGTGCGTCCGGGGCCCCGGACCCTCGGACCCCCCGGAAACCCCGGGACCCCCGGGGCCCCGGACCGCCTCGGACGGCCAGCACCCGCTCGACCGGCGAACCCTACATTCTCACTGCACAGCACTGCTAGTATAATTCAGTTATAAGGATATTTTTCTTATATTTCGATATTAGGAGTATAATGTAGGCAATAAATAAATAATATTTAAACAAAAGTCCCTATATAATCGAACTGACGACAGAAACGCATGTTATATTTGTGGCCTCTTTATAAATAAGATCTAAGTTACATGTTAAAGAAAAATTAATTTTGCTATGCACAGAAATGATACTCAATTAATTGCCAAAAAGTTATATATGTATATTCATAGTTCAACAATATTACTTTTGGGCAAATTTTCTTTGAATTTATGCAAAACCTAGATTATGAATTAAGTAGGTTGTAGATTATATGTAGAGTGGATGCATATATTATTATATCTATATATTTAATGTAAGCTGAATTTGAGAAATATCAATTTCTCGTATTGTTCATAAGTTTAGATAATAAATGGGTTTAGCCATACTTCGGCTGGTTTGATATGTATGTTATCTGATTAATTGTAAAAAAATAAAAAAAAATCATTAAGACCATGTTTTATTTATCTCCTCGTAGTTTACCCTATTTGGATTTTTTTAGCAGATATATGATGGTTCGTTATTTAATAATTCGCAATAATATCTCTTTCTTCGAATAAGCTACATAAATATGAAGTTTAATCCCTGTATACTCTAATACGACATACAGATAGTGGTTCAAATCGTCCTTATTTTGGTACAATTTTTTATTGAAGGTTACTATTGCAATTACTAAGTTTGTAATTTTTAGTGCATTCAGTATTCTTACATGATGGCCTTGTTATAAAAACCATTAAATGACAAAAATCGCGCCAAAATTATAGTTTTTAATTTTTGAGAACATGAGTTTCATAATATGTATTAAGTGATAAGGTAGCGATGTAGTAAAAAAATGATGAATATATGAAAAGTAAATGTTGAGTATAATTTGATTTAAAGTCATAATGTTTGTTCATAATGTAATGTTTATGATTACAATTTATCTTTTTACTTTAATTTCTCGAATTCGGCCCTGGTTTGGCGCTTTGGATTATATAGGACTGGGATTTTATTATTTTTTGTACTCATATACGGTGTTATTACAAAAAAGTTAAATACGTATTGAATACTTGCTTTAAAAAGGATTCGAATTAATTGCACCGCGCTCGCCCGAGGCAAGTTCGCGTTATCCTTTTTCGAGAATCTAACGTAACCAAAGCGAGACAAAAGAGCAAGATGGCGAAGTTCAACGACCGCGATGCATTCGATTCGAAACCTTTTTAAAGCAAGTATTCAATATGTATTTAACTTTTTTTGTAATAACACCGATAGTGTTTGGATCAAAATTAATAAACAAGAAATCGGTGTCTAAAATTATTTAACACATTCAATTAACAGTTAAAATTTTCTCTGACGCTAGAATTTTATTTAAATTTTCTACGCTTAATGAAGAGCTTTGCCAACGAACAAATGAATAGATTATGTCGGCTGGCTTCTCCATATTTCCTTATTTATCGAAGTTATATAGGGATGAGGTCTCCACGTCAGAGTCTGGATTACACATTACGCCTCTCACACAATTAAGGGTTTAATTGTTAGTCTTCCAACATATCTGTAATATTTGGTTCCTAATTAAAAAAGGAGATTTTTATCTGCCGAATGTATATTAAAATGAACGATTTTGGCCTATATTATTTGGTCTTTTTACTATTTAATCCTTTTGCTCTACACGATCTCAATTATATTGTACCTATTTATATAATTGATATAAAAAACTTTAAACGTATGTATAAACATGCTGTGCTCAGCATGCATTTATTACGCAATAGTTATTTTCGTCTCATAACTTTGTATTTAGTCAATTTTTAAGATATCTAAAAGTATTATCAATTTTGGAATGAAATATTTTATTCAGAAATAAAAATTACTTTTTATGTGTTCTTTTTATGATCTCTAAACGTGTTATAGATATTTTTTATAGGCTACTTACTAGCTTACCGGCGCAACTTCGTCTACGCCAAATCGGTTATTATCGGTTCCGATTTTATATCTCGTCTGGAACATCTTAAAAAACCTAGATCCCGATTATAGCAACACCTACCGAGTCCAATTGTGATTACAAACTATACTATATATTATATTGACAAGAAAAGTCTATCAGGTATCCCTTGGGTTGCTCCTCTGGCCCTCACCTCCGCGCCCCATTTACTATCCTCGCAACAACAAAATAATTTTACCGGCTTATAGTTTTTATTTCGCAATATCTTCTAACCAACTCCATCAATTCACATGCTGTAAAAAGTAAACTTGGAAATCCATGGATTTTTTTTATTTAGCCATTTGTTCCAATAAGAATTTGTAAAGTATACATGAAACCTGTATCTAATAACTTAGTAATTAATACTTGTAAAATTTATTTTCTTTTTCACATGAACACAATTAATCTTTTTGACCGAGAAATTAAAATTAGATATATATGTGTTGTGATTTTTTGTAAAGCTTATAGTAAAAAGTATTAGTAGTACCAGATATTACCCCGAATGTCCAAACTCACAAAGTACAACTTCAACTTTTTAATATTGAAGTTTCATAGATACGAATTCTACCAATGTCAAATCAGTCATGGGAGAGTCACTTTATAGGAAGAATTATTAATGTTTTATATAATTTAGTTCTTCCAGATTAGGCCTCTGAGATACACAAAGACAAACATAAACACTTACAGACATGCCTCAAATAAATATATATTTACATAATAATTACTGTTAGTAATTGTGTTGTGTTAAAGTTTAATTTTGTTAAAACATATATTTCGCGTCAAACGTTTTAACCGCTCTGAAGTAGATGCGCAGAACACAAATTTCGGTATCAGAGGGACGTAGTGAGGTAAAAGGGGAGCAAGCTCGCCCGCGCGCTTTCCTCGCCCCCTAATTCACCCACGTTGACACATGTGTACTGTCATTACTAGTTCCAGTACAGTCGCATTTAGAGTCAATTTAGTTTTGTTGTTGTTAATTACATGTTATTGTTATTTTCGTTGTTTTCTTTTTCTTTTATATTTGTCATTATTAGAAAACCCATCCACTTCGAACAATGACGTTTCTATGAAAGGCGTTGTTTATTTTATTTTTATTATAAATTATTTATTTATTATGAATGTATTTTATCCACACTAACGGTATTGTAACGCGCATAATATCTGCACAATATATGCTACTAGATATATCCCACAGATAGAAGTAAATACTGCATAAAGGGGATCAAAGGAGATTCAATTAAAGTAAGCGATCACCCAAAGCTCACAAACCAGGTAGGTGATTAAATGTTATTTAGACTTAATCATAACTGACAAATACATGATGTGGCGAACTGTTAATATTTTAGCTTTATCTATTACTTTATTATTTAGCTCGTCCATTTCTAGTTTTTACTCTTATTTAATTACCTCAGTAATGATGTAATTTTTATTGTTTGTTCGTGTTTATCTCTAATTGTTTGCTAATATTCTATATATCTTGTATGTATGTACCTATATATGCTGCTCAATTCATATAAACAGGTTTTCGTAAACCAGCTGTCAAACCGTTTGCAAGAAGACACAATCGGAATCATTTCACATACACAAACTCTTCTGAAAGTAGCAACATGGTCGTTATACTGTTATATTTTTATTACTTAATAAAACAGGTAAATCTTGAATCATAATTCATTAGGGCCTGATATAGTGTACGTATACTATCGAGACAAGTTAAAGATTAATAAACGTAAATGTTAAATGCCTATAATAATATTCTGAATTTGTTTTGTATTAACCTCTTGACTGTACCATGCGCAAGACCGAACTTAAAGCTATATTCAGAGTGGCCAAAAACGATGACTCGGACTATAAGGTTAGGCAGAGTATTGACAAAAAGAGAAAATACACACCTTTGTGCTTTTGTTAAAATCAGACGGACGTAGTATATTATTACGTAAAATATCATACAATACTATACTACATCGGGGTAATTGATAAAAATGTGTTCTGGAGTGTCTTCATCCAACCCACATTCACATATTGTTTTGTCTCTGATTCTGAGCTTTGCAAGATGGACTGGAGAGCACACATTTGCAGACAGATCCTCAGTCTACAGATAGTAGACACAGCAAACATGTAACAGGCACAAAACTTGTATGGTCATGGCTAATCAGGAATGTTGTTCCGAATGGAAGCATATGATTTGTCTGTAATTGGGTTGGATACATTCCAGTTTGAGTTCCATAATGGAAACAAATCAGTCTTGTTTGGGGAGGATAAATCCTCAACATAGGTTTTATAGTGATCAAAATATTCAGTCTGGATAGCTTCTTTAGCGATAAGATCTACAGCTTTATTACCCTGGATTCCACTATGTCCTCATGCCCATGTCAGAACTACATAATTTCCTAAACAATGACATTTATACAAATGGAATTCATTAATTGTGATAACTGATGTTTCATTAAAATATGTCAAACATGTCAAAACAATATCAAATGAAGTGTAAAAAGTTTCAATAAGAAGAAAAAGCCCTATCTCTCTTGAAGGTAATGAATTTTATTAATTAAAAAAAGGCGTTTATATACATATATAGATTTTTTGGGCCAGGAACCATCTCGGACGTCCCCAGAACACCTTATAAAATTATCACAATCTGATCAGTAGTTTCGGCATGCATTGAGGAAAAACATACAAACATTGAGTTTTATACATAAATATTAATTTTGGAATGATATATGATGCTTGTATAGAAATTTTCATTTTCCTATTTTACTAGGTACTTATAAAGGGTTTAAAAATAAAATACGTTATAAAAATAAATATATATAATTTGTTAATTCTTTCAATTGGCAAATAATACAAAGGGCGAACTTCCCGTGTACAAACTTCATAAAAACCTGTTAAGCCGTTTTTATTCCATTAGCAAAGAGACAAAGTTTTGTTTTATGCAAGAATAATTATTAGACAAAAAATAATTAAACGTAACATACATAATTAAATTTTAAACACCAGTAACGTTATACTAAAGCGTTATGTATACATAACGACTCAGCGAATACACCAAATGTCTGGGATTTCTTTTATCCTTCAGAAGAAGTTATTAGTAGACGTACGTGAGTAAAAGCCGGCGACGCGACGCGACTGTGCCCGTTAAATATGTAAAAGCCTGAATAATGCAGGCACTCTGTTCAGCGAGCTGCGTGACTCGCATCATTTTATCCCCCTGTTTAATTTAGAATATACGGGATTCCATTACACAATATGTTCGTAGGTTTGACGGGAGCGGCATGGATGACAGGGTGAATTAACTTAAAGAAACATGATTTTGATGATAGGAATTAAAGTCTATGTTATGGATAGATTATAATTTCAAATTACTTAAGTATCAACCACTGGAATGATGGAAACAATGTAATAAATATATACATTTTAATAAAGAAACCATTGATATACAAAAATCCAAGGCACGCTTAACGTCTCACAACCGGCACACAAAAATGAGTGTATAATTTTGTAAAATAACAGTCATTTCAAATAGTCTCGCATCGGTTGCGTCCTTGTAAAAACAACTCTAAATCATTCAGGTAAGGTGGAATTTGCAAAATCATTAGTTTGTCGCATAACCACGTATGTATATTGGGGAGTTTTTGCGGACGGTTCTGAGCGCTACTTTTATTGAAGACTGTGCGTCTTGGGTTTTTATATGTCAATGAAAGAAACATAAAAAAAAAAATAGAACAGTACCCGACATTTGATTGAGCACGTCACGTCGCGTCGTTCCGTTTTATAAAGGGTCCTCTTTGTTTTATCGTGTAATAATTACGATAGAGTAAGATAGCGCTATACGAAACCGAACCTAGACGATTATCTCAATGTTCTCCGCGGCCACGTGCCAAATCAAAAGACGGTTACTGTAACTAGCTACACACACAGATGGTTCCGTAGGCGCTTGTTACTATTTTTTGCTATAATTTTATGATTACACTATTTGGTGCAATAAATAATTTATTTACAGGAAAATATTGTATGTGTTCAAATATTTACACATATTGATTTTCCTAGCCATCGGTCCTACTGTATAGATGTTAATATTAGATATATGTTATTTTTATATTATGTTTATATTATATACCTAGTTATAGAAAAAAATTATGGCGGGAACTCGAAACGATACAGACTAAAAAGTGGACCGCCTGCAAACGTCGTCTATAATTATGTAAATGGTGTCCTATATTGTACACATTGTAAGTCCATGCTTATTGCTAAATTAGGATATAGTAGCTTTATAAGACCTAACTAACCTAGTATTAAGTAAGATTAACTGTAGTAAAATATCTATATAGCATAAAATACTAAATAGGGTGGATCAATATGTGAACAATGGTAATTAGTCTAGAATTAACCTCTCTGTGCATCTGTTAAAAATATAATCCATATTTCATTTATTTTGATAAGGTATGTAGCGTTGAAAAGATAAACTCGATCGAAATTCTTGTTGGTCCTTTTCGATAACAGTTGTTTTCCGAACCGGTCGTAGTTTTGAATTATAATAAGCGTCGCGTCTTCTTAGGACCTATTTTAAAAAAGTGTTATTGTCATTTTGAATGAAAAATTTCTCTATAAAAAAGTGCTTAAAAAGCTAATGTCCTAAAGTTTATAGACTTTAATTTTTGTATATATAGAAGTTTTTTTTGTGTATTAATGATTCTGCTTGTTATTTACACAACGACGCAGAAGAGAGTAATATTTTTCGAGTATGTATGGATGTCTGATTGTCTAACTCGCTCTATATCCTGTACGGGTTAATGAATTTTAACAGATAACTTGATGCTATATTCGTCTCGACTGTATAAGTGATATAATATATAAGTTTGACGTTTTTGAACCAAAATTCATATGAACAACCATTTCATTAACATAACCAAAAAAGTTTCATTGTTTTTGCTCTCGGGGTTTTGTACTTCTTTACTTCTGCTTCTTTATCTAGTAAATTATAAACAAAACGCAAATACATAATAACTGTGTGCTTTTCTCAAAAACCACCCATACAATATAAAGATCTTTATTGTTAGAGTAGCTGTGCCCGCGACTTCGTCCGTGTGGAACCTAATGTAAAAATCAGTGACTAATAAAATCATCTGAATTTATTAAGTTTAAGTCTTTAGTTTAGGACTTTAAGTCATTTTACTTATCTACTTTTCTCTCGTACTTTAGTCACGTCATTAAAATTACAATAACTTTTGATACAGTGAACCGATGTTAAGGAAACCAAGACTAAATGTTACTCGAGGATATGCTTTTTGATTTTATTTTAACACAGTATTTTATCAGTAATGCGTGTTCAAACAAACATACAGACATTTCTAAAAGTGATTGTTATGTATTTTATTACTAAGATACATTCCACAAAAATCTAAAAAGTACAAACACGTTCGATTTACATTCTAATATGTATAGAGGATTAAAAGAAGAAGGTCAGAGTGAAATGAATCACAGGTTTGTAATATAAAATTTATTTAATTCATCAATAATGGTCGATATTGCATAAATATTTACATATTCTAAGTATATTTGGTAAAACATACCTACATTGATTAAGAGCAATATTTACATAAAATGATTATTATTTACACTGCTGTTATGTAAAGGTGTCATATATTATTATTTCTACGGTGATACAGTACTTATGAGTTCTGTTTAAAGGTTAGAAACTATAGTGATACAATGTCGCAAGAGCGTTCATAACTTTGGCCAAGAGCCTACGCAGTCAAGTTATTTTGAATGTCAACAAATCGATTTCCTACACGATGAGTGCCGTTTTTATTTCCACCAAAGATATTATGTGTTTATATTCAGTTCATAATCATTGGAAAACTATAAAGTAACTCATTTAGGTAGATTGTTTTATGTTTTCTAAGCGTTTCAAAAACTTATTTCGTGGCAATAACTAAAAAGCTGTAGATATGTCATAAGCGCTTCGACAGCTGCCTGTAACAACTTGGTTAGCTAGCTTATTTTTGACGGCTGCCCCGACAATCCGCCCGGATCTAAGAAACATATAACGGTTTCTGTTTCACCACTGATATTGAGAATATGCCATCTTATTTGCACATTTTATCTACGGCTGTATCTGTGGCATTACAATATTACTTTACGTATGTGTGCGTTATCGCGCCATTTGTTTTGTCAAAATATCATGAAGGTAACGTATCTACAGCTTTTTAGTTATAATATCATTGTTTCGTGTAATACATCCAAGATTTTCATTTTAAAATTTGTATTAAAATGTAACAAATAAATTATAATATGAAACAGAAAATGGAAAATCTTATAATTAATTTAATTCAAGGACAATTTTACATAATTTCGGTATTTCATTTGCGTGATAACTAAATTTTTTATCAACAGCTATTAGTTATTTTTCATGTAAAATATTAGAATTGATTAAAAACACTGAAGCGTACAAACTATGTACGTAACACTTAATCAGTGTTCAAGCAAGGTAATTTTAATAAATATTCACGCCTGAATAATGTAGATTATCCAAAGATTTCATGAAATATGTAACGATTCAGAAATTGGTAGGAATTTGTTTTATACAGCATACAAAATAATGTAGAAATAATTGATTATTATGATCGACATTTATTAAATAATAGGTGAATCATAAGTGAAGTTAACAGGTGAATCATAAGTTATGTCTTAATAAACAACGTTATTTTTGTATTATTTGTGTTAGGTAGATTATATTTAATACATAAATTCAACTTATATACAAATACAAAGAAATGGTTATTGTATTTATACTAATTAATTAATGCGTACCTATTTTATATTAAGTTAAAATGATTTTCACAGTATCCTGCGAAATGTATAATAAATTGTAATGTACAAACTTTGTACATAATCATTTTATACTTATGCGTATAAATACGTTTTTCAAAGTTACAGTAAAACTAAATTAAGGTAAGTAAAAGTGAAAACACAATAAAATTAATGGTCTTAATTTTCGTATTAATCATTTGGCTTCAATATGTAACTAAAAGAATTGTACGAACTCAAGAGTTTGCATCCTAAATTGGAATATAACGGATGGTTGCTATATCAGTTCTTTTGTGGCTCTAGACCGAATATAAGGATGTGATTGCGACACTCTATATTGTATCGTTCATTTGTATATCTGTTATCTGGACTCATCCGTTGTGTTGAGAGTCTCAAATACATGCTTATACCAGAACGTGACTGTTTTGTCCCAAGCCGTTAGTGTGTCACCGTCTAGATTCAGTACTTCGATGAACATTTTCACTATAACCTGTTTTAGATCCTGTGAATAATGGAAAATAAACGTTTTAATAATTATCATTTCAGTAAAAAATAGTTTTTTTGATGACCATAGTTTAGTGGTACTGGACTTGTGATTTAGAACAATTTTTAAAACGGTGTTTTGACGATAAAGGTTTAGGCATTGTTATTTTATTAACTACGTTATTTCACAGGCGATAAGTGAAAACCTGCTAAAATTTATTTCCGATTGCTATGTGTATTTCTTATGAACAATCTTTGAGGTGGATTGCTAAGAATGAGAAAAAATGAACTAGGGGTTACAAAACGGGACATGTGAAGGGACAATACAATAATACATTGAAGGTTATTAGTATTACAGAGTTACACAAGTACGCGAATTGTAATGCGCTGAAGAGAAATCATGTGCTTGTGCGATTTATAATAGGTTCCTGAATACTGCTAAATATTATTTAGTAAAATGAAATCATAGTTCTATCATGTATATTTCAATCATCATCAATAACAGCCTGTAAAAACCCACTGCAGGGCTATAAGGCCTCTCCTCGAAGGAAGGTACGGGCGTAATCACCGCGCTAGCCAACGATGTATTAGGTATTTCAAACGCTGAGAAGTCCACAGTTCTATGTTTTCCACATACAGTAGTACCACAAGAACGTTTTTCAGGTTCTCGTTTCCTCACGATGTTTTCCTTCACCGTCAGCCGATAGTGTTACCAATTTAAATTAGTAAATATACGCGAATTCCGAAAATTTCGTTGGTACATGCCGTGGTTCGAACCTGCGGACATAGTGTTGATATTCTGGAATCACGCCGATTTTGGAATCGTCATATAATGTGACTAATTTTACATATGATACGAAAAATATTAACGCATGAAATGCTCAATGCCCATACAGGTCGAGTGAAGTAGAATAGTAAGAAAAAAAGGACTCAGGCATAATTTGAAATAGTCGAAGAAGCATTATTAGACAAATAGTACTTACACCAAAATGTTTTTCCTTAATCTGCCTTCGTTTATGCGATTCTCCAAGTTTGTTCATCATGGCTGCTACTACCTCTGGCTGGTGGAGATTGTTGACTGCCAGGTTTAGTGATGTCATTAAATTGATGACGTGCGCTCTAAACTGAGGGTTCTGTATGTACTCTTCTTCGGGCAGTTTCCGTATCATTTTGAAGAATTCTTTTGTTTCAGGAAATGTTTGAAACAATCTGTTATAAACACACATAATAATAGTCGATTTATTTAGTTATATACATAATGACATAATTTTTATATCTTACAACAAAACATATTAATAAAAATTAAATATATTAATTTATAAGGAGTTTTAATAAAATATGGAGTTACAGATACTATTACAGCCGTTAAAAATAACATTGGACCTATTGAAGATTCCTAAAAAAATCGTTAATTGTATTATCAATATTTTATTACTAGAATATAGAATAGAATCGTTCTCGTTTGCATATTTTGTTAATTACTTTATTATATTTGTATGTATTGTTTATATCATGTGGCGATAGAAAACTGATCAACAGATCAAGCAGAGGTCAAAGTAAATTGGTTGTAATCATAAAACATGTTCGAAAATATAAGTGAGCAGAACCGAAGCCAAATTCCTACTGGAAATAAATCACCACAATTGAAATAATTGTGTCGCACCACAAACCGGGAACCTGTTAACCTATTTGCATTCTACGTCTATTTTCGACACGTGTGCGATTGGCCTGTTAATATTTTAATATGTATTGAATTAACTTTTGGATAGTTTTCCTCTGATTGAATAAACGAATCCTTGAAAACGAAGAAAAATCATTTTTCTTTATAAATTATCATCTCAAGTTAACAGAAAACTCATATTTTACATTAAATATGTCCAATACAAGTTTTTAGCTTCTATAATAAGTTCAGGAAATGTTTCAAACAATCTGTTATAAACATAATAATAACAGATTTATTTCGTTTACAACGAATCAGAGATAATATATATATATATTCAACCGCGCTATTGACTTTATCGGGGGTGTTAAACCTCAAACGCTTTTGGTTGAAGTTATCGGCTGTTCATTATTCACCCCGGTGTGAGACTTCATTGGTGGGGGAGTTCGGCATATAAAGGGCAAGATGTCGCTGATGTATACGCATTTCTGTGTGGAAGTTGTTGTAAGGCGAAGCTCTGCCCGGTTAAATAGTCATTGTACCTACTGAGTGATAATTGGCATCCCCGATCGACCGACTATATACGTATTTTTTAACAATAGATAAGAGTATAAGCTTGTGTACATGCGTTCCAAAAGATGCATTTGAGAGCCAGTTTTCTATGTTTAGCGTATTTAAACTTTTAGTTATATCTTGGAACATACCGCTATTTAACATCAGATGAGATATTTTTTTGGTTTGGTTGAGGTTTGGTAAAGTATTTTAAAAAACAGACTTTTTACTTCGAAACAATTTCGCTATTAACACGGTGTTTACAGGTTTTAATGAATTCTAAACTTACAGTTAAACCTAAATTATTTTAAAGAGTCACGCTATAATAAACAGCCGAGTGTATTTCAGATAACATTTTAGGAATGGCTTATTGGTAACGCACGAATAATATAAAGCAAAGGTTCCCAAACTTTTTCAAATCTCGACGCACTTTCAAAATTTTGTATTCTCTCTCGGCGCACTAACCTAGCCAGCTAATCGAAGTGGTCAATAGAAATAGGTACAATGAAAACATCCACAACACGAAACTGTATGT
The DNA here is from genome assembly GCA_036509395.1 of Antheraea yamamai. Lineage (NCBI taxonomy): Eukaryota > Metazoa > Arthropoda > Insecta > Lepidoptera > Saturniidae > Antheraea > Antheraea yamamai. The sequence continues at coordinate 5,379,855 of AP028440.1, forward strand.
TCTGGTAATTTAATTGTCTAATTTTGTACCCGCGAATAATTAAGTTAAGCTACTTGAGAATGGTAAAGAGGAGTGCATTACGGCACCTCTCTCTACTTTGTACGGCGCACCAGGGCGTCGCGTCACACACTTTGAGAACCTCTGACATGTAGGTTTCCTTTGTGTGTAAGATTACAAACTGCGACAATAGCATAGGTACTTGTTACACGTTTTGAATATAGCATTGTTCTATTCTTTAGATAAAATAAATTCATTTGTTTGTGTAATGCTTTCTCGGAACAACTTAAGAGAAGTATAAGAGCACTGTTTTAACACTAGAAATAATTATAAAATAGCCACTTCATCTATGTGACTTAAGTAAGAGAAATAGTTATTTTATACTAGCTCTTTAATACTTTTGAAGGTCCTCCCTACTGTATTTACTCACTCTTTTTTATATGAAGATATTTTCCACAGTTTTCACTTTTCTGTACAATTAATTATTCAAAATATTTTCTTTTATACAAAACTTGTTTCGACAATTAATTATCTTCAAATAATCGCTATTCATATAGATACGTTTACTAAATAATCATTTCTAGTACCTATATATGGTGGATAATGATATAATAGTAATCTCTAGAAGGGATTTTAATTTTAAACAAATTAATATTAATAAAATTATGACAGAAATAAACCTTTACGGTATTATTACAAAAAAGTTAAATACGTATTAAATACTTGCTTTAAAAAGGTTTCGAATTAAATGCACCGCGGTCGCTGAATGTTCGCCATCTTGCTCTTTTGTCTCGCTTTGGTTACGTTACGTTAGACTTGCGAAAAAGGATAACGCGAACTTGCCTCGGGCGAGCGCGGTGCATTTAATTCGAAACCTTTTTAAAGCAAGTATTCAATACGTATCTAACTTTTTGTAATAACTCCGTTATAGTTAAAAAAAAAACGAAAAATGATTTTGAGAAATCGGATCAAATTTCTTGCCGGCTCTTATCGATTATTCAAATGTTTTTCGAAATGGTAGTATTTGGTCATTCATAAGTCTTCTCTAAATAGAATTAAGCATATATTTTTTATTCTATTCTAGTTAGGTATTATTAATAATGACATAAAAATATAGTCACTATATATTCCTTTAACTGTATTAAATTGTTACTGGGCCAGAAATTATTTTCATATAAGAATGCATGATAAATGAAGACTGACTAATTCTCCCATTAGTCAAAATTGATACAATTTGCACACAATGAAGTAATATTTATTAAATGAACTCTGTAGTTTTATCTCGTGTAATCAATATTTGGTTTTATCAGATAGTGGTGTTTAAAAGTATAATGCCTCTATTTATAACAAGGCTTGTACTAAAACTGGTTCAGAGTATACATTTATGATTTAAAAACAAACAGTGCAAATCTCTTCAATAGTTACTGAGTTGACACATTAACGAACAGACAGACAGACGTTGCCATTTATAATGTTCATTATATATATATATTACCATAATATCTTGCTAAATTAATTCTGATTTAGCATTCAATTGAAATAGTTATTGAAATCGCGTATTCAGTTTCAAATTACTTGTTTGTTCTGTCGTCATAATACATTTGATCCAATTCCAACTCAAATCAGAGACAATAAAACTTAATTAACTTTAATTTAGTCTAATAATATTCATTGATCAATATTATCGCTTATTTCACATTTGAATCCGTAATTTAGTAGATTCTTAGCTAAATGATACTAACAAACTAGAATTTGTTCACGGCTCCGTTAACGTTAAGTAGATTTGGCTTATCTCATGAGAACAGTACATTTTTCCTGATTAAAATGTATGATATGCACGGCCGTAGCTAGGAGGGGGGGGGGGGGGGGTTTGTGGGACAAGGTCTTACCTTAACCTTAAAAATACCAAAAACTATGATAAATTATTACAATTAAATTGTTTGTTCATAGTTTGAGATTTTTTTAATTGTAGCGAAAGGTATCTAAACATTTCCGAACATACCACAGTTTGTGACATTCGAGGGCAGTTCAATTATGATATTTTTTTTACTTCCACCCTACTTGTAACCAATGCTGCCCTACCTCAAATTCGACTGTAGCTACAGCCCTGATCCTATGTCCTCTGCTATACTCCTGACAATGTGTATGTAAAATTTAATGATGATTGGTTGGGTAGCTAAGGCGTGAAAGTGTATGAAACAAACACACTTTCCCATCTATAATATTAGTGAGGAGCTTTTTCTGGATCTTGATATTTTTAGATATTTTGTTATAATATACGTATAGTCAGCCGGTCGGTCAGGGAAACCAATAACACTCTGTAGGCACTGTGACTATTTATCCGGGCAGAGCTTCGCCTTACAATAACTTCCACATAGGAGAGCGTGCAGATCAACGACATCTTGCCCTTTATATGCCGAACTCCAACCAATGACGTCCCACACCAGGGTGAATAATTGACAGCCGATAACTTCAACCAATAACGTTGGAGGTCATTAGTAACACCCCCGATATAGTCAATAGCGCAGTATCGCAGGTCAATAGTGGCTGCCCCGATATATCTCTAATATGGTGGCGCTAGTAATGTTCCGGTGGCGTTGTAGTCTCGCCTCTCGGGTGTGTCGTAGCGGTACCGGACGTAGTCATTAACACTATACTACAGACACGTGATGACAACTCGATGATATTTTTTATAAACTGTTAAACTTTTTTAGTACACATATGGAATACCTATAAACAGAGCAATAGATGCCGTCGTATAATAATACGGAGCCCCCAAACTAAACGGCACCCGAAGTGGCGTATGTAAGTAAAAATTTGTAAAATGTTACCCATAACCTTAATTGTAATTGAAAATACCTTTGTATTAGTCTATTAAATAAATTAATTATACACTGAATGGGACTTCCCATGACGCTGGACGTAATTTGAAATGATGTCTTTAAGGTCAAGGGAACAACCAGTTACTTATTTAGATGAATAAGTAATGGAAATAATCCTTAAAGGTTTAATTTAATCTGCACTCATAATTTTATAAGGTTCAGACATTTTTTGTTAAGTATTTGTACCTTATTAAATTATTAATATGAAAAAAAGTTACTAAAATGGGGTTAAACTAGCGGAGCTTTGACCAGAAAAAGAAAATAAAAGTAAGAAATATTTGTAGTAAGTGATATTGAATCAATTTTAGTGTCGTAATGCGTTTTAGACGTGAGTACTCGATTCAACACTTTCTTAAAACACTAATGTTGCCCTTTTTTGTTTTTTTTTTTTTGTCCTGTTTTCGTAGTTCTTTTGTACTGAAAAATTGCTAGAACAAAAGTATCTCTGTTCTTCTTTAAATCAACATACTCTAACACTGAATAAGTATGGGCACATCTTCGGTAAAGATTTCATTTATCTTTGGAATCTAAAATTGGAATTTATTTATCCTAAGTTAACTCGATGTTATAAATAATATATAATCTAAAACATATTTATACCTAAATTGGTTCTTTGCAACTATATTCAGAGAATTCAAAAAGGTTGGAGAGGACTGTACTTTCATGTCACGTATCTATTCCATTTGATTCTATCAACCATCTCTTTCATTATCCATACAGATTATAGAGTCATTTATATACATTTTTACGCTACGATAGATATATCCAAATAGAGTTATGCTCAAAAATAATAATTATTATTACTACATTATATCGTTTGCGAGAAAATGGTTTCGTTGTTTTAACGTATTTTGGCGCATTGGACAGTGAACGAAAGTGAACCGTCATGCTCGGGTCAGTGATACTGAATCGGGTTTGCTCGGTTCCGGACCTTTTTTTTTTCGAACTGACTACGCTATTGACCTAGCAAGGTCTTAACAGCTTCACCGGACTACTAACCGGACGTTTCGTCGACGTTCCGGACTTCATCAACTACATTCTTTGCAACGAATGCATCGTTCCAATAAATACGTATTATACACAATATTATGTCTGTTTTGTATATAATCGGTGTAGTATTTGTGTATATACTGTGCGATTACAATATTGTTAGTATTCATTTATATAATAACATTGACAAATCTGATTGAATTTTAAGGTATGTACATATTTATAAGTTTTTCCTTCTATCGTCAGGTCACAAGCATACAACCACATTATTTTAAAATTGCAACTTTGTTGTTACCAATTAATTCCTATGAGCCTTTTAACGGAGGTACATCAAGTTTTATCGTTAGTGCTTAGCTCTTATGGAAAAGCGTAAGGAAATGTGACAAATAACGTCCCAAAAAGTCTTCTATCTAATCATTTTGTATATAAACTTCGAAAACAATGGACTCTGCAATTTCATTTACACATATGTGTAACTATTCATTTTACTTATTCTACTTTACTCAACAACCTTATGTGTATATACCAAGACTTCGTAATCAACGTTGCCCCATTTAATGCTTGGTGTATTAGGTACCTATGAAGCATTCTAAGAACAGAATTCCTATTACTTTGTTTACGCTGCGTCCCAATTTAACTGTGACATTTCTACCGACTACGGCTAGCTGTTACTCAGTACCGTGGTTGATTTACTACCTGCCACTAAACACGAGTTACTGGCGGGAGCTAATAAAATTTTATGGATGTTGACTTCTTGATCGATAACCTACCGTAGTGCATGCGGTGTGGAAATTGTTTCCATTTCCTAAACTTATGAATAAATGTTGAGTATTTTGTAATGTGTTTGTAAGTTGTAATTCCTGATACTTTATGGATTTTCGAGGCTAATAATTACATTTTATGACACTACTAGCTTCTGCCCGCGACTTCGTCCGCGTGATATAGTTATTTTGGCCTAACGCTAACTTTAACTCGCGACTTGGTTTACGTAGAAGTTGAAGATTTTTTAAAATAAAACGTACGTTGACCCCGACTTTGAAACATTCTTCATTGGTGCTCCACTCTTGTTGGTTTTACTGTGATATAGCCTATAGCGTTTTTTTGATAAATGAGCTATCTAACACTAAAAGAGGGAGTTTTTGGCGGGATTTTAGTCTGTCATGTAGTGGATTTTATATTTTATTTATAATCTTGTGTTACTTGACTCTATATTGTGTAAAATTGGTGGTGTTTTATGTAATATAGTTTGTTTATTGTGCATAAGTGAAGTGAATGGAAAATAATACCACGGATCATGAATTCTGTGATACCACAAACACTCCCGGGAAAGTTCTAACAAGAGAGCCACCATCTTGTTGGAACATTGAAATTATTCACTTATTGTGTAAAATATGTTGTAATCTCCATTGAAATAAAATATTGACACTGGCAAGTGCTTCTGCGGAGCCAAAACAAGAAAACGAAGAAAAACACTAAAATAATTTTTCAAATCGGAACAGTAGCTCGTGAGATTAGCGCGTTCAAAATACTGCAAACATACTCTTCAGGTTTATAATAATAGTATAGATTATTGTAATTAGTAGATCTTCATTTCAGATCATTTCCTTTTTATTATTTTCTATATTTAGCGGTAATTCAAGTATACCGTAAGCAGTAAAGGAGTATGGGGGAATTTAAGTTACTTTTTTTTGAAGTTATACTTCTTTTGGCGCGTTAGGGAAAAATGATGGGAGTAAATTTTTATGATGCGCGCGCATACCGTCACGAAAAACCGACACCCTGAAGTTAGCTATAGTCAACATTTTGTTTCTTTGTGTTAACACTTTCAATGTATTAAATACCTTTTTTCTATTGTTAGTGTCGTTTTTTCTACAAACGTAGAATAAGGCGTAAGATAACATTTTTGAAAAGATTTTTATCTTGTTACGCCGAAGAAGTATAACTTGTAACGCGTGTACATAAGTACACACACACTTTTTTTGATGACATAAGAAATGGAGGCTCTGGATGTGTAGGTAGTGGCTTTTATATTTTATTCATAATCTTGTGTTGTTTAACTCTATATTTTGTTATATTGGTGCCATTGTATGTAATATAGTTCGGTTATTGTGCATAAGTGAAGTGGATGGATTTTACAGGTGGTAGAGCCACGCTGTAGCTATTACTGGTTTCAGCATGAATGGGTCGGCTCACCTGGGGTACTACCACCCGACCGACAGAAGCACCGACGTGAAGTAACAGATGTAACAGTAACTATTGCTGCATTTCGTTCGGTCAGTGCGAGCGCCCGAGGCCCACCTTCCTTCCCCATCCCCTCCACCCCTCTTCCCAACCAAGCCTTCCCCCAAATACGCAACGCACTTTTGACTCCCCTGGTGTTGCTAGTGTCTATGGACGGCGGTGATCACTTACCATGAGGTGACCCACCTGATCGTTTGCCTCCTATGATATAAAAAAGCAATGGAAAATTATAATACCACGGAGCATGAATTCCGTGATGCCACAAAAATTATCTGGAAAGTTCTAGTAAGGGGGCCACCGTCTTATAATACTATTACTCGACAATGGCAGTATTAATCCGGAAGATTACGTGCCAAAAATAATCAGAGGCTTACCGTCTCAAAAGCTCAGCACCGTTCGCTATCGAGTTCGCGAAAACTGGTGCCCAGGACTTCTGAACTGCGTATATTTCTCGTCTCGTTAGTCCGGATATGGGGTTTACTTCATCTGGATCTCCACCCCACCAGAATTGGCTTAACCAGTGGCCCATGGTTATCTAAAAATAATTCAATATATATTTATATGAGACTAGCAATCGTTAATATCTATACAAATGTTATAAAGCTGGAGGTTTTGTTTGTTTGGTTGAACGCGTCAATCTCAAGAACTACTGGTTCGATTTGAAAAATTCTTTCAGTGTTAGATAGCTCATTTATCAACGAAGGCTATATATCACGCTAAGACCATCAGGGACGGAGTACCAATGAAGAATGCTTCAAAATCACTTTTTTTCCGTTTGATAGCTTCCGCTGCGTGTTAGCGTTAGCCCAAATTAACTATTCCAAGCGGAGGAAGTCGCCGGCAGAAGCTTAGGATTATACAAAACTTAATAAGAATAAAAAATAATTTAGCGCCACCTAACGGCGAGTTATAGAATAATGGATAGCATAAAAACCTACTCCATAAAAGTGGAGTGGCAATTTTCATGGTGATCCGTCAAACGGTGTTGAAGTTTATCGATCTCGAATATACCAGAATGCATTTTCATATATATAGCTACACCCTAGTACTCGCTTTAACGTACACTATGCGATTTTCTGAAGGTTTCTGTAGACTGGCCAGACGGCAACGACTTTCAAGCTTAGGCATGTCTTACGATCAACATTTATCCTCGGAATTCGAAGTACTGTTCAATATTTTCTATGATCAATGAAATCAGTAGTACAGTTTTCTCTAGATTAATGTGAAGAATCTAGTCTATATAAATAAAATAATAAAAGTCTGTCTTTGTACGCGCATCACGCAAAATCTACTGGATAGATTTCAATCCTTTTGTTTTAGTTTAACTTACACCTAGGAAAAACGCACTAAAAATATCATGACTTAAAATAAAGTTTTAAGAAACTACGATTTCAGCGATGTGGTGCGCATGCGCAGGAGAGAGAAAATACATTTTGTAAGCAAAGATTATTTTTGCTTTAAATTAATTTTATATTCTTCCTCTTTACATAAAATATATTGTCAGATAATAAAAAAAAACCAGACGAAGTGACGAGACGAGTGAGGTATAAAGTTTTATGTACGATTTTTGTAGTTAATTTTGTTGTAAAAGTTGTAAACGTTTTTTGTAGTAGAACGATATAGTGACAATGACAAAGTGGCTTGCAAGCTTATCAGCTGTTGAGTTTATCACCATATATGTGATGTTCACAAACTCGTAGAGTACAGATCTCTACCATACTATTTGATTAACCCTTCGGCTGATTTTTTAATACCCAGGTCTCAAAATGATGTTTTTAATTTTACGACATCGTAAATTATAAACTTTATGGTTTAGTAAAGAAAAGTTAGTACAAATGTAAAAATAATTGAAAAATACATTATGTTATATTATGACTTTAAAATATATAATTTGTTATTTTTGAAAGTTTTGTAAAAAATTAGGTATTTTTTTAAGTTTATGGGGCCAACAGTCTGTTGACCTGTGCCTCATGAGGTCTACATTCGTTTGTATGAAGCTTAGACCCTTATGGTTTTGGACAATCAAGGGGTTAATGCAAAGATTCCCAAACTTTTTCATATCACGGCGTACTTTCAAATTTGGTATTCGCTCTCAGGGCCCTAACCTAGCCAGCTAGTCCAAATAGATACAGTCATTATAAATCGGTACAATTAAAACATCCACATGGAACTGTATGTGTTGGTAATTCAATTTGTCTTTTTTGTACCTGTGAATAATTAAGTTAAGCTATCTGAGAATAGGTAAAGAGGAGTGCCTTCTGGCGCACACTTTGGGAACCTCCGGGTTAATGGATATACATAATACTACACCGTTTGATCTCGGAACAGCTTCGTAGGAGCTTGGTTTATAACTTATTTTTACAACCGTGGTTAAGTTAAGTACCTTTTGTCCAGTTTTAATCCTCTTCAATACAACAATCGCGGTCAGCAATATAAATACGGAAGACAAGTAAATAAAAATTAACATTTCTAGCGAACCTCGTAGCGTGTTCCACCGTAACGAACTAAAGTTAAAATGAACGTAAAACGAGTATTCTGTAATCTCTTTGTTTATCTAAACAAAAGAGAAAATTATCTCGGTCACAAGACAAAAAACAAATAAAGTAGCGTAAGTGACGGTTTTGTATTCTGGAAGGCAGTTAATAATTAAGTAAATTGTGTTGTTTAAACACTTACTACGAGTTTGTCAAAACTATCATATGACAACATCACTATAAGAATCATTACGTATTGTAAAACAAAGTCCTCCGCCCTGTCTGTTTGTCTGTCTGTTCGTGATAAACTCAAAAACTAATGAACAGATTTTTATGCGTTTAATTCATAGAGTGAGTCATGAGGAAGGTTTACATATATAATTTGCCATTTTTTTTAAATTGGTTAAAATATAACGATAAATGTTGGAAGTGTCGGAAAAAGTCAATCCGCCTAGGAGCTTTCGTCGAAAACGCTGCATGCATCCTTTCAGATATAACAAAAGAGTTGAGATAATACACAAAGCAGACGAAGTTGCGGGAATCAGCTAGTAATAATTATAGCTCTCATTATTTCCTTCGATTAGTGTTTGATAAGCAGGATAGGTTTGAAGATATGATGTGACCAGAAATAGTAATACCATAAGAATGGCTTGGGTTCCGTAATCGGGGAGTCCCGTGACCATAGACTCGAAAACTAATCAATAAGTTGGCTTTAAACTAACCTACAACCTTGTGTTATTTGACCCTATATTTTGTTATATTGGTGCCATTCTACGTAATATAGTTCGGTTATTGTGCACAAGTGAAGTGGACGGGAAATAATACCACGGCGCATGAATTCTGAGATGCCACAAAAACTCCATGGAAAGTTTTAACAAGATGGCCACCATCTTCTTAGTTAATTGAAATTATATCAAGAAACTAGTAATATCGATACTCACATGACAATGGCAGTAATAGTCTACTAGAAGACTGGTTGCCAACAATGGAATGGAAGAAGAACTTGTAATGCTATTAACTACTCGACAATGGCAGTAATAATCTAAAAGATTGGTTGCCAAAAATAAAGTTAAAAAAAAAGAAAAAAAGAACAGCACGTTTCAATTTATAAATAACTTGCATTCATTTTTAATTTATATGATTGAATTATTATTTTATTAAATTAATGTTTATGTATATTAGTTTCTTATATATTTTTATATAACCTATATAAATTAATAATATCTTACTCGTGCAGAGCTGTGGACGACTAATGTAAATAGTTTGCGTTCTTTTTTTTCATATCATAGAAGGCAAATGAACAGGTAGGTCATCTGATGTTAAGTGATCACCACCGTCCATAGACACTTGCAACACCAGAAGAGTTGCAAGTGCGTTGCCACCCTGTGTTTGGGGGAGAGGAGGTGGGTTATCCGGCGCTCTTACTGACCGAACGAAACGCAACAATGCAAGCACTGTTACTTCACGTCGGTTTTCTGCGAGAGGGTGGTAGTACCCCGGGCTAGCCGACCCATTCATGCTGAAACCAGTAAAAGCTTCAGCGTGGCTCTACACCTCTACAAACTTTACGTTCTAAAGAATTTGTTCCTTAAATATGACTCTTCGTAATTACAATACCGTTTTAAAACATCAGATGTATCGGATTAACGTATTCTAACGAGCGCTCGAACTATTTAAATATTTTTCAACTATTCAATAGGTGAGACTATAATGTATAAGAAACGAGTTTGTGTTTATATGTTATTGAATAAAAAATAAGGCTAGAGCGTTGACGCAAGATACCATGTGGAAGAAAGGATTGTAGTCCGGTGAAGCTGTTAAGACCTTGCTAGGTCAATAGCCTAGTCAGTTCGAAAAAAAAAGAAAAAGAAAGGATTGTCTGACTGTGAGGAATTTTCCATAAACCTTATAATTCACTAGTTGGAAATCGTACTGATTTGTATGCCATCATTTTTAATACAGCTCTCTGAGCTCTCTCTAGTCGGAGAAGTAAGCACTTTCCCGCTCCATCTCAAGCCGATATGCAATAAGTTAGAATTGAGTGGGTTAGAGCGTAGTATACCGTTTTCAAAGTATCCTAGTCCTCAGAGGCTCTCAACGTTTTGTAAACAAATGTAAGTTTTCTAACCCTAGATATAAGTGTTTCTACATGCTTATTCCATTAAAGTGCTATCAATCCAGAGACCAAGATATTTGATGGTATGTAAACATTCAATGATAAAGCAGTTACATGACAAGTTAGCTAATTAGGAGCTTTCATGAGCTGTCAGAATATATGAGGCGATAGGCTGAGATGTAATTCTAGCCGCAAATGTAATAAACATAGTTTTGTTTACGTTTAATGTTAAATTAACATTGTTAATATATTAACAGGCAGCCACTTCATAACCACATGTTGAATTGAAAGAATGAAAAATTGCGTGTAAGTATAAAGGTGTAGTGTATTGAAATAATAACAGATCAAAGAAGAATCCTCGTACCTTATCAGGAATATAATGCATGCAGTTGCGATTTTAAATTACATTAGTTACTTTTGCTAATTTACATGACTTGAAGTATAATTTATATCTTCGGTCCGCTATCGTAAAGAATTCCACTCGCATTACGCTTCCATTTATATCGGTGGTTATGTTTGACATCTCTTATACTTTGTATAAGATTCTATAGCTCCATAGCATATAGTATGGTTATGTAACAGTATAATACAATTAGATGTTGATAAAACAAGCGCAAAACAAACTCTGCTCGTCGGAGTATGAGTCAATATTAGCAATTTTAAACATAGAGTTGTTTGCTAAGGCAACGTTCGCTAAGTTCACATTATAAATATACATAACTAGCTTCTCCCTTCTACTTCGTCCGTGTGGAATAGTTACTTTGTGCTTATGCTAACTATAACTCGCGACTTCGTTTACATAGAAGGTGGAAATATTATTAAATAATATGTACGTTAACCCCGATTTTGAAACGTTCTTCATTGGTGCTCCGCTCCTATTAGTTTTAGCGTGATGATATATGACCTTAGCCTTCTTGGATAAATAGCTAATATTGAAAGAATTTTGAGAAGTTCCTGAGAGTAGAGCGTTCAAGCAAACAAACTCTTCAGCTTTATAATATTAACTAGCGGGCACGGCAGACGTTGTCCCGCTCTAATTATGAAAAAATCCTTGACAAATTATATACTAAAACGTTCCTCATCAATCCCTCTATCCACCGGTGAAAACCGCATGAAAATCCGTTCGGTAGTTTTTGAGTTTATCGCGAACAGACAGACAGACAGACGCGGTAGGGGACTTTGTTTTATACTATGTAATGATATTAATATAGATGCTATTATTAGTACAGAGTAGACGTGGAATATTTCAAGGATGTTACTGTTATTTTTCACATGAAATCCTAAGCAATATTATAAATGCGAGTGTGTCTGTATGTTACGCTTTCATGCCTTAATTACTCAACCGATCATCATGCAATTTTGCATACCCATTGCTAGGGATATAATAACGGAAATAGAATACTTTTTATACAGAAATAAATAATAGTTTAAAAAAACCAAAAAAACACGCTTTCATAAAAATTCCAGCTAAAAAACAGAAAATTAAATTTAATAAATTTGGATTAAGAGTAGTGTAAATTAGAAATAAATGTATATTTTTGTAAAAAGTGACAAAAAAATGATAAAAATACTGATATCTGGAGGTGCTGATATTAAGTGACGCATCGCATGTTAATATCAGCACCTCCAGATATCATTATTATTCATTTTTTAGTTAAATTATTTTAACTTTTTTTTTTCGGATTATTGCATTGTCATCGACCTTTGACAGGTGTGCAAAGTTTGAATTAAATCTGATCGTTCAGAGTAGGACAAAATCGAGCTCAAAGGGGTTGGTTACATACATACATACAGGTGAAGCTAATAAAAGCGTGATAAAAAGTACTGTTGCCGAGGAGAGAGGTAAATCTACAATAACGAAAATGAAGTTGTGGACAAAAGTTATTGTGAAATAGTTTGCCATGTGATAATTGTGAATTTTTATCATTACTATTTTTCATATGTTGTGAAAAATAATTTGTTATGTATATCAATATGTATGTATGTTATATTTAAAATGGTTTTATAAGTCTAATAAGCTTGTAAATTAAGAGGTTATTTGGTAGTCTCTGGCGTGCGTAAAGCTTTTTGTTTATGTAATACTAGCGGCCCGCTCCGGCTTCGCACGGATATAAAATATATAGCCTATGTCATTCACTGAAAAAATGATTAAAATCGATCCAGTAGTTTTGATTTATTCATTACTGCCCGTGGCCCGCCTGCGTTTCTTGCAATGTAAGCGGAAAAAATGTAATTATTTACAACATCACATTAGAAGCCTCAAAAATAACAGTATTTCTCCACTATTTAATGGATGTTATTATAAATATAAACCTTCCTCTTCAATCACTCTATCTATTAAAAAAAACCGCATCAAAATCCGTTGCGTAGTTTTAAAGATTTAAGCATACATAGGGATATAGGGGCAGAGAAAGCGACTTTGTTTTATACTATGTAGTGATAAAAAATAGAGCTAAAAAAACGGTCACGGAAAGACTGGATACTTGTTGCAGCCCCAACAAGGTATGATAATTATCTTAAAATCTAGCATAGTTTCTTTTGACATCTGTGAGAAGGTTTTTTAAAAAAAAATATAATTTCACTGCTATATAATTATATTATAGTGCCTGTTATTTACATACCTAATTCAGAGATTCTTAGAATTACATTTATATGGATCATAAGTTATTAAGATAATTGTCAGAGATAAGGAAATAGTTTTGATTTGTATTCTCAATGTTTATTTTATAGTTCGTTATACTTTATTTAAAAAGGTATATGTTATAGATAAATTTATTTTTATTTACATTACATTTAAAATAGTTATTATACATTAGTCCTTGTTATTGACATTTTTTGTTCTTCATACTACTATTGTCAATTTATTTATGAGATAAATCATTTATTTCAATATATTAAGAACTTTCAATTAATACTTCAATGTGCCTACATAATGACAAATCAGTTTCATTACATAGTATAAAACAAAGTCCCCAACCGCGTCTGTCTGTCTGTCTGTTCGCGATAAACTCAAAAAGTACTGAACGGATTTTCATACGGTTTTGACCAGTGGATAAAGTGATTAATGAGGAACGTTTTAGTATATAATTTGTCAAGGTTTTTTTTATAATCAAGGCGGGACAACGTCTGCCATGCCCGCTAGTATTCAATAATTTAATGTGCAATTGTGTAATGTGTAATCACCACGCCAGCCTACGACGTATTGGCGATTTCAAACTCTGAGAAATCCATAGTTCTATGTTTTCCCACATCAATATTACTACAGGAACATTTCTCAGGTTCAGGTGTCATCACGATGTTCTCCTTTACCGTCAGCCGATAGTGTTATTGTTAAATTAATAAATGCACATGAATTTCGAAAAATTCGTTGGTACATACCGGGGTTCGAAATTGCGGATATCGAAATAATATTCCACCGGTCAAACCACTTGAGCACCACGACTCGCCAGTTAATTGCAAAGAGCTTAGTGTTTTTTTGCTTTAAAATTTTGCGTTTATTACTGCATTTTATAAGAAGTGCTCAAAATCGTTATCAATTTCGTCGAAAGCATTGATCTACTTTCTTTATTACCGGCCGGGTAAAATGCTGATTACGTACTTGTATTTATTTCATACAGAATGGTTATTAGTGAAATTTTTAGTTAAAACACCGCTGTATTCGTATTGTAAATAATTTCACTTAAAGGAATCCTACGATCAGGGTTAGGGGGAATAGATGTTCACTCACAGAAGAAAGAGACAAGTCTCAAAGAGATTTTTTTCTTTGTTCTGTGTGTACACTATACGTTGTAGTTCTAATTGCCGGTTCAGATTAGGACGCGTAATAGGGGATCTTATGTCCTGGAGCACTATATTATTACAAAAACATATTTCTCGGCTACAGAAGTGGCAGATAATTTAACGGGATTTTTCCATTAATTTTTCTCGAAGATTTCTGAAGTCACAAACAAGCTAACTTGATTTTTCTTTTTGAAACTTATATAATTACGTTTGTTAGAACTTGTAAGTCTTTATTGTAGCGGCTACTTTATCTATAATAAACGATTTTGTTAAGTTTGAAAAAAAAATTAGATATAACGTTTGTAGCTATAATAATTTCTCTACTAGATGTATGACATAAGTATTTGCGATGTCTGGTGTTTCTACGACCCAACCTTCAGTGACTCCAATATAGTCTTTTGATCCTTCGATGAAACAGTACCGCTTGGTATTAAACTTCTTTTATGTAAATTACCCGTCTTTTTGCTGACTGTAAAAAGTATTTTTAAATCTATGAATGATCTTTTTAAATATATCGAACTGCGATATATCTTAAAAAACAAAAAAGCAGGGTTCTAATAATGTTTGCTTATTGCATCATCCGCTTATAGTACCTACCTCATTTTAATGTCTCTCTAAAATCCATCTGTTTAAAAGTATATACCTACTGAGATAAAAGTAGAGAGAAAACAGGCGATGTTGATAAAATATAAGCATAATTATTACTCACATGGACAGGACACAATGTATTTATATATAAATTTCTTCTATACGTGTGTATGTCACTGAACGCCTCCTAAACGGTTGGACCGATTTTGATGAAATTTTGTGTGCGTGTTCGAGTGGATCCGAAAATGGTTTAAGTTCACCGGGGTGGTGCTGCGGTTGAATTTTAGATTTTTTATTTTTTATTATCAAGACAGGACAACGTCTGCCCGGCCCGCTAGTTACATATAAAATTATAATGACTAAATTATATTTCTAAAATAAATCCCTCAGTTAACGCACAAACGCATTTCGGCATGTGCAAATTGTAATAGCGCTGATTTTCATCTGGTCACACACTAATACTTGGTGGTTTACCACAGAGATAATAACATATTTTTGTGTATTTGCATCGTACAAACTACTTATATATCAATAGATAAATAATATGAGGCGGCTATGAGTAAGACTTATCGAACTCTGTAATTAGTAAGAAATAATTATATGTAATTATATTTGTACGGAAACTATTTTAAATATAACATTGTTTTATGACGGCAACTTTCTTAATAGGATTTTATAACAATTTTTTTTCAGTTAAATTGTACTTTTAGTAAGTTCGGTATTACATTATTTTCCGATTCTTCTGTAGTAATTCAACTTCGTCACTATTATAATCTTCTGACCAACCTGAATCTCTTAACTTGTAGGCATTTAATATTGCGGTGGGCCAAATTTACCTCAGGATTTGTTCTAAGGGTTACAAGTTTTATGACAGATCTATTAGTTCCGCGTGATTATTTAATACTAAATAATTTCTAATTTAATGTTATTAAATTTGGTTGTCTACTAAAATATTGTTCTATGTTGTATTTATATTCCTCATGTTTCATTATTCTATTAATCTGTTTGTGTATCTCTCTATATTATAAAACAAAACCCTGTGTCACGTCTGTCTGCCTGTTCGCGATAAACTCAAAAACTACTGAACGGCTTTTCATGCGGCTTTCACCAGTACACAGAGTGATTCATAAGGAAGGTTTAGGTATATAATTAATCAAGTTTTTTTATTATAAGGGCGGATAACGTCCGCCAGGCCCGCTTTTACAAATATATTAATTATAATTTCAAATATATTAGGCAAAGGCATGCACAGTAATCGTACGATATACGATCTATTCCAATACGAATTCGACCAATTTCATCTCAATCATTTTAATATCCAGTTTCGGATCAAAATACCATTTCCAGTACTGAAGTCAAGTAGAAAAACAATGCTATATCGATCGTTTGTTGGTATGGGATGATATATTTTTGTTTGGTAAATATGAAAGTTTGTCAGTTGGTCAAATATTGAATTTGGTGTAATGCGAATCGAAAGTGCGGCCTCAGTTTGCGTTTAGTTTGGATACTGAAATCAACGGGAATAATACTGCAATGAAGATAATGTGTAGGATATATAAAAATGGGGATGACGTAGTACTTTTCTTTAGGAAATGAGATTTTGTTATGGACTGACTGAAATAATAAAGTTGGTATAATGTGAATCGAAATTGCGGCCTGAGTTTGCATTTAGTTAGAAAACCTTATCTGTTAGACTTACCTGATTAATACCCGGTTTCTGAGATACTCGGTTAAACTACCAATAGTTATTGACTCAACAAGTTGTCGAACCGATAAGGCTATTGTACAGATTAACTACCATAAAGGTACCTCAGAAACCGGGCATAAATGAGTCTTTTTATAATTTAACGGCCGAAAATAAGTTGTTAAGTTTAGGATCAAGCATCGCAACATAATAAAAAAGATGTTATTGTCAACGGCCATAATCCCAGTCGTGTTGATCCTATCGTAAACCCTTGGTTACGTTCTGACGATTATATATTACTTATTTCATTGACTTAGGTATATATCACTTAGCACGTGATTGTTTTCAAAATAGCTTCCATTTGCCAGCTTTATCAGCAAGTACGTCTGACCTTATTATCATAACAAAATTATCATATAATGCAATGTTTGTTAAATTTCCATCTATATTTACATTTAATATTTTATGACTATACAGTGAACACAGATAAAATCTGATAGTAAGAAGTTGGTAGGATTTTTAAATATCCAAATGTGCATTTATGTGCAATGTTTATCTACTTATTGTTTATTTATTATTGACTAGCGGGCTCGGCAGACGCTGTCCCGTTTGACTATAAAAAAACCTTGACAAATTATATACTAAAACCTTCCCCAAGAATCACTGTATCCACTGGTGAAAACCGCATGAAAATCCGTTCAGTAGTTTTTGAGTTTATCACGAACAGACAGACAGACAGACGCGGTGGGGGACTTTGTTTTACACTATGTAATGATTTAGCTTTGACTATTGAATTTATTTATGTTATAATTTCTATATCAAGAGCCTATCTTATTTGTCAACATATATTACTTAAGATAGCCTCTATTCTATCTCATAATAGAATAATGCAATGTAATCCGTTAAGTGAAATCTATTTGGAACGACGAATGTTTTATTCCTATGAAATTGAAAATAATATCCCTACGAATAAGATATTTATTTCGAACAAAGATTTTAGATTATTGAGTAATAATGAAGAATATAATACTAGCGGGACCGGCGGACGTTGTCCTGCTTTGATAAAAAAAAAAAACCTTGACAAATTATATACCTAAGCCTTCCTCTTGAATCACTTTACCTACTTGTGAAAATTACACGAAAATTCGTTCAGTAGCTTTTAAGTGTATCGCGAATAGACAAACAGACAGACAGACGAGGTAGAGGACTTTGTTTTATAATATGTAGTGATAAAACAGCCTGTTATAAGAGCGACAAGCTATTTAATAAATAAAATAAACATTAGGTATTTTTAGGCTAATTCTCAAATATCTAAGTTTTTTTTTATTTATTTATTTATGACAATAGAAAAATTACATGTATTTACAATAGGACTCTCATCAGGAAATCGTTATTGCGATTTAATAGAGGGAGGTATGTTCGTCAACACGCCGACATTTAATATTTAAGTTTTTCGAGGTAGTTCATTTATGAAATATCTTCTTAAAATACGTTTCGCTTGTTTAACATTACTTCCTTGTAGTTCTATGATGTAATCGGCTGGTAGTGCGTTTAAGATTGAAGGAATCGTATATTCCCATGTACGCATACCATAGTAATTGTTGTAACGAGGCAGTGAAAATATATAAAATATCTGAAGTTATGTGAAGATTATAACAAAAATTATAAGAGGGAGAAATTATCGAAATATTTACAAATACAAAACAGTTAAACCCCAGCACATAGAAATATAAAGAAAATTTGTTCAGTAGTTGCAAGTTCCAATTAAAATTATTTCTGTAATTTTACTCTCGAATTTAAAACTGCTATGTAACTAATTATACTCTACATCCTGTAAGTAATACATAAATGGATTTCGTATATTAGTTCTAAAGAAAACGTGTAAATAATATTTATTACATAGTATCTAATTCGTTCCAATTTGTATGTTAAAGCGAATTGATTTAGAGTTATAAATAGGTTAGAAAATATTCTGTCATGTGAACGCATGACCGATTTTGGAGACATGTGAAATTGGTTGATCTCATGGTGTGTTATATACGTAGTAACTGTAAACAATAGATGTATTATTTTTGTTTACAACAATAATATTATTTATGAATACTTTTGTTATTAACCGTCTTAAAAAAAATGTGGTTTTTTGAAACCACAATGTAAGTGACATTTCTTTTGGGACTGTAAGCATTTAACTGAAATGTTTCGGAAAAATATGCGGTTTAGGGTATTACAATCGCGTTTTTAAAGTCAACTCAGTAATTGAAGAATGGGAATGATAATGGGAAATAAATAGTGGACAAGAGATCCAAGTATAAATTTAATTTCAACATGCCTATTACGGCGACTATGGAATATATAATAAATACAATCATTCGCATTGATAGACGCATGATAACAAAACTAAGCATAATATTTATTTAAATCATTGAATCATTTTGGATTCAGCCATGGGCGTTGCAATATTATCCTTGGCTGCTCTGCTGAGAGCCTTTCCCTTTACCCCTACTCCGCGGCCGGCTGACATGCGACATGTGATAGATGGATGAAAAGAATCGAGGAGCTGGGAAAAATTTCACTTTTAAAAGTGTCAAAAGTGAAAAATATTCATATATTTATTTGTATTTTTTATGTGTTTTTACAGAAAATTTCATTATTTATAAAACTAATTGGATTTTTTTTATTGTAAAGGGGTCTATTTTGATTACATTAGTATTGGAATTTGGATTTCGAAGATACACCGGGCGATTCTTTAAAATCGAATAGAAAATATATAGTGATTGAGTTATTGGTAGGTAGGTTTATGATAATTAAAGACTAGGTAAGTACCTAATTATAGTCAAAGATGTTGTGGTGCATTTTTAGAGAAAATATATTTTTTTGAAGTCGGTTTACATTGTGTTAAAATTTTCTTGAGTTGCTAACAATTAGAGGTAATAATATTTTATTATGGTTACCATCAGTCACAGTGCCATCAGTATACTGTGTTGATGTTATAAAAAACGGGTGTGTCGTAAAAACACACGATAGAATTGAAACTTTTGTATTACAGGGAAACATTTTAATAAAAAAAAATACAACAAAAGCCAACCTTACGCAGCGTTCCCAGGCGATCACCCATCCAAGTACTGTCCGCGCGCGACATTGCTTTACTTTTATGATCGGACGAGAACTGGTGTTTTCAACACTCTACCCGACATAATGTTTATCCCCACCACTTTTTGGTGTAACATATCCATATGTTTACTATTCAACCAATCGGTATGAAAATTATTGTACACTAAATATCACACAGGAGCTTCTTTGCGCCATCCGTTTAGCTATACCCCAAATATTTATCATACAAAGTCATGTTTAAGTAACTAGGCAGACAATTTATACATATATGCATTACTAGAGCATTAACTTTATTTAATTCGCCCTTGCAATGATCACAAAATACGACATCGTAAAATTTTACAGCGTATTTTATAGGTGAATTAATGTCTACTACAAACGACTTTTCGAAGTTTAATTGTCGATTATTCAATCAAAATTTATTGCGATAGGTACGTTCTAGATGCAGTAGAGGTGTCTTGAGAGTATCGGTTTGTGGCGTAAAAGTAGTACGTCTTGGGTGACTTCAATCTAGTATAGTTTATTTGGGATTGAAATCAGCAGCGTAGCTGTCGCCATAATAATGATACGGTGCCCCCAGTCTAAAGGACCCCGACGTGTTTATGCAAATATTCGTAAAATGTTACTTACAACGTCAAATTCTTATTAAGAACCAATTTATAATAAAATAATAATGACAATATGAAGATAATTGTCCCTAGGTCCTATTGACTCCTAAGTCACTTACCATGGAATGTACAATATAATTCGGCAATGTGAATAAGGTAACACCACCTTTCTTAAACTCTTGATACCTAACCTCTTCAAGCCTGACTACACCACTAGTTAAAATAGTTGGTATTATAAATAAGGTTTGCAATATTTTCTTATAGAATTTTGACTTGAAAACTGTAAGAGGTTTTAATAGTAAAGAGTAATTGGATTAAAGCAAAAAATAGCAGGCCGTTTACTTTCTTTAAAACGGATGATCGGTTTACTTTTCTATTTAAGTTGCTATCAAAGCATTTTGGGACCATTAACGGCTTTTCGGGATTTATAGTTTTCTGTGGTTTGTTATATACCTAGTTAACTAGTTGTTAACTAACGAGTTGTTATGTAATCGAATCCAAAAAATAAGTAGCCTAGAATTAATCTACGAAAAATTCTGCATCGAATGATCATAGTTCTATGCCGATACGTTCAATACCTTTGATAGACCCTTAGAAGAACTGTACTTTGATGATTATGTATATAGAACATTATATATTTTTGTCTTGGTATAGATTTGCCTACTGACTTTAACACGAGGTAAATACTTTATGTATTACTAGCTGTGCCCGTGAACTAGCACCGTCCGCGTGGAACATAATATAAAAAAACAGTACTTATAAAATCTTCTGAATGTATTAAGTCCATTTACTTATCTACTTTTCCCTCGTACTTACTTCGCGTCGTCATTAAAATTACAATAACTTTTGATAGAGTAGACCGATTTTAATGAAACAAAGACTAAGTTACTCTCGAGGTGTGTGAGAGTAACTATGATTTTCTTGCTGAGGTTTTATAGTGAACCCCGTGCTTTAGCGTGCCTATGCGTGCGTGTTCATACAAACAGACAGATAGATTGACAGACAAACATTTCTAAAAATGAGTAAAATACAAGAAAGAATAATTCTAATTCTATTAATATTCTATTCCTAGTCACCTGCAACAATTTTTTTCACGAAAATCGAAAAAGTACTGACACTTTAGATTTACATTCTTATTATATGTATAGATATATAGACGAGACTGTATATTTCTACATGTGAAATTGTATTTCAAACTAATTGACAAATTTCTCAGATGTAACTTATAGATAAGATTATATTTTTATCACAAATAGTGTGTGTAAATTGTTCCCTGGTAACATATTACCGCTATATACATAACCGTAATCTTGTTCTTTCGCCGATATAGTATCACGAGTGTTAAAAAATAGATTAGATATCTCAATTATTTTTGAATAATAATTTTTGCGATATATTTTTTTGCCGATTTAGCCGATTAAAAGGAGATTTTTTGTAATGTGATCTTATGTGTATTGCCATTTTATAAATATAAGCTATGACATTATAATGATAGGTTAACCGGTCAAATACAGGCTAGTATAATAGGGTGGATGATATGCGAATGATATTGACGTTTGGAAATGACGCCTCTCTCTGTGCATCCACCAAAAACGAATGTAACTGTATATGTCTATAAAATAAATTGTGATATGTTATGTATAGTGAAAAGATAATGCAGATCGAGTTTCTTGCCGATTCTTCACGATGATTGGGTTGTTTTCCAAATCGGTGGTAGTTTTGACGTTCATGCCTACTCAGGGCCAAAATTGAATAAAGAATTTTTTATTCAATTTCTTGAGGTGGTAGAGCCATGCTGAACCTATTATTGGTTTCAGCATGAATGGGTCAGCTCGTCCGGGGTAGTACCACCCTCTCACAGAAAACTGACGTAAAGTAACAGTGCTTGCACTGTTGCGTTTCGTTCGGTCAGTGTGAGCGTCGGATACCCACCTCGCCGCCTCGTCTTCCCTCTCCCTCTCCCCCTCCCCCTCATACCTCTCCCCTCCCTCAAACACAGTCCTGCAACGCACTTGCGACTCCCTTGATGTTGCTAGTGTCTATGGACAGCGGTGATCACTTACCGTCAGGTGATCCGCCTGTTCGTTTGCCCCCTACAATATAAAAAAAAATATATATATTTTGATTTTGCAAAACAATTATGTATTACAACGTCAACTTATGGGAAATTATAATAAGATTGTTGCTATAAAAACCGCTCCAAAATATTTATCGGGCGGTTACGATTGCTAATGCTGGTTAAATCTTATGAGATATATTAATATGATGTATTACAGAATTGTATATTTCAAAGATGGCTACAGAAAAGTTTCCGATGATATATGTTTATCTCCTAACTAACGATAACCCATAGTAAACATTCTTATCTTTTATATATAAGGTTATTTGCGACGCTATTTGGAGCAGTATAGTATTAATCCTTACAGTATAATTAAATAATATATTTTACTTAATTTGAACGTTTACTGTAGTTATAAATTATAAGTTTGAAAGAATTATTAAGAAGAAATGGTGTGGTGGTCGAGTAGATTGACCGGTGGAATATCAATTCGATGTCCGCAGGTTCTAACCCCGGCGTGTACCAACGAATTTTTCTGAATTCGCATATTTTTACTATTTTAAATTGGTAACACTATTAGCTAGAGGCGAAGGAAAACACGAAAACCTGCACCTGAGAAATATCCTTGTGGTACCACTGTATGTGTGAAAATATAGAACTATGGATTTCTCTACGTCGTGGTAGCTGGTGTTGTGAATATGCCCATATCTTGCGAGTGAGATAGAAGACATAAGGAAGATCTTCAAAAATATTGATAGAAGTGATAGATTGACATTCCCATTTCATATCATCAAATGGTCATACTATAAAAGAAAGATTTAATCTCATTTTCTTGATTAGTACACCAGTGCGAAGTCAGGGCGGGCAACTAGTTTGTATTCAATATTTTCCATTTAAATCATTTTAACAACATTATACGGAGATAACGTTAAGTATCATATGAACCCTTACGAAGTCGGGGCACGGTTTTTGGGTCGACCGCGGGGCAAGCTGTCACGACTAGGTCAAGGTTACAAACATAACTCTGGTTTCCGCGCTACGACCTTCTGTAGATAAATGTAACGTTGTTTTTTTATATATTACCTTAAATCGTATTAAATTGTTAAGTCGATGATAATTAAAAAAGGAGTCTGAACTGATTACAAATTCTTATAAGATATTATAGTAATGTTGTAGCCAAAGATGGTACCCTGGTGAGCTTAAATGGGAAATGGGTATCGAGGGCTAGGGGTGAAATACAGCGGAGAGGTTTTTGTCGACAGATTGTAGGCTTGATAGTGGTAGTTGGCGAGCGGTACTCTGAAAACCTATCACAAGATGTTGATAATAAAAAAGGAGTTTAGGCTCATTACAAATTCTAATATGAGATCATATTAAATATGAGATTTTAAGTAATGTTGTAGCCATAGATGGTACCATGTTTAGTTTAATAGGAGAATGGTTGTCGAGAGCAGTTGGCGAAATATAGAGAGAGGTTTTTGTCAACTGATTGTAAGCTTGATAGTGGTAGCTGGATTTCTAAAATATCTCTAAATATAAGCCCTTCATAATAAAAAGGAGAAGTCTAAAGACATCACAAATTCTCATAAAATTTTAGTAATATTGTAGTCAGAGGTGGTACCAGATTGAGTCTAAATGTGGACTGTCTTGAGGGCCGTTGCTGGAATACAACCAGAGGCTGCTACCAACTGACTGTAAGTTTAATAGTTGTAGGTGGCAAGTCGAAATCTATAAATCCTTTCATTACAATGCCACACTTTATTACGATGTTTTCCTTTATAGTATATGAAACGACGTTTAATGATGTGGTAGAGTTACTTATCTTTGTGAAAAATCTCAAATCGTTTTCGAAAATTCTGTACCAAGAATCTCCGATAGCTAATCTCCGAAAGATAAGTTAAAGTGTGAAAGCGTAACAAACAGACAAACTCATATTCGCATTTATAATATCTATTAGTTACGATATTTTTTTTATAACTATTATTTTCTTAGGTTCATGGCTACTATCAATTTAGGTATATAATTATACGAGCAGAACATGAAACAGCTTCAGAATGCAATAAAGTAGGTATTAGGTAACCTACGGTCGAGTAATTTCTTGATATTTGAACTTCAATATTTACTCGACCGCACGTGTTTATTCATTATTACTATTCATATTGAACACAGTTTGATATAAATTAGGGTTGTCACGCTTTATTAAATTAATTAAACTTGATTTTAAATTTATACTTAGTGACAATATTTATAATGACTGTAATATAGACAATTACACACAAATGACTATAACTGAGTCGTGGTGATCGAGTGGTTTGACTGGTGGAATATCAATCCGATGTCCGCAGGTTCGAACCTGGTATGTACTCACGACTTTTTCGGAATTCGCGTACATTTACTAATTTCAGTTGGTAGCACTATTGGCTGAGGGTGAAGGAAAACGTTGTGAAGAAACTTGAGCCTGAGAAATATTCTTGTAGTACCATCGTTTGCAAGTGAATGTAGAACTATGGATTTCTCGGTGTTTGGAATCGCCAATAGCCAGTATAGGCTGGCGTGGTAATTAAGCCCATACCTTCCTTCAAGTAGAGGCCTATGGTCCTACAGCGAATCACTTACAAGCTGATGATAATGGTAATAAGGACATATAGCGATCCTTCTCGATTTTTAACCGACTTCAAAAAAAGGAGGAGGTTCTCAATTTGACTGTATTGTTTTTTTTTATGATTGTTACCTCATAACTTTAGACTGGGTGAACCGATTTTGATAACTCTTTTTTTATTTGAAAGTTGGTACTTCCCGTGTGGTCCCATTTCAATTTCGTCCAGTTCCGACAACGGCATCCAGTGCAAAACCGTATAAGTTTTAAATTTGCGTTAAGTATGTACAAGACAAATACACGAATAACTCAATATCACGCTAACCGATTTCGATGATTCATTTTTTATTGGAAAGGATGTACTTCAAGAGTAGTTTGATGAGAGTTTGATTAGGTTCTGATTATGGGATCCGTGACAAAGTAACAAAACTTTCAAGAAACGAGTTGTTCCTCTTGTGTCGTAGGTGTCCATGGGCGGCGGTGATCACTTACCATCAGGTACCATCAGGTTGGCACCGACTTCCAATACATCTCTAGGTAGCACACATATTCATATGTTTTATTTAATTTGATTAATTTGATAAACTATTTATTTTCCGCTTTTTAGTGCCTTATGGGTTTTTGATTGATATTGAAGTCGCTTAATACTTTTTTTTGAAAATTTATTCATCGTGCTATGGTGTTAGCATAAATTTGCACTTTTTTTTGTAAATCACGTGTAGTAAAGTGATGCTAATTGTCATACTAATAAGTAATAATAGACGTGATATGAACTTTCAATTGTACAATGATAACAAATTTCCCTTTGAATAGGTTCATTATACGAACTATGAAATCAAATTTATTGCACGTATTTTGTTGGAATGTATTAAACGCACAAATAAGCGTTTCATATTCCTCGTTTCATTTTCAACTTTAGAATATTCTCTGTATTGTTTTATTTTTCTTAAATATCAAGAAAGAGCCTGAACCAAAGTATTCATAGACTGAACTGTAATAAACTAGCTTTAAACCGCGGCTCCGTTCGCATTCATGTCGATGTATCCTATCTCTTGGGAAAAATATTCTGGACAAAAGGTACCCCTATACACTTCTTTGTATCACTGGAAACATGCATGCAAAATTTCATAGTAAACATCTGACGAGTGTGTTAACCCTAGTTAAAATTACCTATGCAATAAAACGCATATTTTATTATTATTGGAAATAATGAGATGTTTCGAGAATTTCTGTAACTGAATTGTGAGTAATTGTGAAATGTTTCATACTTAATACCAGCTGTTTATGATTGACTAAGTTTATTCATCATCCCATTTTATTATGAATGAGTTTATTTTATTTTTTATATCATAGAAGGCAAACGAACAGGCGGTTCACCTGATGTTAAGTGATCACCGCCGTCCATAGACACTAACAACACCAGGGGAGTCGCTAATGCGTTGCCAGCCTGTGTTTGGGGGACGGGACGAGGAGAGGGGATGGTAGTGAGGAATTTGGGGAGGAGAGGGTATGGGAGGAGGAGGGGAAGGAGCCTCCGGCGCTCTCACTGACCGAACGAAACGCAACAATGCAAGCACTGCTACTTCACGATGGTGTTCTGTGTGAGTGAGTGTCTATGAGTACATATCTGTCTATTACATATCATAATGTGAAATGTCTGTCTCTCTGTCTATTCATGTACTTATAAATCGTAAACTACTGAACCTATTTACATGATTCTTTTGAAGTGAAATTTCTTGTCGGAGGGCTTTGAAATTCTGATCGGCAACCATTTTGTGTGACGAAAAGTGGTAGGGGATAACACTGTGTCGGGTACAGTGTTGAAACCACCGTTTCTCGTCCGATTTTCGAAGTTAAGCATCGTCGAGCGAGATCAGTAACTGGAAGGGTTATCGCCTGGAAACGCCGCGTGACGTTGGCTTTTTGTTGTATTTTTTTAATGAAAATATTTCTCTGTAATACAAAAGTTTCAATTCTATCGTTTATCTTTACCGACACAACCTATTTTTTTTATTCATAAGTCTCTTCACTAGCCAGGTCTTTGTATATCTATGTAGATTTTGTTACATTCGGAATGTCTGAAGTTTAAAAATTAATTTAAGTATACACAAAATGACGAGTACATTATGTTGCAATGTGGAGGAGTTCTTGGGGCTTAAAATCGCCAATACATCGTGGGCTGACGTGGTGATTGTGTCCAAACCTTCCTTCGGTAAGAGACCTATGGTTCTGCTGTTGATCTCTTATAGGCTGGTATGATGATAATAGGATATATGTAGCCTGGAGTAATCCATCTGATGTAAACTAAATATACTTTGGATTTTTGTATGTTGTAATATGAGAAATACATAACGTTTTAAGTTGTAAAATATATTTTTCTTCAGTAGGTGTAGGTTATAGGTCGTAGAGCCACGCTGAAGTTATTATTGGTTTCAGCATGAATGGGTCGGCTCGTCCGGGGGGTAGTACCACGCTCTCATAGAAAACCGACGAAGAGAAGTAACATTGCTTGCATTGTTGCGTTTCGTTAGGTCAGTGAGAGCCCCGGGGGCCCACCTCCCCTCTCCTCTCCCCTCTCCCTCCCTTTCCCCCAAACACAGGCTGGCAATGCACTTTCGACTCCCCTAATGTTGTTAGTATCTATGGACGGTGGTGATCACTTAACATCAGGTGACCCACCTGTTCGTTTGCCTGCTATGACAAAAAAAGTACCTTTGCCCGTGCATGTAAAGCAGATGACAGTTGAAAATATATTTATTTATACATTTGTTTTAATAATTCAATTTAAACCTATCGCTTAGCGCCCATTAATAAATAAAGAGAGTTCGTAAACATATCTAAAGTGTTGAAGTCTATGCTTCGCCATATACCAAAAGACATAATGTTAATATTTAAATTATATAATGTTTAGCATGTTAAATTATAGCATTACAATCTTTTGCCCGCGGCTTTGTTCTTATTAATATAGACTTATTTATTCGAGATTTTCTTCCCAGCTCTATTGTTCTGTAACCGAGGCATCATGCCGCAATTTATTTATGTCAGTAGATCGAGTTGTTATGCCAGACGACCTTATAAAAATTATTTCTTATTCCCTCAGGACCATTAATTTTACTGGATGAAGGCATGATATATTTTTTATATAGCATACATGCAAAATTGGTATGTTGATCGGTTGAGTAGTTAACGCGTGAAAACTTAGCAAGCAAAGTTACATATTATCATAATATTAGTTAGTTAAGGAAACTATTATTATAAAAAGATAAAATTTGTGTATTTATGTGAGATAATTTCTGGGAATGTATTGATTCAACTCATATCTATAAAATTATATCATTAATAGAAAGCTATGTTCTCCGTGACTAACATGATTTATAGTCCTTGAAGTTTTATTGGGAATCCATATCCATTTCTAGAAATTCTATAATTAATAAAAAGCTATTTTCTACGTTAGTAACGTGTTTTATCGCCCTAAAATTTTTATTTCATAATTAACGCGTACGAAGTCGCCAGTGGTTGCTAGTATACAACAAATATGGAAATATATATAAAATAGCCGTGCACGCGACTTCGTCCGCGTGGAACGATACGTAAAAAAACAGTGACTAATAAAGTCATCTAAATGTATGAAATCCATTTACTTATCAACTTTTCTCTCGTACTTAAGACGCGTCGTCATTAAAATTACAATAACTTTTGGTAGAACAAATCGATTTTAATAACACAAAGATTAAATGTTACTCGAAGATATGCTATACGGTTTTCTTGGAAAGGTTTTATCATGAACGCAGTACTTTAGTAGTGATGCGTATTTATACGAACAGACAGACAGACATTTCGACAAATTATTGAAATGTATTTTATTACTTATTCCTAGACACGTGCAATATTTTTTTTACAATCTAAAAACTACAGACACGTTAGATTTACATTCTTATTATATGTATATATATATTGTATGTATGGTATAAAATACAAATTCCCTAAAATATAGATACAGTAACGAATAATTAACATACAATCATATGGACCGTTTATTTTGAAAGTGGTGTAAGTCCATTTTTGAGAAAAATGAGCTATCACGTAATTCATGTTTAATTTAATGTAATTTTTTTATATATAACTAGTCCATGTTTAATTTCTCAAAAAAATCCCATGTTTTGTACAACTTAAAATCGGTCGGTAAATGAAATTGTATAATCATCGATTATGAAAGTGGTGTAAGTCCAATTGACAGAGGTAGGTGGCATAGCAGATGGATACCGATCAGTGTTTTGTTATTTTTCATTTATTTTATACTAGCTGTGTCCCGCGGTTTCACCCGCGGACGATTTGCATTGTTTCCCCTTCGTGTTTCCACTACTCGTAAGTTAAAAGATAGATATTAAAAAATTAGAAAAATGTATTAGAAAATGTACAGCGCATAACCTGTGAGAAGAAAATAAATACGACAAGGCTGTATGACTCCGTATCTTTGCCCGTATTTTGGCGAATTAAAAAAACAACAAAAACAACAGTAGTAAAATTATCAATTTATTACGTCTACGTCCTGGAAGACCGTTAAAATTTGAAAAAATCGCCCTGGAGCCTTTGTACCAAAATGCCAGACCTATTACGCACGAAAAATATAAAGACATGAAGTAGCTACTACCCTATATACCTCCGGTGCATCATGCATATTTTGAAACACTACCACATGCAGAGAATAAGTAAATTCTTGTAATCAGTATCTTGTAATGACAATGTAATTGCCGTGTAAAATAAAATTTTATGTGTTGTTATGCGTATTTGTAAACAAAATTATATTAAAATGAAGTATATTTTAAGCGATATTTGATTTTTCAAAATTGAAATTAAACGATTTTTACAATTGTCTAATTTTGAAAGTGGTGTAAGTCCATTTACAGCACATAAATATGTGTTATCGTAGTCTAATTAGCCAAAAACAAATTTATATAAACAAATTAAATGTTGATAAAACAGTAGAAACAATGCCAGACCTCATATGATTTGCCTGTATTTTTAAATCAACAAATATAGTAACCTTTAATTTTCTCGAAACAAAATAAAATGGACTTACACCACTTTCAAAATAAACGGTCCATTATATCGTCGGTTGGAGTTATTTTTTAATATATCTTTATTTTGTCGATATTTAAAACCGGTTAGTAAAGAGGTCGCTTTAACACATTAGAACCAATTTACTGCGCACACCTCAGTCTAGGTGTGTGCGCTTTTAGTTCAGTAAATAACACGTTTAAATACATAATACATTATTATTACTTACCTATGTATATAGATAATATTCTTGATTGAAGTGTGCACTGGAACAAGTTGAAATTGAAATAAATTACATTTGAATATTTATTTTTATATATCAAATAATTATCTCGATTTACATATGTATTATGTTGATTTTTCTTTATTTAGTTGAATTTTTTATAGTTAAAGCTTTTTACAGTATGAAGATTAAAAAATCTAAGTTCGAATGTGTTTAAATAAAAATTAATTGTACATATTAACAAAGGAAAGGCAGTAAAGAGAATTTTAAAATACTTTTTCATTCATTAATCGTAGACAAAGAGAAGTTCTTACGTTTGGTTTTTCAATTACTTTCGGTTATATTCTTGGTCTGCGAGAACGCTCTTAGGTTTTATCCGTTTTGTCATCACAATTAACGCGATTTACACAAAAACAAGCACGCTTCAAACGATCAAAACCGAAATGTTATTTAACAGAACGAATGTTATTTACAGACATGCGTTGCAACTTTTACGCGCGCGTTTATTATTTAAATAATAATTTAAAACGTGTTATTTTGTTGTTGTATATTTGACACGAGCGCCGCAGTCGATTCGTGAGGCGGTACTAGTGGGATTTGTTTACTACGAGCGTAGGAACCACCCGCTGCCGCCCGCCCGCCCTACGATACGAAACCCTAATCAGAATTAAATTGTAACTTCTGAGTTCTATTATATTGGATCGCATAGATCTTAGATAACATTATAATATATAATATTTATATTATCGGAAATATTTTATTTACGATTCCTTAAATTTTATAAGCGAAATGTTATCGTCTGGAATTGGTTATCTATTATACTTTGTCTTACATCTATTAATATTATGAGCATAGATTAATAAAGAGTATTAAGATTACATACTATCTCTTGCACTAATTATTCCATATCTCAATGTACAACTATTTCTCACAAAATCCAAAATATTTATATATTTCTAATATCAATGAATGGTCAGGTTTTTTTTAAGTTACATAACTTTGTTTTATAAATCTTAACGGCCATGAGAGTTTACGTTTTAGTATCGAATTAATTTATTGACTCGCGAGCCACCTATTGAGCAACGGTTAGATTAATTCAAAAACCTTGTTTGGCATGCGTTTTGCAACTCGCTAAAGTTTGGTCGCAATTCGACGAATAGTTTAGGAATGCACAAAGGACAAACATAGATATATAGACGTAGATAAAGTGTCTACCTACTTTCTTAAAGTACAAAGGTCAAGTTTACTATATAATACTTACGGAGAAAGATATTAAAATAGATATTAAATAATTAACATTAACAGAAAATACAATATCATCTAAAAAAAATTGCAGCTAGAACGCGAGACTATAATGAACCTCTTTCATTATAATTAGAATATTTTAATACTATTATTTTTAATAGGGTTGCCAACTCTCGTGTTTCTCTAGAATATGCGCATTTTTTTAAATATCCTGAAGTAACATGTATATTTTTTAAGTAACGTTCTAGGATTATAACTTAATGTGTGTTTTAACATTTTTGCGTCAATACTGTCACGTTTTAGGGGACGATCCCTACAATCACTATATCTTATACAATATTTAGCCTACCATAAAATATGTAATTAATATTGGTTCAATGTCATGTACTGCTTATAAATATTAGTAAGGTACTGTTCTTATACTGCGTCTGATTTTAAATATGAGTCTCCTGGTATTTCAATCTTCAAATTTTGTTTCTCGAAATTTGTAGATGGCAACCCTAGTTTATGTTTAATGTGAGACAGAATGACGTTCTGACAAGTATATGAAACGCACGCAGTGGTACCTTTGCCATTTACATGGAATTCAAGGTCTCAGCCATCACAACTAGTTGTATCTTAAAAAATACAAGTCTTTGTTAATTATGTTTCATAAAAACAATTAATAAGATATAGTTATCATCATACTCTGTATTTTCCTAATGACTAGTAATATTTTATATTATCTTTCCTCAATGTAAAGTGAGTTACAAAATAACTTTACCACTCAGAATATGACCAGTCATAGCGCACAGAGAGAGGAATTCCCAGCAGCACGGGTAAAGTAATTGACAATATTAATATAACACGTGTTTCAAGTCCCTGTGGTTTAATTAGTGAAGTCAATCGAGTCTTATAACCACACACGTGTATAACTATTACAATGCGTTTCAGAACAGTGTAATAAAAAAAGGTTCGTATGAATGACGTCAGAATTCAAATCATCAGGGGCGAAAGTTTTAATTTACATTAAAAAAAGAATGTCATATAACAGCTTTTAAAACACTGTCTGTCTGTTTTCCAATTAACGAGCCAATCTTCGAAACAGCTGTATCGATTTTGACAGGATTTTCGTTATCATGTAGATATTTTTTTATGGATTTATCTAGTTTACTTTTAACTCGACGATCTGGGTGGTATTGATATGCGATATTTGGTCTGATAATAAATGATACTTATATAGTTTATGCGTGCGAAACAAAGGATCTACAATTGGTCTTTAATTTTATAGATATTAATATTTGTATAAGATATATATATAAGAGGTAAAGTTTGTGAGTTGCTCTATTACAGATGCGATATTGAAAATTATGTCAGTAATAAAAAAATCAAAAATATTTTATTGCAAACAAAAGTGCAATTGGTTAGTATACACACAACTTGGAAACTAGTGTTAGTACTTACATCTATAAAGAATATGAACAAATTATTTTTATAACGCCATAGTGTGTAGACGTACCCAATGACCCAGTTTAGGGTTGTCCCACCTGTCTGCTATATCAGTCAGGGTGCTATTGCGTACCCTGCTTATCAATGAGGCGCATCGCTTGCGCATGATGGCATGAAAACCATCAATTCTCGCCTCCACGAACATGCCCGAGGCGCTATAGTAGCGCGGCAACCCCATCAGCACTCTGAATGCATTGTTGTATTGTACACGCAGAACGCTGTATGCCCTCGTACGTGTAGTTGATCCGTAGACTGTATGTGTAAAATGACTGGCAGTACGCTGTAAACAGCGTAGCCCTTCAGTCGAAAATTTAGCAAATCTGCGAGCCAACATATTACAGCGAACAGTCAAGGTTCTGCGTTCACGCTCAATGTCCAGGCTATATTTCTAGTCATCGGATACCGAGTGACCAAGATACTTGAAATTAGTCACTTGATTTAAGTGACGTCTACACAGTCTCAACTGTTGTGGAGTTGAGTAGGTCTTACTGCCTGTCTTTAAGACCAGTATCTCACTATTGTTAACATTGTATCTGAACCCATGGGCCTCCGCGCTTGTTTCACAAATTGTAAGCAGACTGACTAATAGGAAGGTACATGATTTCTAAATGCTGTAGGTTATTTTTTAAGTTCTTTAAAGTTTGCATTATAATTAACTAGAACAAAGTAGCGAGCACTTGCTAGTAATATATAAACCTCACGTAAACAAGTTTGCGGAACGCAAAGCAACGTAATTTCTTTGTGAATTTGTCTTTATTAAATTGAACCAGAACAAAGTACATGCTTTTCTTTTCCTTATTTTTCTTTATATCCATGTAAATACAAGTCTGACGGTTGAAGCGGAAAATTTGTTTATTTTGATAAAGCAATTTATGGTAAAAGATTGCTGTGGAAAAGTTACTTACCTATTCAGCATATTGTATTTTCTCGAAGTGGTAAAGAGAGTGCATTATAGTTTGGTAGCCGTAGTAGCACCTTTTTGGAGAGGTCGCATTGCTGTGTTCAGTTTCCAGGCTTGACAAATGTGGTTGGCAACACACGCTGATATATGAAGTCTTTTCATTTCGCAATTTTTTCTCAGCAAAACTCTATATACTGTCGAAGTTCAATTTAAGCTGTAAACAATCACAAGCTGTAATGAAAATTTATTACGTTTATATTAACAGTAGACTATTAAGAGGCTACTATATCTGTCGCATTTTGCCCCAACTATCGAATAGGGCGAGAGAGAGAGAGAGAGATAACTGCATTTCAAACTAATTACCCTTATGTAAAATAGACAAAATAATGATCTATACCAATATTATAAAGAGGTAAAGTTTGTGAGTTTGTGACGTTATACGGGGTAATCTCAGGAACTACTTAGTACTAATTAATTATATTTATCGTGATCAATTATTGAAAATATATACATATGTAGCAAAAAAGGAGTTTAATATACTTTACTAACAGTGAAAGAATTTTCAAAATCGGATCAGTAGTACCAGAGATTACCCCGAACATCTAAACTCACTAACTTCATTTTCAACTTTTTAATATTGGAGTTTAATAGATACGAATTCTCCCAGTGTCAACTCAGTCATGGGAGAGTTACTTTATAGGCAGTATTAAATTTTTATTGTATAATTTAATTCTTCCAGATTAGGCCACTGAAATACACAAAGACAAACACAACACTTACGGACATCATGCCTTAAGTAAATATATATTTACATAATAATTACTGTTAGTTATTGCATTACCTTAAAGTTTAATTTTGTTAAAACTTATAAAATTAGCCAGGGTTTTGGCAAAAGCAGAAAATACACACATTTGTGCTTTTGTTGAAATTTAACGAACGTAGCATGTTGTTAAGTAAAATATCATACGATACAATACAAAATTGGGGCAATTGAAAAAAATGTGTTCTAGAGTGCCTTCATCCAACCCACATTTACATATTGAGTTGTTCCTGATTCTGAGCTCAGCAAGATGGATTGGAGAGCACACCTCTACAGATAGATCGTCAGTCTACAGATCGTAGACGCAGCAAGTTTGTAACAGTTACGAAACTTATAAAGCCATGGCTTACCCGGAATGTTATCCTGAATATATCCGGAAGCATACGATTTACCATTAATTTGGTTGGATGCATACCAGTTTGAGTTCCTTGATGCAAACATATCAGTCTTGTTTGGAAAGGATAAATCCTGAACATAGATATTATAGTGATCAAAATATCTGGTCTGGATAGCTTCTGTAGCAAAAAGACCAACAGCTTCATTACCCTGATTCCCACTATGTCCTGATACCCATGCCAGAACTACATAAATTCCTAAATAATGACTTTGATACAAATTGAATTTAATAATTATGATAACTGGGGACTCTACTTTGGAAAAAATCGGACTATGCTGAATAGTTTATAAACAACTCAGAGAACCTGTCAATATTATAGTTTGATCTAACTCATGTGATAGTAAATAAATGTATTATTGCAAGCATACGGGTACATAAATGTCATTGCCGAATGCCGCGAAATGTAAAAAAGTAATTAACAACTTAGCGTATGCTATTTTGACCTATTAAGGCCAATTCGGAAGCCGATGGGTAAAATAGCTAATTATATTCAATTGAAATATGTCAAAATAATATTGAAATGTAGTGTCAAAAGTCTCAATAAGAACAAAAAACCCAAAGGAAAACAATTTCATTAATATATTAAAAACACAATTATATATATAGATTTTTTGATACAGGAACACTCTCGAGCGTCCCCAGAATGCCCCCCTAAATTATTATTACAATCTGTTCAGTAGTTTCTCAATGCTTATCGGACAAAGATACAAAGATTGATTTTTATATATAAAGATTTGTTCTAGTATACGAACAAAATAAAAGTACATGTTTGTAAAATTTGTATGAGAGATTCGCTTTTTGCATTAATTAATCTATATAAATTAAAATCAATTACTGCATCCATTTAATGTAATGTAACCGCATCGCTTTAAAACGGCTGCATTTATTTGACTAATTATTTTTTGTAATTTTGTAATTACCAAAATTTATTTAAAAAAGTATATTTAATTATCTTCAAATTTTTTGTAAAGTTTACTGGACTTTGTGTATATACTATATATCTGCCGGTGTAGATATATTTTTTAAATATATCTGAATACATACCAAACCTACTACTATACTAATCCGTATATATAACGTATCCTATTACTAGATACTAATATTAGATATATTTTACGAATATTAAAAGTGTTAAGAAAAATAATAAAATATATTTATATCAGTGTGATATACATTATTTCAAACAAAATATTATAAAAATAGGATGAGTAAAATAATACTTAAATTTTTTAGAGTTATTTTTACACCTTTTTATTATGGTTATTGTGTAGAAATCTTTCCTGACGGTAAATAAACTATGTAGCAATAATTAAAAAGAAAAAACTAGGACTCCTAGATTACTACAATATCACACGAGTGTAATAAATACTATTTTTAGGGATCTTTATCGTTCTTATTTATTATTGACCGAATAGATAAAATAATATATAACTATTAACTAACTATTAATAAAAATAACCAAGTCATTTATTACCAAAATAAATAAACGTAGACAATTTATATGTAAAACGCAGAAAGTATATTGTTGACAATTAACAATACCACATGGGCAAACAAACTCTACTTGTATGCGACGAGCAACGCTTCTAAATATAATCGTTGATAATTATCTTCTAATGATCCATTGTTCGTTGACACATCGCCGCATCGCATCGTATGTGCAAAGTGACAAACGCTATGTGCATCTAAATGGATCACTTCATATACATTACCTATAGACGTGGAATTATATAGAGTAAATACATACTTGTAGTTTAACGAAAGTTTACAAGGTGTGTGCGCTTATTTGTACCGTATTTCCCCCTTCCTACCTCCCTTTCCTACTTTTTTGAACGTTTCATTCATGACGTGACGTGACGTGACTTCAACTGTAAGGAATACATCAGGCATTTCTAACGCATTTGGAGACTTGAAACCTGAATAGAGTATATAAATTTTCACAGCCGGTCGACTGAAAAAACAAGTTCAGCAATTTATGAAGTACTGTTTCTTTGTCTGGGATGAATCTTTTTTTTTATGATATAAAACGCAAAGGAACAGGTGGGTCACCAGATGTTAAGCGATCACCACCGTCCATAGACACTAACAACACCAGGGGAGTCGAAAGTGCATTGCCAGCCTGTGTTTGGGGGAAAGGGAGGGAGGGGAGAGAGGGGAGGGGAGGAGAGAGGAGGTGGGCCAAAATATCCCCTCAATGACCAAGACAGGTTGCAGAGACGACCTATTCAAGTTGTGAATTATGCAGACGTTAATAAATATAGCGGAGGATGCGCAGTGACATTGCCTCGCTAAGCATGTTCTACTGTCTGTAGGCGAATGTTCTGAAAAGCTATTCATTTTAATTTCCTTTCTCCCTTCTATAACAAAACCGCACATGCTAGGTTTCAGAGTTATAGTTTTATGGTCTCCATCTCAGCACAAACTAGAAACTTGCCAACATCGTATCTTTGCCGTACCATGATTCTTTGGAACCGACTGTTGGCGAGTGTGTATAATGTCGGGTATAATAATGATAATGTCGGGTCTTTCAATTGCAACTTAAAGAAATTTTAGATTTATTAATTAGATACAAAATAGTGAGTTACAAACAATTAAAAATGTTATATATATTATTAACATAAAAGAAAATATATAGATGCACAAAAAAGGATGAATTTGGATTATATTTTATTTAGTATCGTTAAATAGATAATTATATGCACACCAGTAACTGCTATAGTTAACAACTATGTTGCAGCCAGAACATCTTAAACAATAAATATGTCCTATAAACAAGGAAACGTAACAATAAAAAAAGAAATAGTGCTAATATATAATATAAAAAATAATATAAGATAGATATTTATTATATATATTATTTAAAGGTGGTAGAACCACGCTGAAGCTATTACTGGTTCAGCATGAATGGATCGGCACGCCTGAGGTAGTACCACCTTCCACAGAAAACCGACGTGAAGTAACAGTGCTTGCATTGTTGCGTTTCGTTAGGTCAGTGAGAGCTCCGGATACCCACCTCCCCTCCTCTTCCCCGTTCTTCTTCCCCAACTCCCCCATCCCCAAACAGAGGCTAGCAATGCACTCACGACTCCCCTGGTGTTGCAAGTGTCTATGGATGGTGATGATCATTTAACATCAGGTGACCAAACTGTTCGTTTGCCTCCTATAATATAAAATAAAAACATATTATGTAAAAATCAAGGTATCAAAACAGCGATAACAGACAAAATTAAATAATTCCTCAAGGCTGTGTACAATCTTGTCGATCATTATAAATGTTCTTATGCATAATAATTTGTATCTGTGTACAGTGTAGTAAAAACAAAGATTCTGTGATTCAACTGTAATTTCCAATATAGACCCAAAACCTTAACAGGTATACGGAAACAATAGTTTGACGTATCTACTCTTTAGATATATACAAGTGTTACAGTAGTTATGTACGGGATGACACGGTGCAGTCGACCGTTGTGTTGAGGAACAGTGGCTTGTTGTCCCTTAAAGGTATGCGAACCAAGGGCATTGACCTCTGAGCAATTTCTCGTAAAACCAGCAAACTTTTGAAAGATGAGTCGGTTTATATTGTTATTTTCCTCTTTGCAAATTTGCTTTTGTTACGAAATCTCCGCAGGTATATAATATTTGCTAAATTATATGATTCTTTATGAACAAAAAGGTATAGTCCGCGTCATAGCTTTTGGCCGCTCTGAATATAGCTTTCAGTTCGGTCTTGCGCATAGTACAGTCAAGAGGTTAATACAAAAGAAATTCAAAATATTATTATAGGAATTTAACATTTACAT
Organism: Antheraea yamamai; assembly: GCA_036509395.1. NCBI lineage: Eukaryota > Metazoa > Arthropoda > Insecta > Lepidoptera > Saturniidae > Antheraea > Antheraea yamamai. The sequence goes on from AP028440.1 coordinate 5,418,913, forward strand.
TTATTATTGTTTAAGTTGTCTCGATATTATACTTACAATATATTAGGTTATTATGAATTATGTTTAAGTAGATCTTTACCTATTACATTAAGTAATAAGAATGTAGTAGTATAACGACCATGTTGCTACTTTCAGAAGATTTTGTATGTGAAATAAAAGTTTGAATCCAATTATCTCGTAAACGGTTTGACAGCTAGTTTATGGAAACCTGTTTATATGAATTGAGCAGACATATACATACATATGAGATATGCAGATATATAGAATATTTGCAAAGAATTAGAGATAAAAATGCACAGGCGATAAATATTAAATAAATACTGGAGAATAAAATAACAATAAAAATAGAAATGGACTAGCTGAATAATAAAGTGATAGACAAAGCTAGACTATTAACAGTTCGCCACATCATGTATTTGTCAGTTATAATAAATCTAGATAACATAATTTGCGCCTTTGCGAAAACAATGTGACATATCTAAATAAGCGTTTTTTTTTGTTATTCGATATTGAGAACCGCCGCAATCAGTTTTATTTTCTGTAAAAATGTGCTATTTTTTTGACCAAGATACAACGAATTTATGAGTGAAAATTTAAAAAAAAAAAATTACAGTTGCATGTTGTTTTGACATGTTGTCTCTTTCATGTTCGTACCTTATTTCAACAAGGTGTCAAATCAGTTGTCCCTCAGTTGGCGCAGGGTGAGGTGCTGCCGCGCGACTCCCACAGTTCGTCGGGGGGGGATGTAACACCCGCCCCTCCCTGAGGGGTCTACTATCTTGACCCGCTCAGGCTGCAGAAGAGGCCCCTTGTGAGGGGCCGACACCTGCCGGGTGAGCAGACGCAGTGCCGTAGGCAGTTCCTGCTCCCCGGCCAAATAGGTGTAAGGAGGCACCATGGGGTTTTAGTTCGTGCAAGTCGGACATATCCCACCCTAGCTGCCCGGCTAGAGTGGATGTCCGTAGGGATTTCCCCATGTAAAAAAAAAAAAAAAAAAGGGTGAGGTGCTCTCATTTTTTTGATCACCTGATATCACGACAATTCCACGGTTTGAAAGCTAAGGTAAGTTAAAATTCAGTAATATATGTTTATTGGTATAATGTGGTATACGTAGTTAACCAGTTTTTTTACAGAAAGTTTAGACATTTCAACATGTTATATAAAATGATATCACGTTATTGTAGAAAAAATATAATTACTTAACTGTGATATTTTAGGATGAAACTTTGTAGTTGCTAAATGGCTTTCTAATATGAAAAATAAACTCCAGTTATTTATTTTTGTCACATTTTTGTAGAAAAAGAAATATATATTTTGTGAAACATGTAAGTTATAGCACACTGTAACCACTGAAGCGAAATAACATCACGAGTTATTTTTTTAGATTGGATCGCGTTCTAGAAATTTAGTTTTATTACCAACAAAAAAAACGAATCAAAATGAGCAAGGAAATAGGAGTTTCTAGCACTGAGGGGTTTGTATTATACGAAGAAGACTCTAGACATCTGATGCATAGCCGTCTTGAATCGAATTGTAATAACAATAGTTCATCAAGTGATAGTAGTTGTAGTTGAGTAACAAGAGGTCTGTCTTTTTACGAAGATAGTGATGATTCTGTGAAAGATCCGACCTATTAAGCAGTACAGTCAAGACGTGTAGAATGTTCTGTTCTGAATGTTTGTAGAAAGCATTAAAGTTAGTGTTAAAGAATTAGTGTATAATAAGTAAAGAAATAGTGTAATAAGTTAGTGTTAAAATTGAATCACACTACACTCGAGCCAAGTCGAAAAGGCAATACATTGATGGGAGTAAATTTATTACCGATCTTCAATCAATGCAAGTCTCAAAATACCCATTTTGCGACTTACGTGATGTTTTATCGAATATTTACTCAAGATTTTAATATTTCGTTCTTTATCCCTAAGAAAGGTTTGTGCAATATTTGCGAAGCATTTAAAAATAGTACAGATGATGAGAAAGTATTCATAAAAGAGAAATACGAAGAGTAACTTAGAGAAAATCAATTATCACGCATTGAAAAAAAAAATGACAAAAATAATAGTGATATTTTAGTAGCTGTTTATGATCTACAAGCTGTCTTTCAATGCCATAAGGGTGAAAAATCTGTATTTTATTACAAATCAAAATTGAATGTAGTTAACCTAACTATTTATAATATATAAAAAAAATACTGTTGAAAGTTTTGTATGGGATGAATCAAACGCGAACAGATGTGTAAACGAAATAGGTACGTGTGTGTATAAATATTTGAAGAAAGTTTCGGAAACGGCAAAAGATTTCCATGTTCTTTTTTATTCAGATAACTGTGCTGGGTAAAAAAAAAACAGTTTAAGATTGCCATGTACATCTATGCTGTACACACCTTACCAAATGTTAAGGGGATTCGGCTCATTTCCAAATTGATAGAAAGGTAAAGAAGCGGTTAAGTTTAGGTCCTATGTATACCCCTGACGCATTTATTAGTGCTATTAAATCAGCCAGAAAAAGAAGCGGGTCTATACATGTTACTGAAATGTGTAATAACGATTTTTAAAACTGGAAATATATATGCAATCAAGTGAATTTCTCGTTATTGAAAGATGAAGATAATGGTATAGTAAAATTAACAGATATAAAAGTAGTTGTAGTAAAAAAGATGATTCACATGCAATTTTATATAAAGATTCATATGCCAATGGACGCTTAAAGAGAGAAAACGTTTAAGTTTTGAAAAAGAAGAAGACGACTGATATTAATTTAGAGTTAAAGAAAGTATACACTCGAAAACCTGGATTAGCCGAAAAAAAAGGATATCATGGATTTAGTGAATAAAAACCTTATCCCAATGTATAAGTAATTTACATGATCTTTTTTGAAATTAACTTTAAAACTGATATAAGGGAAATTGTTATTATTTAAAATGTGATTAGTTCGTTATTATAGCCATACACGGTGTTATTACAAAAAAGTTAATATATTAGTTAAATACGTATGAAATACTTGCTTTAAAAAGGTTTCGTACTAAATGCACTGCGCTCGCCCGAGGCAAGGTCGCGTTATCCATTTTTCGTAAGTCTAACCTAACGTAACCAAAGCGAGACAAAAGAGCAAGATGGCGAACATTCAGCGACCGCGGTGCATTTAAAACGTAGCCTTTTTAAAACAATTATTCAATACGTATTTAACATTTTTGTAATAACACCGACAATGTTTCCGATACGAAATATATATAAGAGTTGTTGAGGTATGTATACTTGGTACACATATATGTTTCAACAACTCATATATGTATGAATAGTTAGCTTAGCTTAGGTTAGCTCAGATAGGTCGCGAATTGCATGTATCAGGCAACAGCCCAAGCCGAGGTGTGCCGCGCACCCTTGAGCTAGTTGTCAAAATAAAATCGGCTGAGTGCCTTAAGCGCTCGCCTTAGTAGTCCGGTGAAGCTGTTAAGACCTTGCTAGGTCAATAGCGTAGTCAGTTCGAAAAAAAAATCCGACAATATTTATTGATTTATCTAAAATAGTTATCAAATCTTATGTTGTATAGTTACTATTATAAGTGATATGTTTTGTTATTTTTGATTAGTCAGTATTATGTTCCTTTTTAGTAACATATTTTATAAAATATTGTTTCTCATTTAGCATTTGTAATGATTGTCCTTTTAAATTTTAATCTAAGACTCTTAAGTTTTATTTTAGTTTAGACATTTCATGAAAAAATATGTATGTTATTATTATTTAAATTCAGTACTTTAAACATTGACTGATATTTGTTTATAAAAAACTACTATCATAATAAATGTATACTCATAAAGACTGATTTTAATACGTTTAGCTGAACTTTTGTTGACTGTAAAAAATGTCCAAAGGTGTCACTATTTTGCTACAAAATTTTTATTGATGAAATAAAGATCTTTGATTTCTATAATGTATTTTAATCACATAACTCAGTACAAACTGATATTTTAATATCATTAACAACGTGGTAATTTCATTTGTTGCATCATGTGTTTCACATCATTTCGGAAAAACGTGATATATTTTTCTTTTTTTGTGTTTAATTGTTTTTTTAATTAGAAAAATGTAGAAATTAATTCTTATTATAGCATATTAAGGAAGATTATTAGTTTGTTTACTCAATTCATAGCAATTTCAGGTAAAAAAAGGTTTGTCTTACATTTTATAATATTTATAAAAACTTAAAACCCACTTCCTGTAAAATTACGTTTTTTAAGATAACACGTTGTTTTCACAAAGGCGCGATATATCCACCTTGTGGGCAAGCCTTTGTGATCGCATACTTTGATTGAATGATCACCTTATGCAGTATTTATTTCTATCTGTAGGATATATCTTGTATCTAGCATATATTGTGCAGATATTATGCGTGTTACAATAATGTTGTTGTAAATAAAATACATTCATAATAAATAAATAATTTATAATAAATAACGCCTTCCATAGAAATATTATTTTTCGAAGTGGATGGTTCTTCTAATAATAACAAATATAAACAAGAAAAAGAAAACAACGAAAATAGCAATAACATGTAATTAACAACAAAACTATTCTGAATGCGACTTTACTGCAGCGAGTAGTGACAGGACACATCTGTCAACGTGGGTGTAATAGGGGGCGAGGTATGTGCGGGGACGAGCGCTCCCCTTTCTCCTTATCTGCGTCCCTCTGGTACCTAAATTTGTGTTCTGCGCATCTACTTAAGAGTAGTTAAAACGTTTGACGCGGACTATATGTAAGATATAGTAAGGATTCATGTTTTAATATTCATTAGGCATGGCGCCGAGACAGCAGCGTTCGATTATGCAGGTTTGCCCTCTAAATTATTATTCTGTTTATTATATCGAGTTTATCAATGTGTATTAAACTTATGCAGCTTTGTTTAGGGTATACAATTACAAACAAATGTACAGTCTATACATATAATAAATAATAGTTTAAAAAAACTAAAAAAACACGCTTTCATATAAAATTCAACTAAAAAATAGAAAATAAAATTTAATAAATTTGGATTAAGAATAGTGTAAATTAGAAATAAATGTATATTTTTGTAAAAAGTGACAAAAAAAATGATAAAAATACTGATATCTGGAGGTGCTGATATTAACAGTGACGCAAAAATATACATTTATTTCTAATTTACACTATTCTTAATCAAAATTTATTAAATTTTATTTTCTGTTTTTTAGTTGGATTTTATATGAAAGCGTGTTTTTTTACTTTTTTTAAACTATTATTTATTTTTCATTTTTTAGTTAAAATTTTTTTTAACTTTTTTTTTCGGATTATTGCTTTGTCATCGACCATTGACAGGTGTGCAAAGTTTGAATTAAATCTGATCGTTCAAAGTAGGGCAAAATCGAGCTCAAAGGGGTCGGTTACATACATACATACAGGTGAAGCTAATAAAAGCGTGATAAAAAGAATATAAATGTAACGTGTCTGTACTTTATAGATTTTTGGTTAAAAAATTGTTGCAGGTGTCTTGAAATAAGTAATGTCTGTCTGTCTGTTTGTTTGAACACGCATTACTGCTAAAGTACTGCGTTCATAATGTATATCATCGAGTAAAATTTAGTTTCATTAAAATCAGTTCATTTTATCAAAAGTTATTGTAATTTTAATGACGACGCGGCTTAAGTACGAGAGATAAGTAGATAAGTAAATAGGACTTAATATATTCACATGATTTTATTAGTCCCTGTTTTTTTACATTAGGTTCCGCGCGGACGGAGTTGCGGGCACAGCTAGTATATCATATAATAACTAATCGAACAGTAGCTCAGTTACCGCGATTGCGCCCGCGTGGGATTTAGCAAAAACATTTTGTTCAACGTAAATTTGCGCGGGAGGCGCGCGTTGTCCCCGGACACTGCTTGTTTATTATTTTTGCGAGGAAACATCTTTTTCATATCTAAGATTAGAGTAGCCTAAGTAACTCCTTATAACATCAGCTGTCTGTCAGTGAAAGTCCCGTCAAAATAGGTCTAATAACTTCGGAAATTAGCCAGAACAAAGCGGCAAACAGAAATTGTATTAAAAAATGTTATTCTGTTATAAATATCGTATATACATTCATATCAATTTAGTAAGAAGCTGTTATTTTTGACATTATAAACGTACAATTCAATTTTATTTATATTATATACGGAATTTCGGAAATTATTCGGCGGTACAATTTTACATAAATAAAATATTAGATATTCGTAAAAATAATTAAATACACGAAATTTGACTATACGCATGACTATAACCAAAGGCATAAAATTTTAAAATTAACAGTTTTGCCATTACACTTGAAAGTGTTAGAGCTCTAGGTGATAGAGCCACGCTGAAACTATTACCTATTGGTTTCAGCATGAATCGGTCGGGTCACCCGGGGTAGTACCACCCTCTCACAGAAAACCGACGTGAAGTAACAGTACTTGCATTGTTGCGTTTCGTTCGGTCAGTGAGAGCGCCGGATAACCCACCTCCCCCTTCCCCACTCCCCCTCTCTCAAACACAGGGTGGCAACGCACTTGCGACTCTTCTGGTGTTGCAAGTGTCTATGGACGGTGGTGATCACTTAACATCAGGTGACCTACCTGTCCGTTTGCCTCCTATGATATGAAAAAAAAAAAGATTATATTGTTTATATGTTTTAAGAAGTCTATTTCTAAAAAAACAAACGTAAACTCCTTCTGCTGAGCTTATTCCAAAAATGAGTATTTTAATTAGGCAGCGTATCGCAATGCACGCGCCTGCTGTTTTTTTTTAATTATTTTTGCCGCACAGAGAAATTTTAGAGATTTTTTCGTCGCCAGGCGAAATTCTCGTGTTTTTTAGTTAGCCTAAAGTTGAAAAATGTTGACAAGTGTTAGAACTCTTTTGGTTGTAATAATAATAACATATGCAACGCATAAATATTGTGTGTAGAATTCAATTTTAGACCCACTTCTACGATTCGATGAAGCCTTACAAAAGGCAGCTCATTATTTTATCGTATACCGTTTTGGCTCTTCAACGAATATCCTAAATACATTTCTCGTACGTTTGTGATGCAAATGACAACAATGCATAAAATACACATTAATGTTAGAAACTTTGACACTAACAATATATCATATGAATTTATATTCTACACAATCGGAACAAAGCGTACATAACACATTATAATTATACATGTTCGTTAACTGAATATCTAATATTGGTATAAATATTTAGGTAACACCATGTTTTTCTAATTAAAATTTGGGATAAAAAGTGACATAGTTCTCTAAGAAAAACGTGAACGAAAACCTATTAATATTGTGTAAAAAGTAAAAATAACCAAATTTCACAATGTAAGTAGCATAGCCGTGGAAAAGGTATTTCCTACAAAAAGCTAATCAAACCAAGAGGCAGACTAACCATTTCTTATCTATGGTAGTTTTCCAATTACAGAGCATAGTGCGACTCAGTGTCGCACAATGCCGAATTATGCTGAAGCTTAATTGGAACGTGAATTAGTTTTCAAATGCACCGGTAGAGTGCGCTAAGTTCAGTGTTGAAAAAAAAAATCATACATCATTTTTTTAACACAGGTTGAATTAACTTTGATTATTTCCAAAAAACCACAACGAAATGAAAGCTTTAAAAATGTTTTCAACAATAAATAATATTACTAAAGATAATATAAATTAAATATTTCGATCAATGTCAACTTAAAGAAAAGACACTTGTTAATTTCCTGTCACTGAGTTGGTATGCATTGCACGCATCAAGCGAAAACACTATTTTTGAGAGTGCTCGATTGTCGAAGCGTTGCTGGAGTTTGAACATTCAAAGTTAAGCATTATGCCGCATAATGCGCTCTAGTGCTATAATTGGAAACTACCTATACATTCTATATCGTTACTTGTCCTGACTCTACTGGTACAATCATCAACACAGCCAACGCCGGCGGGGCTACACGCTTGAAATTTTGGCAGTTGAAACGATTTATGTTGTAAGCATTCTCCAACGATGTATGTTTGGAAATTTCATCACTAATGGGACTAAATAAGGGATGAACAGTTGTATAGAACTTCGTTATATTCAAAGTAAGAAATGTCATATAACATGGTTCCAAATAAAGGTAACGTAATTCGGCGTTTCTTAAAATTTTACCCCTAATAAGGTGAATTATAAGATTGACAGTTCATGTGGGAAGTTCATCACTTTTGAAAGAAGAAACATGAAATTTAATATTCAAAACTTCTTATAAAAAGCTACTAATATTATTAGCCTGTATTGCCCCACTATATGACAAAGACCTCCTTTCCCATTTCCCCACCTTTTAGCTTTTTTTGACTATTCAAACTACGAGACCTAATGTAATATACATATATCTTTGCGATCAAAGTCACGGACAACAGCTAGTAAATATTATAAAAAGATAGAGGTCCGCCGTTGTGTCATTGAGTATAATCTACTGGATAGATTTCGATCTTTTTTAGTTTTGCTTCTTAAATGCATGGTATTATCTAAAAAAATCACGATATCTTTATTAATGTCAAATCATTAAAGTCCTAAGGAACTACGATTGTTATAAGCACGCGTTTAGTGATGTATTTTCTTGCCATAGAGAAGTAAGGTAAGCGGTATGGTGCGCATGCGCGGGAGAGGTAAAGTAAACTGATAACATTGTTTACAAAGAAAATTTGTAAATGATTTGCTTTAATTTTTTTTGGTTTGTTGCCTCTCTACGTAAAATATATTGTTAGCTTAATAAACAACACATGAAGACGCAGGTATCAGCTGGTTAGAAGTATATAGAGAAACTAGCCGACCCGTACCCACTTCCTTGGGCGGTAATAAGCATTATCAAGCTACAACTTTTCTCTAGAACTCAATCATATATCTCTCATCGTTAAGGCAGCGTTCGCAAGGAACGTTTTCGTTCGACCATTTTTTCTCCGACTCCCCAGATATTACCCCCTACAACCTCACTAACTTTACCTCTTTATAATATTAGTATAGATAATATAATTAGTTAATAGTTTCTGCCCGCAACTTCGTACGCGTGAAATAGTTATTTTGGGCTAAAACGCAGCGGAAGCTCTCAAAACGAAAAAAACCCCGATTTTAAAACATTCTTCATTGTTGCTCCGCTCCTATTGGTCTTAGCGTGATGATATATAGCCTATGACACTCACAAATAACGTGGCTTTCTATTGGTAAAAGAATTCTCAAAATCGGTCCTGACATTACCCCCTACAACGTCACAAACTCACAAACTTTACCTCTTTATAATATTAGTATAGATTACAAATGACAGGTTTCATCTAAATATCATTCTATCTACTAAAATAATAACGAACCCTATTTCCTAAAAGTATTTGTACAAGATAGGTATAATCCGATATCGTACCATTTATGAATCGTTATAATTTTCTTGATAAATAAACGTGTTTTACTGTTTCAATAATTCGAATTATTCTCAATATACAATTACTTGCAAAATTCTACCAAATAGCAATGTCATACCTTAACCAGAAATGTAATAATTATAATGTCTGTAAAGACCTTCACGACAATTATTCTTTGACACGAAGGGCTGTCTACGTGGTTGCATTTTTAAGTATATGAAATAAGCATTTGTATATATGCAAGTATATATTATAGTATGCAAGCACGACCTTTCGTATCATTCAAGTGTCTAAATCGCATATTCTTTGTTCGTTGTGGATCGTTGAACATTCAAAGTTAAATAAGGACAGACTGTTGCAATTAAATATCGGAGTATAGCACAGATTTATTATATATAATTATAAGTTATTCACTACACCGTCATTAAAAAAATTATCAATACATATAATAAGAATGTAAATCTAACGTGTCTGTACTTTTTAGGTTTTTGTGAAAAACATTGTTGCAGGTGTCTTGGAATAAGTAATAAAATACACTTCAATCATTTTTAGAAATGTCTGTCTGTCTATCTATCTGTCTGTTTGTTTGAACACGCATCGCTGCTAAAGTACTGCGTTCACGATAAAACCACAACGCATATCCACGAGTAACATTTAGTCTTGATTGCATTAAAATCGGTTCACTCTATCAAAAGTTATAGTCATTTTATTGATGACGCCACCTAAGTACTACAGAAAAGTAGATAAGTATATGGACTTAATACATTTAGATGATTTTCATTGTCATTGTTTTTTACATTAGGTTCCACCCAGACGGAGTCGCGGGCACAGCTAGTATGAACTAAAACACAATGAGATTATTAATAGTTATTAACTTTCGATAGCCGAATTATAATGTCGATGTTTTAGTTATGGATTCTTTGAAATTCATCGATTCTAATATAAGGAAACACTGCACGTCGTCTTCATCGACTTATTGTAGGGTTAATTCCACTTTGATTTCATGGACTTGTGTTTCAATTATGTCTCAGCTTAAAAGTATTTAAAATCTGTAAATAATGTAGTGCTTTTTGCTGTACGGATTTCAATCAAAAGTATTTCAATTTCAATTTGCAATTTGTTTTAATTTATCATATTATAGTTACGAAGAGAAAAATTTAACAGAAAGTGAAAAAATGTATATACGTTTGAGAATAGTTTATTTTGTATTGCTTTTAAATCTATTCAGTCACACAATAGGCCAAACGAGCTAAAATGGTGTACATTAAGTCGACTCTTTTTTATATTATAGGTGGCAAACGAACAGGCGGGTCACCTGATGGTAAGTGATCACCGCCGTCCATAGATACTAGCAACACCAGAAGAGTCGCAAGTGCGTTGCCAACCTTTGTTTGGAGGAGGGGTAGTGGGGAGGAAAGAGGGGGCGGGGAGATGGGTATCCGGCGCTCTCACTGACCGAACGAAATGCAACAGTGCAAGCACTGTTACTTCACGTCGGTTGTCTGTGAGAGGGTGGTACTACCCCGGGCGAGCCGACCCATTCATGCTGATACCAATAATAGTTTCAGCGTGGCTCTACCAACTACAACATTATTTGAAGTTACTTCTTCCCCTTCACTTGTTTTTCCGCTTTCATATCATACTCATTATATCTATTCATAACTTTTTTTCTTTCTCCTATACTTTTCTTACTATTGGTTTTGTAATTTCCTTTGTACACTCTTAACTCTGTTATATTACTTTCCTTTACTGGTTGGAATAATGACTAATTTACACTTATGTTCTTATGTTCAATTTTAGGTTTAAAAATCCTACCCATTACTTCTACTTCTTCCTTCTCAATTCCTTTTCCTTCATTACTGAGTCTTTTTCCATACCAATTTCCAATTAAAAAATCCTTGCAATATTTACGGCTTCCTCCAGTATCAGCTCACTTTTCTAATCCATTTTCTGACCAGATTACTATGCGTATATTTTTGTACCAATTGGTCCCTGATTACTTCATCGAGATCCTTAAACTCACAATACTTTCCAGCGGTCCTTAACCGTAATATGCTGTATAGTTTCGTCTGTCGACATATCCATGTTTCTGAATAATAGTGACTCATGAATTATATTTTGTTTCGGAACAAAATATTGTGTTAATTTCTTAATCGCGACTTCGTATAAATCATCTTTTTATTTGCTGCGCTACCAAGCGTTTCAAATATGTCTAGTACCGAAGATCCTGCTTGGTAAAGCAGTTTTGCTAATTTTTCATTTGGAGTTAGTCCTACCTGTCCTTCGATATAATAATTAAAATTTCGTACCCAGGTATGCCATCTTGTACCATTTCTTTCCGGGTCAACGTGCGAATCGAAATGCGATCCCACATCTATATTATACGCTGCTGCATGCACCATTGTTTACCTTCGTCGCCAGTTGGGTGTCGGGTCTTTGAATTAGAAATAAAGAACTGTAATTAATCTGTTTCAAACATCATTTTGTAGCGCGCTGGCCATTTATGATGTCTCTCGCCCTTTGAAAAATGAACGACATATTCGATGATAGACGGATATATAATTTTTCCTCGACAGACAAGTCTATATTAAAAGTCTCTGTTGCAAAGTCAGTGTTTGATTTTCACATGTATATTATATGAACACGCCCCCAAAAAATTTTTTTAATCCCCTATAATAACAAGTCACATACATTTTTTCTATATATTTTATATACTACCAGGACGCTATTTACTAAAGCGTTCCAATACCCTACAACATCTGATTTGGTTGTATGGTTTAGGTACCTTTGCCTTTTCCTTAGTAGGGGAAAAACAGGATCTAAAAAATGTGTCAGTGTCATCACTGTCACTAGTGTCACCCGTACTGTCAGCTGTCCTCGTGTGTCTGTTGACGTTGTTCACCAGGCGGTATTTTTTAATTCTTACTATATTATCATAAAGTAAACAGTTTTGCAATGGCCAATATCAGCGAAACAGCTGTTGAAAATATTGGAAAAGTCCTGAATGATCCCAACAGACCTTTGAAGGAACGTTTCCGGGCTTTATTCACCCTTCGAAACATAGGCGGAGAAACCGCAATAAATTGCATAAGTAAGTGCTTTGAAGACGAATCTGTGCTGTTAAAACATGAGCTGGCGTACTGTTTGGGACAAATGCAGGACAAGAGAGCGATACCAATTCTCAGGAGTGTCCTAGAGGATCAAAATCATGACCCTATAGTGCGCCATGAGGCAGGTATGTTATCTTTGGAAATTTTGCACGTACGCGATAACAGTGAGTAATATCAAGGAAAACATGGGATATAAATGGTACTTATGACTACTTGATATTAATATCTATGACGAATAAGTATTTGAACAGTGTATTTTGCAATGATGTGAAATGAGTGTACTAAGTTTACACTTATAGTTTAATATCATATTTATTCGTTTTAATGATGCTTGTATTTGTGTTGCACATTAATGTAAGTACATACGGTACTTAGAAGAACAAACTTCAGAAGATATTTTAAAATAAATTAAAATCATCAACACTGGGCAAGTTTTTTTTGTTTAAAAAATATAGTTATTGTATTATGGATTTGTAGCAAGGGCTTTACGTAACATACAAATAATAGACACATGCATTCCTGGACCACATTAATTGTCTTATGTGTGTGTAGAACCCACAGAGCAGGGCAACATTAATGTAATTGTTTAGACAGCCATACTGTCAGGTTTTTGTAGTTGGCCCACCCGATTATACTTTATTCTCAATTATTTTAAGTATCATGTCCATCAGAAAATCTATGAGCACTCTGAGTAAATTAAATATATCCCAGATAACCAACTGCAGTGTGTGTCTTATGATATAAATATTATACCAAGATTCTTTTATTGGACAACCGTTTTTCACTACATTAATATGTTATTAATTTGAAATTACGATTTCTTATTTAATACCTAAATATTTGAAGTTTGCGGCCTGCGACATCATGAGTGACACATGCTTGTGGCTTAGCTCATTGCATCAATTTTGTAGTTAAATTAGCAAGTTTTTATGTATTTTTAAAATTTATATTGTTTCAATTACAGGTGAAGCTCTTGGTGCAATAGGTGATCCAAATCTCCGTGAAATATTGGAGAAATATCGAAATGACTGCGCAATTGAAGTCGCCGAAACATGTCAGATTGCATTACAAAGACTCGACTGGGTTGCTAATGATAGTTCTAAAGAGACATTGTCACAAAGCTTATACAATTCAGTAGATCCTGCACCACCATGTAAAGATAATAATTTGGGTGCACTGAGAGAGTTGTATCTAGATGAAGACAAACCTTTGTTTGAGAGATACAGAGCTATGTTTAGTTTGAGGAATCTTGGTACAACAGAGAGTATTAATGCACTGGGCGAAGGTATGTGTTGTTTGTTCTTATTCATATTTCCACCCCATTTGCTATAGTCATCTGGTTATTAAATTATGATATATAGTGTTGGTAGTTCGGACAGTGTTAGCGGTGCACTGTGTGACATTCTATTGCATGTCATTTCATTAGATGTATTATATAAAGTTTCTCTTATATAAAATCTATAGTAAAGTGACATTTATGATTACATAATCTCGAAAAATGGGTGACTATGATTAGCAGAAAGTATCGAATAGTTATTATTATCTACATGATGAACTATTAAATGGCATATAATTGCCTAGAACCACTACTAAATAAAAGTGCACCCTAAATGAGAATTGAGTAAGCTCATTGTAATTTTTGATGATTTTTTTTTTATATCTTGGAAAAAGTTATCTTCCTACTAGAAAGCACTAATTGAACCATTATCTGTATAACAATAACATAACAGTAGGGTTACTTGTTTCCTGTACGTGGAGGCAATAAAGAAATAATGTGCAGAAAAACATATATTTGAAATTACAATAACAATATTAGTTGTTAAGTCTAGTTATGTTACATATTGTATTTATATACAAGGTGATTATATTGGCAAGCCCAGAAAATTTAAGTTTAATTATTTGCAGAAACATTTTGTTAAACAATTGCAGTGTCTCCTTAGTTTTTAAGTTGAAAATTTGATTATTTAAAAAGTATGTAACTATTTTAGAAAGGCTTTGATTGGTTCAGATTTCCAAATTCTTGCTATAAGTATACTTTGATTATCAAAGTTTTTTGTCATATTATCAAAATGTACATTTCGTTAACACATCAACCTGTAAAAGACTCACTGCAAGGATACAATCACTGCTGTAGCGCACAACATATTGGCAATTTCAATCTCCAAGAAATTTATAATTCTATATTTTCATGGTGGTTTATGCAGTGGTACTGCAAGAACATTTCTCAGGTTCAGGTTTTCTCACAATGTTTGCCTTCACCTTTAGCAGACTCGATAGTAATCCCAATTTAACCACTCCAGTGACGGAAACCATAAGGATTTAAGCTCCATACAAACGAAAGTAGACCTTATGACGCACAGGTTAGCAAACATTTTGGCAGCATAAGTTTTAAAAAAATACTGAATTTATTACAAGATTTGAATAATAATAAATTATATAATGTAAAATTACAATTTTTGTATAAAATATATTATTAAATTATTCTTTCACTCCTAAGAACTTTTTTTTTACTTAACCATGAAGTTTACAATATATTTATTGTATTTATACTTTTAGGTTAGAAAAAATATTTTACATGAAATACTTAAATAAATAATAAATTATTATTATAATATAAATATTTAAAATTGAATATCTAATAATTTAGACGTATGAATAGGATAGCAGCAGTTTTTTTAGTCAATTTACTTTACTATTTTCCTCCTTATTTATTTCATATAAAACTTATTGCAAGAAAATATACTAAGACCTAGCTAAAGATATAACCCTTTAAGACTAAAACAAAATCCATACCTATCACTTGTCCTAATATTAAAACAAAAACATTTTGTTTCACTAATATGCAAGGATAGTAGTTTTTTATGAAATATATAGCAACGTTGATAGTCATATTACATTCTAAAAATTAATTGGTATTGATGTGAAAAAGGCATAAATATCATGTCTTGAGAGTATTTCTCCTATAGTGGCCCTTTTTATACTAATCAACCATACAATAAGATTGTTACAATATAAGCAGACACCAATGAAATTCAAAAACTATAATTATACTTTTGAAATAAAAATAAATTTCAATAATTTATACTTATTACTTTATATAACAATTTTCAAAACTGATTTAGAAATAAAACAATTACATACAATTACATTTTATTAAGGTATCATAAAAGAATGTATACAAAATGAAGAAACTAAAAATTATAGTGATATTTGATGACCACTGCTCTTCATATACAGAGCACCTATAAACATTACAGAATTATGGTTTTGTTTTGTAAAATAGAATATGAAAGTTGTAAATAAAATACACACAACTATGTGTTGCAATACTCTGCACAACATATAAATAGGGACATCTTCTTAATTATCTACTGGAAACGACGTTCGAGTTTGTGTACACAGCGAACTGTATTAAACTTAGATAAAACCAGTTTCAATTGTGTTAGTGTATACAATTATTGATGCAAATGAAAAATATTTTTTTATAACATAAAGGAACCCAAAAAATGCAGAACAATTACTCCTAGCACTCATAAATAACTCAACATTCTCCCAGGAAACTGTCAATGTGTAACGTGATGTTGCTACAAAGAATTATTAGCTATATAATATTTGTTAATCGATCATAAAAAAAAATGAAATATATTTTAAATTAGCCATAATTATTTATGAAAATAATTTTAAATATATGATAAAACCATATATAATTTGCATATAATTAAATATATTATTGTGACCACAGATTTATACACCCATAGGCCTATATAGGGTATATACGTACTAAATGCCTTTGCCGATGGCGGGAGATTTAAAATTTTTTTAAAAAACGCGCGGGACCATTTGTACCCATTCGAAAGCCGAAAGATTAAATGAATAAATATACACAAATTCTGACAATTTATTGGTATATAACAGGGTTTGTACCTGTAGACATGGAATTGACATTCTGCCACTGGACCATCACATATTAAAGTATATTTTTAATGTAACTACAGTTGAACCTCGACAAGTTAAAATCCAAGGGAAACAAAATATTTGAAGTTATAGAGTTTTTAACTTATCAAGGGTTTATATTACACTCGCATTT
>AP028440.1:5436000-5531472 GCA_036509395.1 Antheraea yamamai
TCATTTTAATTCACAAATATATTTTACTTTGCTGGATATGTTGTTAAAGTTCAATCTTTTCTTCAATGAAAGTCCTTTTTTCACTCAATATTCTCTACACTACCACTCGTGTCAATTTTTTTAAATTTGTTATAGTATAACAAAGTGAAATTAACGCACTTAATGTAGCACAATGCAAACTGCAAATAATGGTGACCATGGTAAGATTTACAATGGCTGGTCATAATACGCGATAAACTGAAAGAGAGACATGTTTTACGACAATATAAGTGGTTACAAACATGAAAGAAAATTTTGTTTATAGTAAATTTGTGATATGTATTTTATGATGATGAATTTCTTTTCGTACATGTAGATTGATGAATGTATTGTTTATATTTTTAGTAAGTGACCACGATTTCACCTTATGTTAGGTAATAACTAAGTCTAGAGGGGATGACTCTCAAATGCAACTGCCAGAACAAACCTGTAAATGTTTGCTGACAGATTTTTAACTTGAAGATAATAGCTTACCTGGTGCGTATTATAAAACGCCCTACTACCATATCATGGTTTCATCACACTGTTTTCCTTTAACAAATGTTACAACTCAACCTTTGGTTGGTTCAAAATTTGAACCTAAATTGACCGAACATGCTAAGCCACTATTGCTTTAAAAGTTATAAGCACAATAACAGATAGATAGACAGAGAGACGTCGCTTTTTGTACTATGTAGTAATATTTTACATTGTAATTATTGTATAATTACAAACTAAATCATATTATGATAGTAATCAACTTGAATTTAAACAGTGTTTTAAACTAAACTTTAAACTAGATATTACACTTATAGATACTACACTTAAATTGTTTTTCTTCTATTCAAACCTCTTCGATCAGTGTCCATAATGTTATCGGTAGTGAATTGTCAATTCTATTGTTATCCAATATAAAATATCTTGTCCTCTATATACATTATATCTATTTTGGTTTCTTAGGTACTTGAATGACTCACGGCGTGTCGTCAGAGAGAGCTGTGAAGTCGCTCTCGATATGTCTGAATACGAAAATAGTCCTGAGTTCCAATACGCGAATACTTTGCTAACTGTTGAAAGTTAAATTATATGAAATCGTACAATTACTTGAAAGTTAAATTATATGAAATCGTACAATTACTGGAATAAAGATTTATGTGAAAAGAGCCATTTTGAAAAAAGCTGTGTGACGAATTAATTTGAAATTCTGGAAATAGAAAATAGTAATAATAGAATATTCTCATTACGGATACAACTTAAAATTACCTATATTATTTTATTTGTACCAGTGTTCACTTTATTTTATAGTGTTATTTCCTGCTTTAATTGTATTCATTTTATTCACACTCCAGTTCAGGTTTAATCTACAGCTATAAAGGTTTCTAACACTAACACTGATATGGAAACTGTCTTTAGAACTTGTGCATAATAAATAAGTATCTCAACAAACATGGATATTCCTTTTGCAATTATGTACTAAATATGTAGGTATTTCAATATATACTTTAAAGCAATTGCGCGTACTTATGATTACTTATTTTTTACACTTTTGTTTTTTTTTTAATTATGACACGCAATGCTTACAAGTATCACTTATACCTTTATTCCAGGAAAGGTGATATATGCGTTACCAGAGACAAATTATATACGAGCTTCTAATTCCAATATTGCATTAAATATGTTAGTTTATAGTCATAAAAGGTGATATGTTCAGTGAGATTTGAAGTTTATTTGAACTATAATTTACTCTTCAGTTCTTTTCTTATTCGTGTATAATCACAATTTATTATTCGACAGTATTTCTATTATACAGTTTTATCTATTTTCTTTGGTATTTAGAATGATATGTATAAATAGCTCAAGGAAACAGCTGATATATTTACTATGTATACATATTTTTTATAAATAAATATTAATTGTTTATTTTGCGTTTTCTTTTAATGAAATTAAGTTAATAACTAAAATTTCATCCACACCACCTGGATGAGTGGAGGTCTTCCACGGTGAGGTTTTCAAGGTCGTTTCTGCTTCGTACTTCAACCTTGTGGAATCGACTCCCAGCGGCGGTATTTCCAAACAATTATGAAATGCAAACCTTTAAGAAACGAGCGTATACTTCTATAAAAGGCCGGCAACGCACTTGTGACTCCCCTGGTGCTGCTAGTGTCTATGGACGGCGGTGATCACTTACCATCGGGTGACCCGTCTGTTCGTTTGCCTCCTATAATATAAAAAAAAAAATAACTGAGATAACGTTTGTCTATATAAATATAGAATCTTATATAGAAGGTTTATATGGATCGTAAGTATTTTTATTATAGTTTTATTTTTGGCAAAAAATCTTCTTTTATTACTGCAATTTTTACTTTAATTACTGCAATTGGTGAGTAGGTAATGATGCTACGTGTTTCTTGCATCATTTCAATGAACTTACAAGATGGTGGTCCCCTTGTTAGAACTTTCCAGGGAGTTTTTGTGGCATCTCAGAATTAATGCTCAGTAGTAACATTTTCCATCGACATCACATGTGCTCAATAACCGAAGTATTTTACCTAAAACACCACCAATCTTACAAAATATAGAGTCAAATGACACAAGATTATGAATAAAATATAAAAACCGCTACATGACAGACTCAAATCCCGCCAAAAACTCCCGGAAGGTAAGTTTATTTTTCTAGGTACTTCCACAGATAAACAGAACATGTAAAATAAACAAGGAAAATGTAATACACACTTTTTTAGTGAACTTTTTATTTTACATTTAGATCCTACTGGCTTACGACGACAATTTATATGGTGAATTTACTACGGTGGTTCGCTCCAGCTCTTCTCTTCTTGGTATCTATATGTAGAATTGTATTTGGAAGTCTATACGATCGTAACGACTATTAATTATTTTCACTACTTTTGTAGGTGGTAGAGCCACGCTGAAGCTATAACTGGTTTCAGTATAAATGCGTCGGTTCGCCCGGTGTAGTACCACCCTCTCACAGAAAACCGCCGTGAAGTAATAGTGCTTGCATTGTTGCATTTCGTTTTGTTAGTAAAAGCGCCGGATACCCAACTCCTCTCCCCCTCCCCACTATCCTACTCCCCCTTCTCCCAAACACAGGCTGGCAACGCACTTGCGACTCCTCTGGTGTTGCAAGTGTCTATGGACTGTGGTGCTCACTTAACATCAGGTGACCCACCTGTTCGTTTGCATCCTGCGATATAAAAAAAAAACTTGCGACGTAATCATTATTTTAGGTATTTTCTATTACTTTATACAAAATACAGTGGAACCTGGTTAATTGGGATCTCAAGGGACCAAGAATGTACCATTTATTGAGGGGTTCCGTTAATCCAGTTTTCCAATTAGGCAGGTTTAAAATTATAGTTGTCTCATTTACAGAGGCTCCCGATTATAGAGGTCGAAATGTACGGCCATTCCATTTATGCTATGCTCCCTACACAGTTCATCACGCGACTTTCCACAATCATAATCTGATAGAAGTTTTAATTTTTCAGATACTGATAACGTTTTATATTTACGTTTGAGCATTTTGTACACTTTTGCTCCCTTTGTTTTAGGTCAAAACCTGAGATAGTACTGACAAACACAGCGTGTGCGAAAGACATTCTAATGTTTGTAAACAAAAGTGTCAAAACCTGTCCCAACCCGATTAATTTGTCTAATTTATAGAGGGAATTGAGTTTCAGAGTCCCAATTATAAAGGTAAACATCGAATAAATCCTTGAAATCAGATCTCATTTAACCAGGTTCGAAAAGTCCCATTAATAGAGGTAATTCAATGAAAAAGTACCGGGACCTCATTGCAACTCTCAATAATAGAGGTTTCTCATTTATCCAGGTCCCGTTTAACCAAGTTTCACTGTATTACTAAGTTATATTAGTACAAGTAGTCGTCAAATCGTTGAAATTCAATTATAATTCATTAATTGCTCAAGTTACAATATGAACTATTTTCCATCAGCTTATTCCTATATAGGTTATTTTTACTCGACTGCGAAGAATGCAATGTTTTTCAGGTGCAATACTTATGTGTTTTTCTGACACGCTTACGTTATAGTGTTCTAGCAGTCGGGTTAGGTATAGATTCCATTTAATTTTAAATGATTTTTGTTATACCTACTTATTTCCTACTTCATACCATGAAAATAACCAGCAACCATAAAACTATGATTGTGAATATAGTATACTTATTTATTTAA
This sequence comes from Antheraea yamamai, assembly GCA_036509395.1. Lineage (NCBI taxonomy): Eukaryota > Metazoa > Arthropoda > Insecta > Lepidoptera > Saturniidae > Antheraea > Antheraea yamamai. The sequence goes on from AP028440.1 coordinate 5,440,233, forward strand.
TATTGCAACACACTTTTATTGATATCAAAACTGCCAACTGGAAGTATAGAACGCGTAATAAATATTAAAAATTAAAATAATGTAGATTTTTATACGAGTTTTGCGATGATTTTGTATAAATGTATTTTAATCGACGTCCTTATATTGGCTGTATTCGTAAGTATTATATTATATGTGTGCTATTATTTGATCTGATATATAAAATAATTTCCACATAAGTCGTGTAAGACGACAAAGAAGGTTCTGACTTGGCAATAAAAAATAAGTGGGTAATAAATTTTCATCATATCTATAGATAATGACGATGATTATTTTATCCTTCTATCTTTGGGTCTATTTAAATAGAACAAAGTCAACATAATTGCGCGCTCTCCTTTGCCGCCTTTGATTTCAAACGATTAATATAAGTCAAATATGAGTATTACATTTTGTGAAATTCGCAAGGATTGTGAAATGTACGTAGTATTCATAATAATTTCTTCCTATATTGATGTTGCTAATCTTTTTTTTTTTATTATTAGCGTGGGGAAATCCCTTATGGATACGCCACCCTCTCGGGGGAGAGGATGGGTTATGTCCGACTCGCACGGACTAAAACCCCACGATGTACTATCCGACCGTATTGTTGGGGCGGCAAGGGATCGATCTACGCTATTCCCCTTGGATAGCCGCCCCAACGGTCCGCCCGTCGGAAGGTGGCCGCCGGGCTCCTTCCTAATAAGGAGACAGACTGGGTACACACCACCTGCCTCCCCTCGTCTACCGGACCTGTGCAATGAGGAGATGGCCCCCCCGGCCCATCCCCTTAGGTCCAGCTACGGTGGAGGGAGGAGAAGGGTAAATCGTCGCCTCCTCCCTCCGGTCCTCCGTTGGCGGAGAGGGCCACTCAGAGAGTTATCTTCGCGTACCCTCTTCGCCGCCTCCTTCTGCGAGACGACATCCTCGCAGAAGGAGACCATCGCATTCCATGCCTCTTCGCTGCCGAGCATGGCCGAAACTACACTCGGCAGCGACAAATCCAAACCATGACTGACGTAGGTTGACGGTGAAACGTTTTGATACTTGGATTTTCAACTTACATATATATTTAAAGCACAGTAATTATGTGGAATTAATAATACTATAGATATACTGGCGTCTGAAACCGACATAATATTGTGATTTACTGTATTGATTAATTATACAATGACATATATATATAAAGTAAACACACAGCCATATAATTGGTTAGCTTTTTTTATATGATAGGGAGGCAAACGAACAAGCAGGTCACCTGATGTTAAGTGATCACCGCGTTCATAGACACTAGCAACACAAGGGGAGTCGCAAGTGCGTTGCCAGCCTGTGTTTGTGAGGAAGGAGGGGAAGGGGTAGGAAGAGAAGGGAAGAAGAGAAGGAAGGGAAGGTGGGTATCCTGCACTCTCACTGACCGAACGAAACGCAACAATGCAAGCACTGTTACTTTACGTCGGGTTTCTGTGAGAGGGTGGTACTACCCCGGGCGAGCTAACCCATTCATGCTGAGACCAGTAATAGTCTCAGCGTGGCTCTACCACCTAAGACCTTAGCTAACCTTCATGTTGAAAATTTGTCAGGTGCGTTTCGGCAGCTGCACTTAAAAAGTGGCCCCTCTTTGCTTATCGTGATATAATTTTGGGCCACTTTGTCGCCTTACATCTGGTGAGGATATGTTTAAACGTCAATAAAATCTATAAACAAAATAAATAATCTCTAGTCTTCAGATATATTGGAAGCAGAGAGATCATCTTTCTTCGGCTTCACCCATGAAATTATCATAAGCACCAGTACGTTAGAACTTGTGGAACAGCTCGGTAATATTGTGATGGAATATAAGGATGGAGATAGAATTGTAAGGAGGTATTTCGATCGCTACGACACACCTTTTGTTGGAATAGGAAGACGAAAAGGATGATCATAACTATTTTTTCTTATTTATTATATTTAAAGAATAAAATATTATAATATAGAGTCTTTCTAATACAAGATAATGTGACAGTACTGTACAATAAAAAAACAAAATTGTGAGCTGTCGTGGTACGCCTGGCAGATGTGAATCATGGAAATTATTTTGTCCTGGTAATATGCATAAAATGATAGTTTACGACGGGAAATAAATATGACAATCAAAAATAACATATTACAAATGTTTGCAAGAAAAAGATGACTGCTTATTCAATAAATATTTATATTCATTAAATACAAAAAGTCTTAGTTGTTACGCCACGCCTCGCCCACTGTCGGCTTAACCCGCCGCTATAGATGTTTCATATCGACCACAGCCGTTGTAATTCCAGAAATGTGGATACAATAACCATGTCCAATTTACGACCACTGTTGAGTTATGATTAAATTATGTATAATTTCTAACAAGTATGATAGTTGTTACTAATCTCAAAGATGACCAAAGTCTTACTAAAGTCAAAGAAATACTGTCTACAATTTATAGTATAGTTACAAAACATGGTACTATACATGAATGGGACTATACTACAAATTAAGGGTCACTCAACGAACGTTATAAAGTAAATAGTAGAGTACGGATTTTATTAGATTCGAAGGCAAATTGATTTTTATAATTTTGTGGGTTTTAATGTTTGGCCACAGTCAAATCCGATGCTAAATGACGATGTGGTTTGGAATGGCAACACGGTAAACCTAGACCTATTGGCTCACCGGCGGAACATACCTATAAAATACTTGGCGATAGACATTTAACTCAAGACTTGTAGCAAGCCAGACGTTCAAGTCACTACGATCATGTTATATTCACCACGATATTTTCCTTCACCGAAATGTTCAATTCATTGCAAGAATTCGAGCCTACGTCGTTGGACTCTGTGTTCGAAATAAGATAACCAGAAAAATATAAATAGTTACATGAAGTAGCAATAGGCATACTTTTGCAATTGTTGAGATAAATATAATCATATTGATTGAGTGTTGATTGTCTTATAATGTTTTCCACCATGTCACGGGTGACGTTACAAACATCAATCAGCCAATCAAATTAACTGGAAAACATCATTTGTGGATCAGAAAAATAATTATCCTATCTATAATAATTGTCTTGAACCCATAACTCGACGCCAACAGTCCAGAAGTGAAGTTACATGTTTTTATGGACAGCTCTAATAATTATTATATCTTAATTATTTATTATATATCAGAATTATGGTAACGACTGCTTATAAAATCTATACTAATATTATAAATGCGAATGTGAGTTTGTTTGTTTCTTAGGCTCTAAAACTGATCATCATGAAATTCTGTATACACATTCTCAGGTGTACAGAAAAGGAGACGCGCGGTAATTTTTGTACAGAAAATAGTACTGTTCCCGATGTATGAATATACATTAACACGATTTGTTATTTATTTTTCACATATTAGTTACAGAGAGTTATAGTTGTATCACGAGGAATGTTGGGGTAACTAAGTTTGTGAACAATAAGGGATTGTTGTAGGTACTGACATGTACCGTTTCGTTGCTATGGTAGTCCAGGAATGTAGGAAAATTGCTCGCTATACCGTAGCGAGCCGCTTGTCTAATAAACATGTTCGCAACCTTCGCCGGTTCGTTACAGCCTGATGACTCAAGCGAGAGATACGTGTGTAACTTATTTTTTTACACGCTGCGTTTAAAAAACGTTAAAACTAACGATTTCATAAATTATAACACCATAATATTTACATGAGTTCTTACACAGGTATTTGTGCTATGTTGTAAAATCTAAAAATTACTGCTTAAGCTAGATTTTAGCACGACGACAATTCATCTTTGTCCCACATATCTATTATTTATTACTACTTATTTTATTATTGATAACCAATCTTCTAGTACATTATTACTGCCGTTATAGGCAATGATATTACAAGTTTCTTGCGATAATTTCAATGAACTAACAAGATGATGGTCGTCGTATTAGCACTTTCCAGGAAGTTATTCTGGCAAGTCAGAATCCACGATCCGTGTATTATTATTTCCCATCCACTTCACTTGTGCACGAAAACCAAACTATATTACGTAAAACATCACCAATATTACAACATATAGAGCCCAATAACACAAAATTATGAATAAAATATAAAATTCACTACATGAGATTCCAAGATCCGGCCAAAAACTCCAACCCACATATCTAGTCTTACTCTTTTCCCTAACCCTAATTACCCGGCGCCTTGACAATGGCAATTCAATAACGGACGATTGACGACTGGATTTTACTATTATATCAATTGTGTTATGCGCCATAACTATCAATAATCCAGGTGTCCCCTGAACTTGTGTATGTTGTTGTGTATATTGCAGGAAGAGAAGGCATCCTAAGTGTCGCGAGCGCAACATTCTGGTGAATCCATTTTCTGTTCTTTCTTTATCAAATCTTCGTGTGAAAATTCAGCACATGGAAAAATACAGGCTTACAGATTGCCTTTTATCAAAATAAAAATTTTAGAATCCAGTTCAAACGATAACAGTACCTGTTGGAAGACAAATATCGTTTGATATTTATTTTATTTAAAATCAATACTGAATTTTTGTTTTTTAAATGAGATGAAAGATATTACTATATTGCCTATTAGTTTCATTCTAAAATATTACGTCGAAGCGTTTTCAGTTGTGTAATAATGTGTTGTCATCCGTTTGAATATTAATGATATAGTCTTCGTCAATGGTCGTTGAATCCATACACATATATTTATTTCATTTTTTTGCACATACAAAAGATTCCAGGCATCGACTTTTTTGTTACCTTGTGGCCTTACCTTAAATTTGGTTCAGTTAAGAATACTCTAAATTGTGAAGATTTAAATGTAATATACACAATTAGTTTGTTTGTTGTTTTGTCGTAATTATTACACAGTAGCTGATGCCCGTGTTCTCTTATTTCATGGAAGCTACATGATGTATCTGGATTAATTCTGGCTGTATTTTGTTTCTTCAATCGTTATTGTTATATACTGCTTAACGTTTATATTATCGTTTATTAAATGACCGTTATTAATGGGTATTTTAACTTCCGTAGATTTATAGATTTTATACCAAATTATTACTACTCTTTAATCTTTATTAAGTATATTTAAAAAAAATTAGGAAGCTAAAATAATTTACATATATCGTTGGTAGTTCTGTTCTCATAGTAAAGCGTTTACGTTTGAATTAAGATCTCGTATGTTTACCTCGACGACTGCCTTTCCAACTGACTGCACTGTAAGCATAAAGTGTATAGCGTATATATCTCAGGGTATGCAACGTACTGAGTTATTGTTATAATAATGCAGGTATTTATTATTTCATAACTCTATTGCAAATGTAATAAAACGTTTATTAAAAACTTTCATGGTGGGATATACGCTCCGTGCGAAAAGGGTTCATAAACCGAAATGTTTAATGAAATTAAAAAGGTATATTGGTACTTATTATACTTGGTAATTGCGTCTGAATGGGTTGTGACTACAATACATCATCTGTGGCATCCGCCGTGGTAATTTATACTCTTTGGTGTATTAGGACAGGTCAATGAAAATCAAAAATATTTTATTCAATGTAGGCCCTGAGAAGGTGCTTATGAAAGTCAAAAACCGTTTCGAAAAACAACCCTGCCATCGAGAAGCACCGGCAAGAGACTCGATCGAGTTTAGTTTTTTAACGTACATATTTATATAAAAAAAAACAGAGCGTGTATCTGTTTCATTGAAGAAGGTGTTACTTTGCGGAAATCCATCATTAAATATTATAGTGGACGTTCCTTGGACTTCCGCCTGGAATTGATTAAACACTACTACGTCTAACTGTAACAAAAAGCGAATCAATTAATTTTTGTTACAGTTAGACGTAGCAGTGTTCAATCAATTCCAGGCGAAAGTACAAAGTAGCGTCCACTATAATATTTAGAGCATGTATCAGTGTGTACACGTGGATGAAGTGAAACTTCTTTGGCTTATATGAAATATATATGAATATATATGAAAATATGTATTATATATAATATATGAAAATGCTCATAAACTATATATTATACGAAGTCCCGTAATATAAATACTTAATTAAACATCTTCTCATTTTGGTATACTACTATACCCAGACAGACACTTTACATACTTACATATATACATAAATACATACCTACCCTACATTTAAAGTCTAACGCAATTTTTTCTCTACCGTGTCATAAGAAGTTTTACTTTAAAAAATTGTTGTTACAATCGTTTATAGCAGAGCACATATTGATTCACCACGAACAGCCTTTTGACACCAAAATACGCTAGATTTGAATCAAGCAGGTGGTAGCTTATCTCTATGGAGTGTTACCATCATATAGAAGACGCTAAATCAGGTACCGGAACTTTCTTTTGGTTTGTCGTGTTCCAGGATTCACCCGACGGTCTTTGACAATGTGCTTTAGACATAGACGCGTAGAGGACTGCGTATAATTTTTGTATTTTTCTAGATAATATAGATAAGATAAGATATAGATAAGATAGGTCAAATATGAAGCACCTATTTTTTTAAATTTATTTAGAACGAGAATCAAGTGCAGAGTATCCTTCATAAATATTGCCACTGTCTAAACTTTCAGCCTATATAAATAATTGATTTGACACTACTCTGCTACTTCTGCCTGGAACTGATTGGCTAGTGTTATATCAACAAAAAAAATCTCAAAAGAGTAAATTTTTCATGTATATATGAAACAGATAAAATAAAAAGATTGAACAGGTAAACGTGGCAGCAGCGAAATGTAGAATACACTATAATAACGAAATATGTACATATATATTATGAACAGATTTTTCCTTGTAAACCTTAAAAACAAAACGTTCTAAATCTCTCAGGTGAGTGCAGTAGGAGAAAAAAAATGAAATTGGGTTAATTCCACATTGTGTTAAAACCACGCCATATACAATTAACGAATGCCACGGGAATAACTACGTAATTATTTATATTATTGTAGATAATATTATAGCTGCGTCATAATATGTTTATTCTCCACATCTAATATATAGATTCTATCTATAGATTCGAATCTATATTCTTCGAGCCGGTTTTTTTTTTGCGTTGTTACCACTTACGAAATTACATCAAATTAGTTACGTTCATTTCTACAACTAACAATGTAATACATTATTTCTCACGCAATGAAAAACATATTATTGTATACTAACATTCACCTGCAACTGCATTCGCTTTAAAGTATATTTCATCCACATTTTGATCTATCTTTCATTCTATTTCTATTCTACATTTTTCTTGGACAAAAGTTACGTTAAGCCCTTTTCTGGTCCCCTGCCAACATGTATGTAACATTTCATAATGATCAGTGCAGTAGTTAAGACGTGACAAGTAACAAACAAATAAGTAAACAAATAAACTCACATTCGCATTTATAACATTAACATATCATTATACTGCTGTCAATTATCCACTATCCGTTATTGCTATAGACAATTATAATGGTGGACTGGTATTATCACAACGTATGAACAAACATACATTGGGCAACTAGTAATATGTGTGAAAGAGAGACCACTTCATGCTGCATCATTGTTACAACTTGCAATAAATACAAAAAAGTAGATTATCAAACAGCAGAATAATGGACAACGGTTTGCAACAACAATTGTTGTTAAATAGCAACAGAATATTCGTTATTGATATGGTATAGTCGTTATTGTTATTAAAAATATATATTTACTAGCGGGCCTGGCGGACGTTGTCCTGCCCTGATAATTAAAAAAAATCCTAAAAGTCAACCGCAGCGCCACCTACCGGGTCCAATTGTGAATCTAAACCATTCTCGGATCCACTGGAACACACAAAAAATTTCATCAAAATCGGTCCAGTCGTTTAGGAGGAGTTCAGTCACATACACACGCACACAAGAAATATATATATTAAGATATTGTTAAACATCCGTCGAGTAATTTTTTCTTGCTTTTAGTATAAACGCATGCTGAATTCAGGAAAGTTTGGTTCTCGTGGACCCGTGAAATATTAAAGTCTTCTTTATGCTAGCCGTGTATATAATGCGAGCGGTTATATAGTGTAAATATTAATAAGGAGCCGACTGAGGTCGCATCTGTCCGTAGTTCCGGACGGCTGGCGGAAATGAGTGCACAGGCGTGTAGTCAGGACTATTCTCAACAAGGAACTATTTAACACAACATAAGAGTAATAATTTCGAGTTTAAAATTATTTATCTAGTAACACCACATTAATTTCATTGTCAGAACATAATAGCAAATTTCGCGGAAGTTTTTATTAGAACAATAAAATAATTTAGCTCGTAATTGCTGATCAAATTCAAATCGATTATTATGATATTATGATTTTGTTTATACAATCGCGACTATACATATAAAACAGTACAATATAATAATCCATATTATAAAAGGCAACGACCTTTTTATTTTTCTATCCATTGGTGAGTTTATAAGTTATAAGTGTTATGTTATAAGTGTAACTATGACTCAATGGCTAGCATGATTGGACAGCGCGTTTGTCGAATCCTTGCGAATGAAAGGGAGTTATCCGAGAAGAAAAAAAACGGTGATGAAAATATATCATGGTGGCAGTCCGAGGTAGCATTCGAAATAGCTTATTTTTAAAATCTCATTGTCTTGCGTTCCCACGATCGATGACTCATTGTTTTACTTGTATCGAGTTCGCAAACAGGATGTGATAATACCTATTTCTAGATAACTTTTATCCAATTGACATTTCTAGATCTTAAAACTATAAAAGCATAAATCAGGAGGCGGAATTTCTGAAAATCTTAAATCGCCAATTAACCCCGTTCCGGTAGATAGAAAGAAATAGATTCACGAACTCGGCTACGTGTCTGTGAGAGGAACATATTATGTACCGAATCATATTATACGGATAATATCTGTGTAGGGGTATCACTTTTCCGCCTCGGTAAATAGGGACGCTATATATTATTACAAAGTGCCCCGAATGTGACACTCAGCGTAATTGTTACAAAAAATTTATTCATAAATATTTTGTCGTAGTCAGTTATGTTCTAAAAGGCTTTCAGTTGAGAGGATCTCGAAAACAGTATTTTTTATGATATTCAAACAGAATTTGAATTATTCAAAAGTATACCGTTCCTGAGTTTGTGAAATCTGCTTTGTAGAAATGTCTTACTTTTTATTTGACTTAAAAAACTTCATTCTGAAAAACTTCGTATACCTACGACATTGAAATATCTTAATATTTAATTATAAAATAAATAAAAAATAAAATTATAATATAAATTATAAAGTAATGAGTTAGCGAGAAAGCCATTTTTAACCCCATTACAAAGTAAGGATTGCACAAATTCGCTTTTGGAGTTTCAACATCTACATGATATATATACAACATCGTTTCTCAACCTTTTTAGTGTCCGCGACTCATTATATAACTGAAAAAGGTAATTTGATTGAAATAGGCATTAGTTTGCGGAAATCCATCATTAAATATTATAGTGTATGTTACTTTATACTTCCGCCTGGAATTAATTGACCACTACTTACAGAGAGACGTAGTAGTGGTCAATCAATTCCAGGCGGAAATGCAAAGTAACATCCAGTATGAAAAGCGTAAGTAAAATATGTGGTAAGTTTTTAAATGTAATTTAATTAACACAAACAACGCCGCAGGTTATGTTAACTTATAAATTTCGCCGGGCATGTATTATACACTTACGGAATCATAGAAAAGTAATTAACTAACCTGGCTTGTGTTAATATTTTATTTTACTTGTATGTATTTATTACCCATTAATATTTAACTCTCTATGCCATTAATTCTTCAATTGAACGGACGTAGTGTATAGGACTCGTAATTTTTCTATTATTGGCGTCCTCTACAGATCGTGATTCTTAAGGTTGAGAAACAATGTATAGAAATTACATAGTATATCGCAAATCATTACATAGTATAAAACAAAGTCCTCTGCTGCGTCTGTCTGTCTGTTCGCGATAAACTCAAAAACTATTGAACGGATTTTCATGCGGTTTTCACTAGTAGACAAAGTGATTTATGAGGATGATTAAGGTATATAAATTATCAACGTTTTTTTATTTGTCAGCGCGGGACAACGTCCGCCGGGCCTGCTGGTTTTTGGAATATATCTAACTACTAGTTTACACCTTTTTCAGACTTTATAGGATTTAGCATTTGAGCACAATTTCAACTGATGTTAAATGACCATATGGTCTATGATGGTATACACGCTAAACGTATAGGAGGGACTGGCTCTCAAATGCAGTTCCCAGAACAATAACAGGTGCTTGACAAAAGATTGTAAACTTAAGGCGGTAGCTACCCAGGCGGACTTAGACAAAGCGTTGTCATCGTGCTATGGTTTCATCACGTTATCTTCCTTCATCGAAAGTTCCGACTCAGTTGTAAGGATTTGAACTCACGTCCATCGAAATAGTGTCCGAATACGCTGTAAGTTAGTCATTGCATAATTTAACACTAGCTGACCCGTGCCCTCTTACTTCGTTATGCGGTAAACATTTTTAATTGTGATGAAATTATGAGTGTGATAATATGACCAATAAACACCACATAACGATTTAAATTATTTTTTTAATAGAAAATACTACTTTTTTTATGTCAAAAGCAGGCAGACGAACAGATGGGTCACCTGATGTTAAGTGATCACCACCGTCCATAGACACTAGCAACACCAGGGGAGTCGTAAGTGCGTTGCCAGCCTGTGTATGAGGGAGGGGTAAGGAATGGAGAAAGGGGAAGGGAAAGAGGGAAAGGAGGTGTGCCTCCGGCGCTCTCACAGACCGAACAAAACGTAACAATACAAGCACTGTTACTTCAGGTCGGTTTTCTGTGAGAGGGTGGTACTACCCCGGGCGAGCCGACCCATTTATGCTGAAACTAGTAATAGCTACAGCGTGGCTCTACCACCTTCTACTTTTTGTGGCTTTAATACAAAAGGTAGACATATGCTGTCAATGATTTTTATAGGCAATTTTAAGCTCTACAACTTTTCTCTAGAACTCAATCATATGTCTCTCGTCGTTAAGGCAGCGTTCGTAAGAAAGTTTTAGTTCGACCGTTTTCTCTCCGACTTACTTTGCAAATCCGACTACCACAAGAAAGTCTTTTCGTTTTTCGGGTTAATATATAGCTTCTGGCATACACAAATAACGTGGCTTTCTATTGGTAACGAATTTTCAAAATCGGTCTAGTAGATCCAGATATTAACTCCTACAACCTCACAAACTTTACCTCTTTATAATATTATTAACTATAGCTACATCTATAGGTATGTACATCAACGTTTGAAACTGGCAAGTGCATGTTATAACAAATGCAGAAAAAGATACGATATAAATATGTAAGCTAAACCTATTGGGCGCTGTTTTAAAGATACTCATAACAGGTTTTCTACAAGCTTCTGCAAATAAGGATCTAGCCAGGCATTAGTTCCTTACCAAATAATGTATTAAAATAGAATATACCCACGGCAGGTAAACACGTAAATCAATTTAGATACCTTATGTTATCCCGACTTATCCGCAGTACGCGTGACATGTCAGGTAAATCCTGATATATAACTATAATAGTTTACGGTTTACCTTTAGTCTGAGATTGTTGAGACCGGAGGATGATTATAAGGTTAAGCCTTTACGTTGCCCATAGATTAACTAGACAAATAGATTGATAATTGTATATTACGTTTTCACGAGAAACGGATAATAGAAGCAAATGATAACAAAGTGTTTTTAATTTAGTCTTTAGTATTTTCTCTCCTTCGAGAACGTTTTTATTTATTTACATGAAAATACATTAGTAAATATATTAAAAGAAGGACTATTGTGATTTATTATATTTATGCAATCGTATTTAGAGACAACCACGGCATGCTCCAACAATAAATAAAATGTTAATAAAACTAAATATTTAACTATTTACTTTGTTCTTCTTTTTCTTTTGCCTATTTTTGGAGCTAATCCTCTGAATTCTAACGAACCCAATTTTTTACCAATTACTTATCAAATAACTCAAAAATATCAGACACTGTTTGAGCCCTGTAAACTGAATGAATAACTTTATGCTACAAGTTAAATGTATTACATTTTCTACGCAACGTAGACACTAGGATGCTGCAGCGCAGAGGACAATATGCAACTATGCTATGCACTTATTTTATTATCTGGGCTGGTTCAATTTAAAATTAAAGTATTTCTTTTTCCCCTTTTGAGAACTGGTTATCGCTCCAATTATCCAGACACTATGACCACTAATAAAGAATGGCTTTATTGTCAATTATATTTGAAGTGATAATGTTTAAGTTGTTGTATGTTGGAACAGTGTGTTGATTGATGTATATTCGAACCCTTGCAATAAGTCGGAGTATTCGGTACAAACAACAAACAACAAGAATTTTTCTAATCTCCACAATTTCTCTTAAGGTACCTATAATATAAGTGGCATGCATGGTGGTAAGTTTTTCTAAGCTGAACTGGTCACTTTTAAGTGAAAAATCTATCTATCAAGTTACATAAGATTATGAATAAAAAGTCACTATATGACAGACTAAGAAATTCCATCGTGAAACTTAAGCATATTAGAGTATTTCGTTACGGACAAGGCTTTTTTACTAACCTTTACTCTAAGTGGCCACTTGATGGAGCTACGATTGTATATTAGGGTTTATATTGCAACTTAATGCAGATAATGTCGCGAGCGGCTGCTAGTCTCGTATAAATGTTTAATAAACTCCACCACATTGGCCTAGAAACAAGATTCAACAACTTAAATGTTGGTTTAAACAAATTCCCGTTCCGCTTTAAAGCTTCGAGAGAATGTCCCGGTTTGCGAAATAAAAGTCAAGAGGAATTAGGTTATGTTACCCGTTGTGTTTAGTTGCTCGCTTCTAACAGTTAAAAAATTGCTTTGATAGTACTAGACTTGTTTTTTTTTGTTGATAACCAAGAAAAAATACTCACAGTTATTTGCATTGGCGCTTTGATTGCGTTGGCCTGAAAGGCTTTGATAGCTTCGATGCTTTTGCCCCAAACGCAGAAGGCACGCACCAAAAATGTTTAATAACGCAACCCTGTAACAGTAGCCAGTCATACCTTAGTTTGGGCTATTCTGCGGATGCAATCCAATTTTTTATTCTTCCGTACAGTTTTCTAAATATTGTCTTTGATTTCTTTTTTCGAACTGACTACGCTATTGACGTAGCAAGGTTAACAGCTTCACCGGACTACTAAGGCGAGCGCTTAAGGCACTCAGCCGATTTTATTTGACAACTAGCTCAAGGGTGCACGGCACACCTCGGCTTGGGTTCTTGCGTGATACATGCAATTCGCGACCTATCTAACATTTTTGAAGTAAAACTTCTTCTGAGAGGGTTTTGAAAGTCTTATCGGTAACCTTTTTGTGTGACTAAAAGTTCGGGTAGAGTGTTGAAAACACCTGCTCCTGTCCGATCACCGAAATTAAGGAACGTCGGGCGCGGTCAGTACTTGGATGGGTGTCCGTCTGGGAACACCACATGACGTTGACTTTCAGCTGTATTTTTGTAGCTGGATTAAAATTTTCATTTAAAATAATTTAATTAATGTTTCCCTGTAATACTAAAGTTCTAGTTGTATCGTGTGTCTTTACGAAATATCATGTTTTTTAATGTATTTACTGAACCTATAATATACCTTGATGTGGAGGAAAATGATAAGATGTTATGTATAAGGCCTAGCTGTTAAGTGCAGCTGCTGGAAGACACTTATAGTATACTTACAATATACTTTTAACTAGATTGGTAGATAGTAAAACAGGTACTTAAAAATGGTGTGGTATAAATACGATATGGTTTGAACGATGTTTTCCTACACCGACAGCCCAGACTCATTGTTGTATTCGAACCTGGGTTAACCTGCGACATTTATTTATTTAGAAACACCAACAGATTTACACCACAATAGTACATAACATGCATTTTTAAAGACTCTATATAAGTGCAATCTTAATTATAGGTGTTTACGACGTATTTATTATATTCTACAGCAAATAACTTAAGTAAATGAGACAGCTAAGACAAATACAACAAAAAAGAAGAGAAAACACAAACCATACATTATAATTTTCAGTTTAAGTTACTTAAATAAATTTGTTTATACTGACTGAGACTATTTGTGAATATATCTAGATTAGAGTTTTTAGATTCAGAATTATAAAGTGATATCATTCTATTTAGTGGAGAGTAAAGGCCTAAACTTGTTCGACATGCACATTGCTATAAATATTGCACATAATTCTCCCCTACTAATGATACGCTAAACAACCATTCTCCACTCAAAATGATAAAGTAATATGTGATTATATTTACCATTTACTACAAGATACGCGTGAAAACATTACGTAAGTAGTTAGCGTAAACCCACAGGATTCTTTCCGAAAAACAACACTGAATACATGTCGACGGCCGCGACACTCCGCCTTAAGCAACCTCGGAACAGTAGTTCCCAGTTCATATATCAAGAAAGATAACAACAAACCCCACTTGGCGCGTGTTTAGCAAGCCAGAGCACTCTCAAAGAGTTCAGTGCTATACATTTTGTTCAGTAGAAATGTAAAAGTTTTGAACTCTGCTACAAGTACTAAAGCGAACTGCCTCAATTTTTATGTATTAAAAGATATTTTTATTTAGATTTTTTTAACCAATAAAAAATTATAATAAATAAAAATCAATTACCGCACTTGACTTCAGAACGACTGCACTTAATTGGCTAATTATTTTTTGTTGCAATTGTAATCATCAGGATAAGGTTTGTATCAAAGACAATAATTGTCCGATACGAAATATATATAAGAGTTGTTGTGGTACGTATGTTTGGTACACATATATGTTTCAACAACTCATACATGTATGAATAGTTAGCTTAGCTTAGATTAGCTCAGACAGGTCGCGAATTGCATGTATCAGGCAACAGCCCAAGCCGAGGTGTGCCGTGCACCCTTGAGCTAGTTGTCAAATAAAATCGGCTGAGTGCCTTAAACGCTCGCCTGAGTAGTCCGGTAAAGCTGTTAAGACCTTGCTAGGTCAATAGCGTAGTCAGTTCGAGAAAAAAAAAACTTCAAAAATCGGTTCCTTGTTATATTGTGAGCCGATAATCAGTCACACATCTGATCGTATAGTGATCGTTTCTGAGCTTTGTATTTGAGATCAACTTGTAATCAACAAGAATTTGTATACACAGGTATTAATATCTATTGGCATTGACTTTGAGAGATTTTCATTGTTCATTCCTTTCTCTATAGTCCATTCATTCGTTGTTCAAAGCCTCAGAATAATTACGCCCAGAATAATTTGCGAAAGGAATTGAGTTAGATTTGTTATATACGATATGGAAAACAAAATCGTATTAACTCAAGAAATTTAGTGTTATACATTTTTAAAGATAACATTAAAATGTTTATTTATTTATAAACTAGTGGAGCCGGAGGACGTTATCCCGCCCTGACAACAAAAAAACCTTGACAAATTATATACCTAAACCTTCGTCGTGAGTCACTTTATTTTGTTGAAAATCGCATAAAAATCCGTTCAGTAGTTTTTGAGTTTATCGCGAACAGACAGACAGACAGACAGACGTGGCAGAGAACTTTATTTTATAATATGCAGTGATACGGAAAGCACAACAAACTACATTCTAAAGAAGACAAAACATAAGGACAATAAAACAAATATTCTGGACTAATGTATAACACAAGTGTTACCCTAGAATCAATGGAAATTTAATATCTATTGAATATTCATCTATTCTGTGAATAACTAAATTAAGATAATGTGGTAAGACAGCAATTCTGTTTTACTGGTGGCATGCTTAGGTGGGTCACGTTTCAATAAGTTTTAATGGAATTTCCACGCGTTCAGTATTGAGGTTATATAACCGGAAGCGCATGATGTGCGTCTGCTGGAATTTTGATACTTACTTGCACAAATATACTCGTTGGTTCGGTGCAAATATTATTTGAGTGAGCGAGCGGGACTTAGTAACACTGAGGAAGGTTTCAGTTATTGAGTTCCCACGTTGGAAAAGGATGTGGTATTTATAAGTGCCGCTTGGTCAGCGAAAGGTCACTATTCATTTTTCGCTACGATTCGGTGAGATACTCAGACGCGATGAACTTGTTGTCGTTCGTGGCTGCAAGAAGACCCGCTTCATCACTCCAACAGGAATAGCTATCTTCGGTTTTCGGTAAGTACTTTATAATTCCGCTAATTATTTTACTTTAATAAGTGTTTTTGCACCTCTGCCCTTACTATCATCATACTGAAAAACCAATTGTTCAAATTGCATCTGGGGCTATTTACACACCTAAGCTTTTCCTTACCACTCGTTTACAATAGAAAGAGAACGAGAGTAAAAGTCACATGAAGGTGGCATAACGTTTCTTCCTTACGTGATGATTTCTACCAATCAACTCTTATTGTAAACCGCGTTAGAAATTTTGTTCCAGAAAACATTACCACACATCAGTACTCTGCAGGATAAGAACCTCTTCCATTACACGTATTGATTTTTGTTGTATATCATTCTCATTCACTTTCCAATAGATAACAATAGGATTGTCGATTACTGATTAACGGGAAGCAATTGGAACAAACTCCACTCCACCCAATTCTGGAAGTGTACGGTGACGTTAAAAATTGAAAGAACGGCAGAAGAATCGCGAAACGGCAGGCTTATACTTAATTCATGAAAGGTTTTTAAATTCGCCGGCGTGTGTGGGAGAACATTGATTTTATAGCGGTATCGGCGAAACGTCGAGTTGATTTAAGTTACTGTACTGCCTGGGAATCGAATCTTTTATTTATTTACACCCTGTTTGTACAGTCACTAAGTTGTATAAAAAAGCAGAAATCACACCGGCAGTCGATGGCAACTACCTATTTAATATCTTCGTAGAACAACAATTTTCATTCTAATACATAACGTAAAGTCAGAAAAAATAATAATATTCAGGGTAATTTTTATTGCACTTGCTATGAAAACTAGAAATTGAATTTTGTTCGTCGCTTAAGAATTGGCCGTCATCGCGTTAGTGGCTTATTAAGTTAATATGTTTTCCTTAGAATAAGAATTTACTATAACTGTAGTTATAACTAGGCATAGAATATTGTACGAAAATTATCATATAAAAACATATAGTATTATTACCTGCTCGACAATGGCAGTAGTCATTTAGAAGATTGGTTGTTAAAAATAAAACTAAAAAAAATTATATTGTATCTATGACAACTTTTATTACGAGTGAATATAATGTCACGTCACAATACATACATGTCACGCCAGTTATATGTATCGAATATACTCATTACATGTTATATGAACGTTATTTAAATTCATGCCAATTAATATACATTGGAATCCGTAGAATTTAACATTCCTATGATAAAATTATACCTGGAACAGACATAAAGCAACAAAATTACAGTGATACACCAGCTATGAAATGTGACAGCACACATGATGAAATGAGAAGTGATCGCTCCGTCGCTATCTCCACGCTGAGCTTTGTCTTTGAATTATACACGTGACAATTATTTGTGTGATCTACACGTTAGTGTTTAAAAATGTATATCGTATCCGTTATTTGTGTATGTTTATTAAATCTCTGTTTAGTCGTCGGGCCGTGACTTTTGTTATTTTATTTAAATGATACTGGTAAGTGAAACAGAAAAGTACACAGGTGCGGTTAAATGCTTATATTGAATTTAATTATTTAATAATCTAGTAAGGATAGGTACAAAAATGTGATTGATGTATATAGTTTTTCTTATTTGATTCACAAACCAGGAATAACAACTCGAATAACAATCGAAAAAATGAATGTGTGATATATGATTTAAAAAAATGACACGAGGGCACTGATTCTACTTAGCACGTTCACATCGTATCTTCGATATGGGTGGTGAAGTCAAATCGTGGTAGTGAACGTAGTAGATCGCTGTGATCGTGATTTATCACCGTTATATAACAGTGATAAAAATAATTTCTAATTATATTAAAGTAGCAATAATTACCAAGTACTACTTATAACTGTGTGACGTGTGATTATGTATAAAAACTTGGACGTACAATAAATACTCTATTAGCGTCTTATGAAACACACAGTAGCGCGATATTTATCGATTACAACTTGGTTACGGTAATCGGGATACATGTAACCGGTGTTCTAAAGTCGTTTACACATTGAATACCGTATTCGACTTGGTAAACAAATTAAGTTCCTTTGTATTCGAAGTGTTGTCTACAGCTAAGTAAATTAGTAAATAACATTTTTGGTACTTGAAAATTTGCATTAGCACGTTCTGCGGGATTTTTTATTAAATTGGACCAGTATATAGGGTAGTGAATTAAATGTAAATTTGAATACATTTTTGAGTCTTTCAATTTTGTAATTAAAATACGTAGTTCGATAATTAATATGACAAAAATATATAATAAAGACATAGGTTTTGCATGCGGCTTGCCTAACTGTAACTGTTACTCGAAAATAGTAAATTGCTTCTCAATAAAAGGTACCCTATGTCCTTTTCTGTCTTTGATGAAGTGTATGCAAAATTTAATGATGATCGGTTAAGTAGTTACCGTATGAAAGCGTAACAAACAAACAAATTCATATTCGCATAACGCATTTATAATATGAGAAGGGATTAGCAAAGAAACCTGTGTCCGTGATTCCACGTGTATTTGTTAAGATACATCGTTGAGTTATAGAAACATGACTATTGTGTAAATATTAGAATGTTTATAACGCATACTAATTTTCATGACGATCAGTTGAATCGTATGGAAATGTATGTGTTTTAGAGCCATCTAGTGGTCACTTTTAGTAAAATGGATATCATGAATTCTCAATGAACGCGTACTTAAGTATGCGAACCTTCATGTTATTCGGGAAAATTGTGTTTTTAGTTATTGATCTCACAGATTCCAATATTTATTTATATATTGTGTAGAATTCCTTTTATGTCAACAATGTAAAGTTTTGCTTACTTTGAGTGACTAAAATTAGAAAAGACTCACGTTATATTTTACACAAATACCCACGTTACAAGTTTTTACTTTACTTATTTGCAATGCTTAATTCTGAAATATGACCTGTCGCAGCGAAACCCTGTGACTTGTTTTGTTGTTTAATAACTATTATTGAATCATAATACTTTTGTCAACATTATTACTTATATATTAAAAAATCCTATAAATCTTTAGTTGTATACAATCTTAACGCAACTAACAACTAAATTAAATCCCAATTAATAATTACACAGTCTTTTGAGTAATCTATACTAATATTATAAAGAGGTAAATTTTGTGAGTTTGTGACGTTGTGGCGTTGTAAGGGGTAATCTCAGGAACTACTGGTCCGATTTGAATAATTCTTTCAGTGTTATATAGCTCATTCATCGAGAATGGTTATAGGCTAAGGTCAATAGGAGCGGAGCACAGATGAAAAATGTTTCAAAATCAAGATGTTTTTTTTCTTTTTGAGAGCTTCTGCTGCGTGTCAGCGTTAGCCCAGAGTAGTAACTATTACTACGCGGACGAAGTCGCGGGCAGGGGCTAGTAAAATAGTATTTTGGAATGATTTTAAATTTATTTAAAACTGTTACCTTTCTAAGTCTACTTTTTCTAGTTTCTTTAGAATTATACACTGCCGTAAAATTCGACAGGCAATTTTGTATTTCGTAAACAACGCCATTTAGGATAAACATACGGATTACGGATAATTTAGATAACATTGGAAATCTTAACTTTAAGACCGATTCAAATATTCAGATTTGTTCCCAAATGTCAGTTGAGGATTCCTTAAAGTAAATCCCAATGTACTTTGAGATTGACAGTTGTTTCCTTATTTTGGATTAAAGAAAATGTCGAGTGGCGCAAAGTGAAACAGATTTTTTACAATTGTATATCACCGTTTCCTTAACACGTTTTATTGCATGGGTGCTAGAATATTTGAAAAGAAAATCTAGAATAAAGAGAACTGCTCAAGTTTTTCGGGTGATCAACTCATTTCTAGGATGCAAGATCGATAATCAGATGATGAATAACATAAGTTATGCGGATGACATGGTACTCCTCAGTCCTTCAGTTGGTGCTCTGAGAAAACTTTTGCTTGTCTGTGAGACCTATGCTAGTAAACATGGCTTAAAGTATAATCTATACTATAATAAAACTGTAGCAAGGTCAAATCTGTACATTAAATATTTTTTGAAAATTTTGATCAGGGTAGACTTTGTTATCGATATACAAGCCAAAAAAATTTTTTTTACAATTTTTGTCTGTCTGTCTGTCTGTCTGTCTTTCTGTCCCTGGAACTCGCATCACGCTGAAAGTACTGAACCGATTTTAACGAAACTTGACACAATAATAACTAATATTCCAAGGTTACATTTAGGATACTTTTTGTCCCACAAAACGCAAGGGGTTCTCCAGGATAACGAAAGACAAAAAATTGTAGTTAATGTAACTAGACTTTTTTGCGACACCTTAGTACAAGAGCCAGTAATGTTGGAAGAACGAGAATTTTAGAAAAGCTGGTTCTTTAAAATGAAGATATATTATGCCCTTCCAAACAGAATTCAGAATACCTGGTAGCCGGTTAACGTTGTGTTTTTTAATGCGCATCACACCTTTACTGGTTAAAATTTTGGGTTATAAATAATTTAAGGAACATTTTTTTTCAGTAACTTTTAAACGCTATTAAAAACATGAATTTATCATTGCCAGACAATTTTGTTATTGACAATAATGTGCTCGATGATATTCTTTATATATAAAATAATTCATTTCAAACCATTTTATTTTTTCCATTGCAACGAACATATTTCATTTTATTAACCGGTAAACGAAAAACAACGATAAACGTAGACTGTATGATAGTATGACTCGAGACTGACGTCATCTTGAATACATGCGTCTATAACAGGCGCTTCCACAATTATCGCTATCTTTATCATACATAAAATGGGGTAAAGATATCAATGCAGTTGCAGTATCTAGCTCTAAGTTTCTAAACGTTTTCAAAGCATTAGCCGATTTTAATTGGGGTGTTCATCCATAACATTTAGTTCGTTTATACTTCAATATTACACGCAGTCGAATTGACTATGCCAGCTTTCTTTATGATAGTAGTGGTCAGGTTAACCTCTATAAACTTGAAAAAGTCCAAAACCAGGCCATAAGAATTATCGGGGGTTTCATTAAAAGTACTCCAATCCATGTTATGGAAAGCGAATTGAGCATATGTCCGTTACATCTTAGGAGACAATATTAAGCTAGCAAAATTCTATTTAAATGTAAGTCATTCGAAAAGACCGAACTAACTAATGTATCAGAAGAACTGTCCACCTCTTTCCAATGACTCTATTGGCGTAAAAGAAAAAGACCACTATTTTTTCTCAATATAGTAATACTCCAAGTCAACCAAGTATAAAACATGAAATGTTCATTTTACACACCTGGGTCGATAACATTGATTTGCACAATATAATTAAAATAAATGTAGATGGTATTTGGAAGCCGAAGCGTCAATATGATGTTGTTAAAATAAAAGATATTTGTCTTCAATATATAAATAAACATTATCAAAATTTTGTTAAAATATATGCTGACGGACCTAAAGCTGGTAATTATTTAGGAGCCGCATTTTTTAAGTCAAATTCCAAAACTTTTATGAAATTTCAAATTGATGAAAATATTTCAATTATGCACACTGAATTAATAGCAATTGCAGAGGCCTTATCATTTGCACAATCAACTGAGTCCATTAAGATTGTTATTTTATCCGGTTCAAAAAGTGTTCTTCAACACGTAGCGCGATGTACCTCGACTTTTCGAGGAATACCGATAGCCTACAAACACTATTTTGAAGCAATTACTAGATTTCAAAGCAAAGAACAAAGTAATTGTTTTACAATGGATCTCTTCTCATATAGGCATAACTGGGAATAAAAGAGTTGATCTTTTAGCTAGAGAAGGATCCTCCGAAGGTGCTCCTATTAATATTTTACCAACTTACTTGGATGTATGCTCAGTATTTAAAAATAGCTGTTACTCGCATTGGAAGGAATACTTTGATGAGCGTTCTAAAACAAAACGAATATGGTACAGAACGATTCAGCCACGCCCCTTAAGATCACCATGGATTGATGACAGTACGATTTGCCGTCGGGAAGCAATCACAGGAATGAGATTACTCTCAGGACACATCCCATGTAAAAAGTTCGCCTATCTGATGCGTAAAGTACTATCACCACTCTGCCAGAGTTGTGAGCTCATCGATGATGTGCACCACATTCTGGCAGAATGTGTTCGAAGCGAAGATCTTAAATCTTGGCTTAATGCTTCTGGTTCGTTCCACACTGGTTTGTACAATTCGTTATTGTCTGACCCCATTTCGAAAGATGCTAAAGAATTGTACAAAATTAATATAAGCTATTGTTAAGTTTATTGTCATTCTTATTGTTATATAGTTGTATGTCACTTAGGCGATATAGCCGAGAAGGCGACTAAGCCTTCATTAAAAAATAAATAATAATAATATTAAAATTACAGCTATCTTAACATGGTTTGGACATACTTTATTTTATTTACAAAAAAATAGCATCGGGCACATTATTGTTAATAACAAAAATATCTGGCAATGATAATTTCATGTTTTAGTAGCGTTTCAAAGTTAGTAAAAAACAAAACATTCAAAAAATAATATATAAAAATCAATATTTTTGCCTGTAAAGGTGCGATATGCACTAATAAACGCAACGTTTACCGGCAGCCAGGTGCACTCTGTTCGGAAGAACATAAAGATATATAAAAACTGGCTTATTTTCTTTTTCGAAACCGTTGCTAGCTCTTAGACAAATAGTTACAGGCAACTGACATTTGACGCGTCGTGCTCATATCTTTTTAATATTTATATTTTTCTTCAATACAATGGAGTGTGAAAAAGTTTTAATACAAGTTGAAAATAGTTATGATATTATTCAGTGTTTCATTCATCATTATTTTATTTTATGAATACATTTTATCGTTTAATTTATAATTTAACTCTATCAACCTGATATTTTATAATGTAAACTCTACTGACTGTATAGTAAACGTCTACAAAAAAGGGAAAGGAACTTCGTTAGAAACTGGGGGGTCCATAGACCTTTAAAGCTTTTCTTCACATTACCACCAATATATGTTGGTTGCTACGAACGGGTTGTAGGCTTATCTTAAAAGATTTCTCACATACCATCTGGGTATATGTTTGATTGAGTCCCTTGATAGTTTGGATTCACAATTGGAAACCGATGGTGTGGCTGCAATAAGATTTTAGTTATATTAAATTCTTTCGCGTTTAAAAATACAATTGGCATCAGTGATAACCGATTTGGTGCAGACGAAGTTGCACGGGTCAGCTAGTGTTAAATAAATAATAGTTTAAAAAAACACGCTTTCATATAAAATCCAACTAAAAAACAGAAAATAAAATTTAATAAATTTGGATTAAGAATAGTGTAAATTAGAAATAAATGTATATTTTTGTAAAAAGTGACAAAAAAATGATAAATATACTGATATCTGGAGGTGCTGATATTAACATGCGTCACTGTTAATATCCAAATACACAATATCCAAATTTATTAAATTTTATTTTCTGCTTTTTAGTTGGATTTTATATGAAAGCGTGTTTTTTGAGTTTTTTTTAAACTATTATTTATTTTTCATTTTTTAGTTAAAAATTTTTTTAACTTTTTTTTCGGATTATTGCATTGTCATCGACCTTTGACAGGTGTGCAAAGTTTGAATTAAATCTGATCGTTCAAAGTAGGACAAAATCGAGCTCAAAGGGGTCGGTTACATACATACATACAGGTGAAGCTAATAAAAGCGTGATAATAAAAAGTGAATATATGGTGTTCACAACTGGTAAAAGCTTTTCAGAAAACGTATCCCCTATAAATCTTTATAGTATGCCCTTGAACAGAGTATATGAATTTAATCTTGGACACATTATTACGGCCGAAATGAAAGATGATAACGGTATTGAAAGAGAACGTAGAGCGCTCCCAGTTAGAAGGAATGTGTTGATTCGTAGATTTGCTCGTTGTAGTGACGAAGTTAAAATTCAGCTATTCAGAGCATTTTGTCAATGTTTTTATACGAGCAGCCTATGGATCAGCTTCAGTAAAAGGACTATGAACTCATTGCGTGGTCAATATAATAATATTTTTAGAATGTTATTGGGATTACCACGATTTTGGAGCGCTTCTGGGATGTTTGCAAATGCCAGGGTTGATGATTTTTATGCTATCATCCGTAAGAAAATAGCATCCACCCTGAGTAGATTTCGCGATATAACTTTATGTGTCTATTGTTGTAATAATAAAAAAAATATGTTAGTTATTATGAAAAGATAAACCAGATCGAGTTTCTTGTCGGTTCTTCTCGATGACTGGGTTGTTTTCCGAACCGGTGGTAGTTTTGACGTTCATAAGTGCTTTCTCAGGGCCTAAATTGAATAAAGAGTATTTTGATTTTGATTTTGATAGTCCCAATAAGATAATAACAATGGTAGACATATACGATTGTCCTTTTATGAAGCACTGGATATCGGTTGTTATATAATAGTGTACTGTACATCTTTTCATCCTCTTCCATATTGATGTAACTTTGTATTTAACGACATATTAATATAATTATTTAATTTTTATTTTACTTTTAACCTTATTACTTAGTTATGCATTACAATATAATTTGTTTTCATGTTTGTGGACCCTTGTTGTCTAATAAATAACAATAATAATGAACATTAAAAACACAGATAACATATTAAAAGTAGGTACTTGTGAAAGGTAGATTAAAGTTACTTTTGTGGTCGAACCAAAATCGATCTTTATTTGTACATAAAACCTTTTTAATCGTCTCTATATATATTTTTTTAAATAGTCCCTATTCATTTATTCCCAGTGTGAATAAAACGTTAATTGTCCGAAGTGTTGCGGGTGTAAGACGTCACGTTGCGGAGGGGTGAACTGGCGCATGCGCAAGCGCAGTAAATAGGCAACTTCACTGCGTAATACGAAACGATTTGTACGCCTTATATTTGCAACAAATATATTATTAATTGTTCTTAAAGCATTTACTGCCCGCTAATTCGGTCCAAGTTCTGTATCTACTTACTCACAGACATTAAATATTGATACCTGCAATTGTTTAAGCGGATTTTTTTGATAAATTATTGAAAACGTTATTGAAACTCTGTGGTTCGAATAGCGACGGAGTTTTGATTGGACTTGAAGTCGTAATACAACAGCACTACTTCAACAACACTGGATTAATATCACCTTTGTGGATAGAGATAACGATATTTTGTGAGTTTGTTCCAATTATTATATTTCCAATTCCCATTCCGATGATTATGTATATTGTTGTCCAAATCTTAACTATATTTTCTTTATAAATACGTCTATTTGAGTCATCACAAGATATTATTATAGAACATTTATTATTCTAATTACTTCTATAGTCCTTTTTTTTCTTGAACCTACATATTAAAAATCCAATACTTCATTATTATTTTATCACATAATTTTTGTTTACTTTTTGCAATATGGACGATTACGATAGGTTTATAAAAAAACGTAATGCTTTAAAAACAAAGCTAATGATTTTTGGTAATTTTATGAATACAATATCGAACTACAGTCCATTGACGGATTTGAAACGAACCGAATTGGAAAGTCGTTTAAAGAATTTCGATACCTTATATGCTGAATTTGACAAATTGCAGTCGGAAATCGAAGTACTTAAGGACGATCCCGATGACAATTCCGAGGAACGTGTTGACTTTGAAAACTATTATTGTCTATTGTCTGCTAAGGCGCGTCATTTGTTAGCTAAAAACACTGAAGCAGACAATTCTATCAATGATGAATCTGTAGCGGGGTCAGCGGTCGACCAATCAGGCGGGTCTCTCCAACAAAAGTTTATACGATTACCTAAAATTCATTTACCCCATTTCAACGGCAATTATCAATGCTGGCTCGAGTATAAGGAAAGGTATTTAGCATTAATCCATACTAACTCTGGCATTGATGACATCAGCAAGTTGCACTACCTTCGTGCCACACTAAACGGCGGTGCCAAAGATATAATTAAAAATATTGATTTTAAAACTTGTAATTATGAAACTGCATGGGATATGCTGTGTAAACGTTATGAAAATAAGTGGCTTTTAGTGAATGTACACTTGCAGGCGCTATTCAATGTTGAAACCATTTCAGAAGAATCGTGCGCTTCTTTACGATGACTAGTCGAAGTTATTAATAAAAATATGAGAGCTCTGAAAATGTTGGACCAACCCACGGAGTTTTGGGACACGCTTATCATTTACATCATTTCCTCTAAATTAGATAGGAACACTAATAGGAAGGGAATGGGAAGAACACCGTGGCACATTGTCTCCCTCACCTACTT
This sequence comes from Antheraea yamamai, assembly GCA_036509395.1. Taxonomy (NCBI): domain Eukaryota; kingdom Metazoa; phylum Arthropoda; class Insecta; order Lepidoptera; family Saturniidae; genus Antheraea; species Antheraea yamamai. The sequence continues at coordinate 5,466,756 of AP028440.1, forward strand.
TGAGTCAGTTCTGTTCGTTCATTATGAATAGGGCTGATTTATTAGAAATTTTACAAGATAATCAAAATTCAAATAAAAATTTACAGGAACCTATGAGTTTCACAGTTGCTGCAAACAATGGTAATAAATATTCACCCGATATTAATAAAAAATGTTTCCTATGTTCTGGGGAACATCGTTTGCATGCTTGTGAGATCTTTCGATACTTACCGGTTGAAATGCGTATTTCTAAATGTAGAGAATTCAACGTTTGTTTTAACTGTTTACGTCGTGGTCACTTAAAAAATCGCTGTAAATTATCGCGTTGTAAATATTGCAACGGTAAACATAATATACTTCTGCATATTTAGTAATCTGGAATGCCCTTTGTTTAAAATTTATTTCAAAGCGTCTACTATTTTATGGTTTCCTTATCAAATTCTTGGCTAAAATAGTGAATAGTAAAGGCAAGAGATAATAGAATTTTATTCGATAACGGTTAGTATGCCAGTTTTATTACTGAAAATTGAATCTATATGTGCGATGGTATGGAGTATATAGGCTTTTGTATAAGATAGTATTATAACACTCAAGTCACGCGACTATAAAGTGTTTGTATATAAAGACATAAGGCTCAATTTTCCAGATTGTCAAAGCCGCGTCTGCAATATAACTAATTACAGAGTGTTTAGAAACGACAATATGTTTGTTTGGCTGTCATCTCAGGAAGTTGCTTTCCCTGGAACTACGCCGAGTCAAGCATGACTGTAAAATCATGAGAGTTTATCCAACACGTTTTTTATCTTAAAGCAGCATTTATAATTATTCGTACGGGTTCTTAATGTAAGCTTATAAAATCTTACCCAATAGTTGTTAATGACATCGTTACAGATTTGATAAGGGAAGCTAGCTTAGCTACCTTAATGGAATCAATTTTAATGAGACTTGTAACAAACAAAGGAAGTTCCCAGTAGACTCTGAATAAATCGTTAAGTAAGGCCTATGGTAACTTGTGTGACTCTAATGGAAATTTCATCTCCATTATTATCCTCTCATTCATTAGATTCGACTGCCTTAACCTTCCCTAATTGGACGATCACATATATCTTTTCCGAATTCATAAAAAGGTGATTAATAAAAAACATTCGTCATTTTGAAAATACCTGGAGTACACGCTGTTTTTAGTACAGAACAAAACTAAATATTTTTTATTAACAAGACAACGATTTCATATAATAATGCTAAGTGCAGAAGAAAGATAACCGATATTTATTAACCCGTAAGGTGGTAATTTTACCTGGGCCAAGGACACCAGTAAAGGTCCAAGAAGATGCTGTTTACCACTAAAATCGATTTGTACCAAGAAGACCAAGAAAAGGAAGACGTTGCTAAATATCAAACAACTGCCTATTTATTTTACAACTTTATAGCTAAAAAATTTGGATATATTTTTAATTCTGAAGGGTTATCGAATTTATATGACGCATGCGGTAGATGGTGAAGTATATGCTTTGGTCGTGGAAGTTAAGCAGAGAAGCATGTTTTGCTAAGACACTGATTAGAAGATTCACATTGTCTACTTTTTGCTTATGTAACGTTGTGATAAATCCTTAAAATTACAATATAGTTCTTTTGAGTTTGATTTTTATATCATGTTGTTTTTTTTTACAAAATGATTTTCTACAATGTGAATGTTTATTAGACACTAGCTGTGCCCGCGACCTAGTCCGCGTTGAACGTGATGTTCACGAAACTAATAAAGTTATCTGAATCTATTAACTCTAACTACTATCTACTTTTCTCTCACACTTAAGTCGTGTCGTCATTTAAAGTACAATAACTTTTGATAGACCGAACCGATTTTAATGATAGTTGATGTTACTCGAACATATGCTTTATGATTTTCTTGAAAAGATTATATCATGAACGCAGTACTTTAGCAGTGATGCGTGTTTAAACAAACAGACAGATAGACAGACATTTCTAACATTGATTGAAATGTATTTTATTACCTATTTTTAGGCACTTGCTACAGTTTTGTTACAAAAATATAAGAAGTACAGACACGTTAGATTTACATTCTTATTATACGTATAGATTACATTCATGCTAGTGTTCACACTATCCTATGAGTATTGTTAGATCTCTTTACCAATCCAATTCGGTTTGATATATAAATGGTAATTTAAATACAGATGATGTGTGTTTTTCTGTTTTCTTCAAATAAAAAGAAAGAAATAACTGAACAGATATGTCTAATTTCAGATCTTTATAAGTAATAATATGTGTTTTTGAATAAATGTGGAATTTAAATTTTAAACTACGCTTGGAAACGATATCGAAAGGATATATTCGTTGCGCAATTCCCGGAGGTAGATAAATAAATAATCAAAGATAAAAAAATTCAAAATAAAAAAATACTTTTTCAAAACATCGGTAGAGACATACATATCCGTCTATTCATAAAATAAGGTTTTACAGTATTCATTGGTTTTAGTATTTTTTTTACTCTTTCTGTTATCGTTTGTTATTTTTTCACATTATGTATGTAAAATCTTTGAATCCGTAAAATCGTTAAAAATTTAGTTTTATTGAAATTTATTTTATTGTTGGAGCATTTCATCGTTGTCATCATTACATAGTATAAAACAAAGTCCCCTACCGCGTCTGTCTGTCTGTCTGTTCGCGATAAACTCAAAAACTACCGAATGGATTTTCATGCGGTTTTCACCGGTGGATAGAGTGATTGATGAGAAACGTTTTAATATATAATTTGTCTAGGATTTTTCATAATCAGGGCGGGACAAGGTCTGCCGGGCCCGCTAGTAAACTATATGACAAGATTTAAATTTAATTGTAACGCTGTTATTAACATCATGTAGATCGCCAATGATAAATAATTAAGTAAGACCAATTGTAATATCAAAAGAAAAGTTTTCAAAGTAATCTTCTTATTAAACGTTTTCAGTAAATTTATTAGATTATGAAACTATATTAAAACTATAAATTAGGTAGTTAGTTGCGGTGGTACTTAAATCCTTTATAAACAATTTAACTACGATAAACGTCTCCAAATAGCAGAACAATGGCCACTTAAAAGTCAAAATGGGTCCTATAAAATTATACAGACCATAATAAGTAAGATACATTCCCAGTAAAAGAGATTGTTTTAATATCCACACCGTTATAAACCAATGATATTAAAGGTGAGTGCGCTGAAACGTTACGTATACGTTGGCTGTACGTGTTTTTATGTCATAAACGGCCGGCCCCTCGGCCTAAAGGATCGTAGTTATTTCTCTAATTAAGCACTTAAGTGCAGTAATTTTCGCAAATGACGTATGCAGATGAATATCTCTGGAGGGTTATGATTTAAATACGCTTTCGCAGAATTTCGAAGTAGTTATTTGAATTACGGTAGTATATAAATAATATAAATTTAAAATATTATGTATTATACAAGACTTTGATGTGGTTTTTGTTCTTCGAGTATAGGTACTATATATTATAACTAGCGGGCCCGGCAGACGTTGTCCCGCGCTGATTATACAAAAATCCTTGACAAATTATATACTAAAACACTGGTGGAAACTGCATACAAATCCGTTCAGTAGTTTTTGAGTTTATCGCGAACAGACAGACAGACAGACGCGGTAGGGGACTTTGTTTTATACTATGTAATGAATACAAAGCCTACTGCCACGTCTGTCTGCCTATCTGTTTGTGATAAACTCAAAAACTTCTGAACAGATTTTCATGCCGTTTTTACCAGTAGATAAAGTGTTCCACGAGCATGTTTTTTTAATTTGTCAAGGTTTTTTTTATTATCAGGGCGAGACAACGTCCTCCGGGCCCGCTGGTTGATGGATAAACTTAATGTTGTCTTTATACTATACTAGCTTTTGTAGATTTAATCTAGATATCCCTCGGGAACAATAATTATTTTCTGATTGTAAGGTATTTTTTTTGTACAACTGACAACATGTATGTAAAAATTCATAGTGATCGGTTAAGTAGTTCAGGCATTAAAGAGTAATAAATAAACAAACTCACACTCACATGTATAATATTAGTTAGGTTTTCAAATTTGACCACAATCCCATCTAATGTTAAATCGAAATCACAAATGATTTATTCAATTTAGGTTCTGCGAAGTCGCTTACGAACGTTAAAACTACCACCGGTTCGGAAACACAACCCCGTCATCGAGAAGAACCGGCAAGAAACTCGATCTGGTTTATCTCTTCATAATAAATATTTTACACACATAGACATTCGTTTTTGGTGGGTGTACAGAGAGGGGCGTCGCTTCCAGAAGTCACCGTCGTTCGCAAAATGGTATCCACCCTATAATAGCCTTTAGACATTAAAACCCTTTTGATATGGCGCTTGAACTCAATATCTGGTAAATGAGGATGTGGTCCAAGATAGTCGATAAGCTAAACCTAGAGAGGAGTGGCTCTCAAGTACAACTGCCGGAACACACCTATAGGGTCTTGGCGATAGAATTTGAACTTGGTATATCTTCCTTCGCTAAGAACCCCGATTTTCGATCGACGACGATCGACGCGGTGTGCGATAACCATAACCAATTAATTACCTTCTAACGTTTTAGTATTGAATTCGGTGCGAATATGTTTTGCGAAAATGATTTTTTTTTAATATCATGGGGACTAGTGTTTCACCTGGACTAATTTGGGTTGGTTTTTTTTCAATATTTTAAATCGTAATACTGCCATTATTATTCATACTCTTTGTCAATAATCAGTTAACTTTTTAATCTTTTAGAGTTATGGTTACATAATATGTTTAGTCACACCTAATGGAATTACGTAATATGAAAAAAATCCTGTCTGTCAATAAAAATTTTATAAAAGGCGATAAGGTTTTTTTGGAGATGGGTCCAGACAAAGAACAAATAAAGTCTTCGCTAAACTTTTTGACCGCTCTGATTGAATATAGATGCATATAACACAGATTGGGTAAAAATAAGTATTATATTATTTACATAACGTCAAGCTAACTTAATGATATCTACATGCCAATTTTAGATTCTTATAAAAATACTAGCGGACCTGGCGGACGTTGTCCTGCCTTGATAATAAAAAATATAAATCCCAAAAGTCAACCGCAGCGCCACCTACCGGGTCCAATTGTGAATCTAAACCATTCTCGGATCCACTGGAACACGCACAAAAAATTTCATCAAAATCGGTCCAGTCGTTTAGGAGGAGTTCAGTCACATACACACGCACACAAGAAATATATATATTAAGATATAAAATTAGAGAGACCAAAACAATTTATGAAGATTGCACGTCGATATTATTTGTATGTATTGTTACGCCTATAGGTTAATCAAACGCCGTTTGAGTTAGAATAAATTTATGTCGTCTATTTATAGGATTTATAGGAGTCTAATAGACTCACTGTCACACAAATACATCTTATAACGTTGTAGTCGCGGTTCGCTTAAAAAATCCATTTTTTTTTCTATTTATATACCTGTCGAGGCAGCGATAAAATGGCGTCTATGCAGCACTAAGACGTCATTCATAGTGACGTCATGGTTATAATTAGATCCATCAAACCACCAAGATCAATCGGAAAACGTTAACCGATTACAGAAACATAACACTGAATATAGTTACGACGAATTATCTGTAGATGCGACTAGCCCAACTGTCTGAGCGAGGACGCCCAGTATCTAGTCGTCGCTCGCCTTTTAAGGCATCAACATACATAAACAGTCAATACTTCCAACCAATAGCGTTTGAGGTCATTAGTAACACCCTCGATATAGTCAATAGCGTGGTATCGCAGGTCAATTGTTGCTCCCTCAATATACCTTTCAATAAAGGTGGGTGGAAAACTCTGGAAGACGTCACTATTTAGTTCTAGGTGCTGTTCTTTTTGATTGATTCGATAAAGTTCGAAGCATTCTTTTTGTATTAAGTTTCAATGTTTCATTCATTGTTTATTGACTTCGTATACAAGCTGTAACAGTATACATGAATAGATTATATGAATGAAATTTATGAATGTTATAGTTTTTATAGATGTTCTCCATCTTTTGATTTACGGTCATCAACGGTCGGTTACTAGATTATAATAATAATGGGCATCATTATAATAAAAACTCAAATTTTACCAGATTCTTCATCTTGAACGATATTTTCATGGTAAGTAAAGAAAAAACATTAAAAGTTTTTTGGTCCACTCTAAGATATACTGGTTGACTGGTTACTCGTTATCAAAATTTTTACAGGATTCTCAATACTTATTACTCGTTCTAAACCAATAAAAAAATAGGTGCTTAATATTTGACCTAATTATCTAGAAAATATAAAAAATATAGTCAATCTTCAACCCGTCTATGTTAAAGCACAGTATCAATGACCATCGGGTGTAGTAATAGTGAAGTGGAAGTGAAGCCAACCAACTAACAAAGGATCATTTTTCGAAGTTTGAACAAACAAAATGGTTTATTGTCCTTTTTATTATCGAAGGTTATAACTCCGTACGCCGCTCTCAGATTTTCTCACCGGTCATTCAACCTAGGTTTATTTAAATTTGTACTCATACTTTTGAGAGTGTTAGAACAAACTTTAACTTAGGTTATCTTTGTTGTTTATTAGCATTTGTTTCGATATTATTATTTTATATGTTAAATGTGACCACGGTCTGCCCTACGATTGAAGGTTATCACTCTTTAAACAGTCACAGAGTATAAGGTAGCATAAAAGTGTTTTTTGCTCAATACAATGTAATAACTCACAACTAAAACGAAAGGGTTAAAATATGCACAAATAATTTAATTAATGCAAAACTAAGACTAACTTTCAAAGTTTGCGCGTAAAGGCTCATGGCGTGACGCTACTCCATAGTACGTCATTATTCATGACGTGTGAATATCATTCATGTAGTACAGAATTAACATATTTTAAGCTATATTTAATAAATTATAATTATACGATAATGGAATATTTTACATTAGAATTAGATAAAATCTCTCTCTCTCTGAATCAAAATCAAAATACTTTTAATTCAATTTAGGCCCTGATAAGGCACTTATGAACGTCCAAACTACCACCGGTTCGGAAAACAACCCAGTTATCGTGAAGAACCGGCAAGAAACTCGATCTGGTTTATCTTTTCATAATACATAACATACTTTTATTTATAACTAGCGGGCTCGACAGACGCTGTCCCGCCCTGGATATAAAAAAAAATCCTTGACAAATTACATACCAAAACCTTTCTCATGAATCACTTTATCCACTGGCGAAAACCCCATGAAAATCCGTTCAGTAGTTTTTGAGTTTATCGCGAACAGACAGACAGACAGACGCGGTAGGGGACTTTGTTTTATACTATGTAATGATTATAACTAGCTGACCTGTGCGACTTCGACTGTACCAAATCGATTATCACCGGTTTCAATTGTATTTTTAAAAGCGTAAAATCTAAATAAACCTAAAAACCCGATTGCAGCGATACCTACCGTTTAAAATTGTGAATCCGAACTATCCAGGGACTCACTCAAATACATACCTTGTTGGTATGTGAGAAATCGTTTAAAATAAGCCTAGAACCCGTTTGCAGCATCACATACCGGGTCAAATTAAGAAAAAAAATTTACAATAAAAAACCGACTTCAATATGAAAAACCACTAGCGCACTAAAAAGCGAAAAATAACTAATTTATTAAATTAACCAAATGAAATAAATGATATTGATATTTGCGCTACCTAATAATATATTTGAAGTCAATGCCAACCTAAATTAATATCATCTACATACAAAGTTTGGGTCCACTCTCGTGTCCCGCGATGTATATCTGTGTGTAATAGAATTTAGCCTACTTATTAGATTTCATACTTCTAATTCTACTGATTGATAATTACGCAAGGAAACGTCATGTCGCCGTAGATCAATTATAACGTACTGCACTGCACATATACAACGGAGACGTCGGGTTGGGATTCGAACGGTAATTTTTTTATTTGTTTTTTTTTTAAGAAGCATAGGGTTGATTACATATAACTTAAAATTTAGCTAATCTGTATATATACAACACAAAGAAAATTTACTAAAATCCGTCAAGAATTTCATTAACAACTAATTTTTGACTTTCGTCTGTTATCCTGGAGAATCCATTGCGTTTTATGGGATAAAAATGTTCCTAGATGTAATTGTAATATTAGTTATCACTTTGTCGAGTTTCGTCAAAATTGGTTCAGTACTTTCAGAGTTATACGTGTTTACAGGGACAGACAGACAGACAAAATATATATATATATATATATATATATTTATAATTATTATGATGTAATAATCAATTACTACTATAATAAAACTGTACCTAGGCCAAATCTGGACATTAAATCTTTTTTGAAAATTATAATCGGGGTAGACTTTGTTATCGACATAGAAGCGAAAAATAATTTTTTTACAATTTTTGTCTGTCTGTCTGTCCCTGTAAACACGTATAACTCTGAAAGTACTGAACCAATTTTGACGAAACTCGACAAAGTGATAACTAATATTACAATTACATCTAGGAACATTTTTATCCCATAAAACGCAATGGATTCTCCAGGATAACAGACGAAAGTCAAAAATTAGTTGTTAATGAAATTCTTGACGGATTTTAGTAAATTTTCTTTGTGTTGTATATATACAGATTAGCTAAAATTTTAAGTTATATGTAATCAACCCTATGCTTCTTAAAAAAAAAACAAATAAAAAAATTACCGTTCGAATCCCAACCCGACGTCTCCGTTGTATATGTGCAGTGCAGTACGTTATAATTGATCTACGGTGACATGACGTTTCCTTGCGTAATTATCAATCAGTAGAATTAGAAGTATGAAATCTAATAAGTAGGCTAAATTCTATTACACACAGATATACATCGCGGGACACGAGAGTGGACCCAAACTTTGTATGTAGATGATATTAATTTAGGTTGGCATTGACTTCAAATATATTATTAGGTAGCGCAAATATCAATATCATTTATTTCATTTGGTTAATTTAATAAATTAGTTATTTTTCGCTTTTTAGTGCGCTAGTGGTTTTTCATATTGAAGTCGGTTTTTTATTGTAAATTTTTTTTCTTAATTTGACCCGGTATGTGATGCTGCAAACGGGTTCTAGGCTTATTTTAAAAGATTTCTCACATACCAACAAGGTATGTATTTGAGTGAGTCCCTGGATAGTTTAGATTCACAATTTTAAACGGTAGGTATCGCTGCAATCGGGTTTTTAGGTTTATTTAGATTTTACGCTTTTAAAAATACAATTGAAACCGGTGATAATCGATTTGGTACAGTCGAAGTCGCACAGGTCAGCTAGTTATAATCATTACATAGTATAAAACAAAGTCCCCTACCGCGTCTGTCTGTCTGTCTGTTCGCGATAAACTCAAAAACTACTGAACGGATTTTCATGGGGTTTTCGCCAGTGGATAAAGTGATTCATGAGAAAGGTTTTGGTATGTAATTTGTCAAGGATTTTTTTTTATATCCAGGGCGGGACAGCGTCTGTCGAGCCCACTAGTTATAAATAAAAGTATGTTATGTATTATGAAAAGATAAACCAGATCGAGTTTCTTGCCGGTTCTTCACGATAACTGGGTTGTTTTCCGAACCGGTGGTAGTTTGGACGTTCATAAGTGCCTTATCAGGGCCTAAATTGAATTAAAAGTATTTTGATTTTGATTCAGAGAGAGAGAGATTTTATCTAATTCTAATGTAAAATATTCCATTATCGTATAATTATAATTTATTAAATATAGCTTAAAATATGTTAATTCTGTACTACATGAATGATATTCACACGTCATGAATAATGACGTACTATGGAGTAGCGTCACGCCATGAGCCTTTACGCGCAAACTTTGAAAGTTAGTCTTAGTTTTGCATTAATTAAATGATTTGTGCATATTTTAACCCTTTCGTTTTAGTTGTGAGTTATTACATTGTATTGAGCAAAAAACACTTTTATGCTACCTTATACTCTGTGACTGTTTAAAGAGTGATAACCTTCAATCGTAGGGCAGACCGTGGTCACATTTAACATATAAAATAATAATATCGAAACAAATGCTAATAAACAACAAAGATAACCTAAGTTAAAGTTTGTTCTAACACTCTCAAAAGTATGAGTACAAATTTAAATAAACCTAGGTTGAATGACCGGTGAGAAAATCTGAGAGCGGCGTACGGAGTTATAACCTTCGATAATAAAAAGGACAATAAACCATTTTGTTTGTTCAAACTTCGAAAAATGATCCTTTGTTAGTTGGTTGGCTTCACTTCCACTTCACTATTACTACACCCGATGGTCATTGATACTGTGCTTTAACATAGACGGGTTGAAGATTGACTATATTTTTTATATTTTCTAGATAATTAGGTCAAATATTAAGCACCTATTTTTTTATTGGTTTAGAACGAGTAATAAGTATTGAGAATCCTGTAAAAATTTTGATAACGAGTAACCAGTCAACCAGTATATCTTAGAGTGGACCAAAAAACTTTTAATGTTTTTTCTTTACTTACCATGAAAATATCGTTCAAGGTGAAGAATCTGGTAAAATTTGAGTTTTTATTATAATGATGCCCATTATTATTATAATCTAGTAACCGACCGTTGATGACCGTAAATCAAAAGATGGAGAACATCTATAAAAACTATAACATTCATAAATTTCATTCATATAATCTATTCATGTATACTGTTACAGCTTGTATACGAAGTCAATAAACAATGAATGAAACATTGAAACTTAATACAAAAAGAATGCTTCGAACTTTATCGAATCAATCAAAAAGAACAGCACCTAGAACTAAATAGTGACGTCTTCCAGAGTTTTCCACCCACCTTTATTGAAAGGTATATTGAGGGAGCAACAATTGACCTGCGATACCACGCTATTGACTATATCGAGGGTGTTACTAATGACCTCAAACGCTATTGGTTGGAAGTATTGACTGTTTATGTATGTTGATGCCTTAAAAGGCGAGCGACGACTAGATACTGGGCGTCCTCGCTCAGACAGTTGGGCTGGTCGCATCTACAGATAATTCGTCGTAACTATATTCAGTGTTATGTTTCTGTAATCGGTTAACGTTTTCCGATTGATCTTGGTGGTTTGATGGATCTAATTATAACCATGACGTCACTATGAATGACGTCATAGTGCTGCATAGACGCCATTTTATCGCTGCCTCGACAGGTATATAAATAGAAAAAAAACGGATTTTTTAAGCGAACCGCGACTACAACGTTATAAGATGTATTTGTGTGACAGTGAGTCTATTAGACTCCTATAAATCCTATAAATAGACGACATAAATTTATTCTGACTCAAACGGCGTTTGATTAACCTATAGGCGTAACAATACATACAAATAATATCGACGTGCAATCTTCATAAATTGTTTTGGTCTCTCTAATTTTATATATTTTTATAAGAATCTAAAATTGGCATGTAGATATCATTAAGTTAGCTTGACGTTATGTAAATAATATAATACTTATTTTTACCCAATCTGTGTTATATGCATCTATATTCAATCAGAGCGGTCAAAAAGTTTAGCGAAGACTTTATTTGTTCTTTGTCTGGACCCATCTCCAAAAAAACCATATCGCCTTTTATAAAATTTTTATTGACAGACAGGATTTTTTTCATATTACGTAATTCCATTAGGTGTGACTAAACATATTATGTAACCTATAAATGTATATATATATATATATATACTAGCGGACCGGGCGGACGTTGTCCTGCCTTGATAATAAAAAAAATCCTAAAAGTCAACTGCAGCGCCACCTACCGGGTCCAATTGTGAATCTAAACCATTCTCGGATCTCCACGAACACACACAAAAAATTTCATCAAAATCGGTCCAGTCGTTTAGGAGGAGTTCAGTCACATACACACGCACACAAGAAATATATATATTAAGATATATAAGTTTTTGGTGGATGCACAAAGAGAGGCGTCACTTTCAGACGTCACCGTCGAACTGATGATTCTAGACAAAATGTTTGTTCCTAAAGTTCAATCCAATACGTGGTCATTTAATTGCTTTTAGCATATTATTCTGTAACGTCTATTGCAAATATGAAATGATATAATCTCCAACCAGGCTTGAAACTACATGTTGCGGTTTTCCAGTTCCGGTTTATACAAAAGTACAAGTTTGCTTAAAACTTTAGTTGAAAATGTTACTGAAATTTAACGCACTAGTTTGCGCTCTGTATTGCAATTTAATTTAATTTACATACTTATTATGAAAGGTAACACCTGGCTTTCTCTATGTTTGTGTGCTTATAACTAAAATGTACTGGACTGACTTACATGATTCCTTTTTATATTTTATTAACTGCCTAGTTTTCAGTATACCTTTCATTACATTAGGCAACATGTGGAACAAGTTATGAGGTTAAAAGTTAAATAAATACACAGAAAATAGCTACCAGTACATTCTGTTGCACATTTTACTTGAAGTACTTTACTATACAATGTTAATCAAGATAATGCAGAGGTCAATTATTTAGAACAGAAATTACTCGAAGAAAAGTTACAGTGACGGTTTTTAAGCGAGAAAACAAACTTTTTTAAACTTTTAAACGCCATATAAGTCATATAAAGTCATATAAAAGGAAACGTAGTCTGCAAGAAATATGAAAAATAGGCTTAAATAAAAAACTATCAAAGAGAACGCGAGAGAGACAATTACAAGTCGAACTGTTTATGCGTATATAAAATAAATTTGGTATAGATAAAGTAATCCGACTTTAGTTCTTTTTTTCAAAATTGATGGAAGAAGGTATTTGACTATGTCTATATATTCTTCTTCCGTATATCATTTTCACCAAATTTGTTTTCTGGATGTCTGAACACGGCAATATTATTGATCAATTTTAGTACTTTTAGAAGCTTGAACATAGAAACATACCATAGATTGTGTGGTGTAGGAATATTTGTTCTAGTTGTAGTTCTAACGTCGCCCTCATTTCTGCGTAACCTTAATCGAATGAAATAATTACATTATCATAATATATCGTAACTAATATGTATTAGTTGTTTGTCACGCGGTGTCTCGTTGTTTTGGTAATAAATATTATGGTGAAATAAATATTTAGATACAAAATAAATAATGTAATGTGCTTAAAAAATAATAAAGAAAAATATAATTTTATGTGACATGCGTATGAAAAAAACTAAATAAAACAAATAAAAATATTTATGTTTAAATAATTCGTCTTATTCCAATTACATAATGCTATTTTTTGTAATTACATTGGTAGTATATATGTGGGATGATTGAGAACACAGTGGAATCTGGAAAACCAATCTTTAATTCGTTTTTTACACTGTTTACACGTTATAGTCTTATAATCTTTCTTTACCGCTGACATATCCAAAAACACAAGTCATTCCACTTAAGATTTTTTTAAACAAAATGCAATACAAACGGATACGAGTCATTTGAGCCATCCTTCACTGTACAGAACAAACGTAGACACAAATATTGAAAATATGCAATTAAATATGTTTGTTATTGTTTATTCATTCCCACATATAAATCTATGTTAGTAACTCGAATTTATTTTTGAGATAATAACACCGAAGGTAGTCGATACAAATCTGGTATTCTCACCTATGCTGCCCGTGCTATTTGCCCGTGAAAAAAAATGTTGCTAGTAACTTATACTTTAATGATCTAATAATTAATAATTTATCAAAAATTAAAGCCACTACTTAGCGTAGTCTAGCTTGTGTGTAGGTAAAGTTAGGAGATTATTATGTAGATATCTCCGGCGGTTAATTCACCTTGAAAAGGCAACTTTCCCGTTTATCAGAACGCTCGTCGCTCAGCAGTCAAAGTTTTAATGATGTAGATATAATTTTATTAGGGAATCAACCGTTACGTTTGTTTTTTGGCCTTGTCTAATTCGGGTAACCTTGAGTGTAATAAGATCGGTTAAAGTTTCATTTGCGACGCGAAAGTCGATGGAAATATTTTTTTATTACTAACAAATTCAGTGTCTTTTTTTATTTACCTTCAGAATTGTGTTAGTTTGTTACGCTACTTGAGTAGTTTTGATATAAGAAAGGGGTATATTATCAATCTAGCTATATGCCAATTCCCAAATTTTCTCAAATAAATATGAAAATGAATGAATGGTTATATGTAATTTTTTCAATCTCAGTTACGAATTGAGTGTTAAAAGCACTCCTCTAAAGAAATTGTCGCTTGAATAAATATAAACATTTGTAAAAGTAAATTATAATAAACTTAGTGTATAAATAAATATATCCGAATAAAATTTAAATGCGGAAAGTGTGTACTGTTGAATATACTATATGTCTTATAACACTTACAAAAAACTGCTCGGCTAGTTTAAAATATTTATTTATTCCGTGCAATTCAGACATTTTTCGTGTAATTAAAACTGCAAAAAAAAAATTCTAATGCTTAAAATTGTTGATTAGATTTAGTTGTGAGTACGAGCGAATGCGTAAGTAAAATAAATACATTTGTTTACAGTTCTTACAAATAAGGAAGTAAAATATAATAATACAATTTTAATAGCAAATTGAATCAGACAAAAGTAAAATACAATAGTGTTGTTAGCTTAATTTTTTTTATATCATAGGAAGCAAACGAACAGGGGGGTCACCTGATACTAAATAATCACCACCGACCATAGACATTTGCAACACCAGTTGCAAGTTGGGGAGTTGCCAACCTGTGTTTTGTGGAGGGGGAGGGAGAGGGGAGGTGGGTATCCCGCACTCTCGCTGACCGAACGAAACCCAACAATGCAGGCAACTGTTACTTCACGTCGGTGTTTCTGTGAGAGGGTGGTACTACCCAGGGCGAGCCGACCCATTCATGCTGAAACCAATAATAGCTTTAGCGTGGCTCTACCCCCTACAAGATGACAATACCTTACATTTACAAATGATTTAAAATTTATCAGTAGGATATATTTTCCTCATTCCAGAAAACGCGCAGATTTTTGCTTTTCAACTGGAAAATATTTGATTTGTAATGTTTTGAAATACATTTTGTACGAATCAACTGGCAATTAAATGCCTTGCTTAAACTGTCTTTGCTATTTAATGTCTACCCGTTGTCGCATTGTCAGGATTTCGAAACGTTTTTATTTTGTTTTATAACGTAACAAATAGGTATATTGTCCACCTGATATAAAGTGGTTACTCCTGCGTATAGTTAGTATAATCAACTTCAATAAGACCACAGCCCTGAGGCCAATCATAGTAGGTTACTTTTCCTGGGTTTCAGTTGGAACGTTTCGTGGTGACAATGTACAGGGTTATTGGTAATTCGACACATCCCCGTTGGCAGGTGATACGGTTGAATATTTGTAACAATTTTAACCCCCATATGCATTATGTAAAAGTGAACCATTTTTGTGTTATCGTGTTTGTTAGTTTTTTTAAAATTAAGTCAAAGATGCAATACCAAAATTTCATTAAAAAAAATTATCCTTTAAAATCTCATTTTACAACAAACGATATTAATATAATAATAAACGATTAAACAAACGATTAAATATTGGTTATTTATCATTATTAAAACAACAATTAACGTTTAAAATTAATATATTATTTTTACATAAATTTAATTTTTTATATATATTATTATACATATATTTTTTTATATATGTACATTTAATTAATGGTTAAATTTAAAAATGCGAGACGAAAAACGATATTATTTCAATATTGTTTTTATAATTTTTCCAAAAAGATTCTTTTAAAAACAAAAAAAATATACGTTATGAAACTTGGCTTGCAGATTATTTAAAAAAAATCCGTTTTCTTATCTCTCCAACAATGCATAACAATCAGGAACTTATTTCAAAGAAACTGAAAAAAAATATCACAAAGGAAGCGGGCGAAAATTCGTATTCGAAATAAATTTAAGGTCGTTTAATTAAACAAAAAATGGAATTTTTAAATAAAATTTAGAACCAGTAACAGTTTAGTAATAATAACAATTAACAATTAATAATAAGTAGCGATTAAGACATGTTATTCAGCCTAATTAAAGTTCTTGCTCGAAATGACTTCCTCTATTGCGTGCGTCACTTAACACCACAGTGTTCCTCTAGTCAAATCTTGCACAGGCTGTTCCATCTTTTAAGAAAACCAGTTTTAATGTAGCAAATTTTATTTTTCAGTTAAAATTTATGTTAGCAATCTGCGTATTACATATATATTGTTTCTCATACAAAGTACTTCGAGGTTCTTGCCATACGAAGCGCTGGCTGAACTTTTAGAACTTGGCTTAGGTTAGAACTTATGTCACCAGATGACGCTGTTATCGATCTAAGAAAAAGCGAACATTGTTTTAGAGTCAACAATTTGATGCGAGTTCTTGTTTATTCTTTGCGTAGATTTATAGAAAATAATCTGTTTTGCTATAAGTATTTATTTTTCATTACATAGTATAAAACAAAGTCCCCTACCGCGTCTGTCTGTCTGTCTGTTCGCGATAAACTCAAAAACTACCGAACGGATTTTCATGCGGTTTTCACCGGTGGATAGAGTGATTGATGAGGAACGTTTTAGTATATAATTTTTCATAATCAGGGCGGGACAACGTCTGCCGGGCCCGCTAGTAAATTATAATTATACGGTAATGGAATATTTTACATTAGGATTAGATAAAATCTCTCTCTCTGAATCAAAATCAAAATACTTTTATATTATTTATATAATTTATATTATTTATATAATTAGGGCGGGACGTCTGCCGGGCCCGCTAGTTAATAATATTTTTATTAAATTCAGAAAACTCTGCTATTATATATCAAGGTTTAGGTTATTTTAGTTGTTACGTTTTTGTTAGTCTTGAAAATGTGTTTTATTATTTCACCTTATACTAAAACTTTTGAATATAAACAATATAAAAAGTTCATGTAATAGCTTAAAATTTATTCCGTAACGAAACTGTAGGACCATAGAAAACTTTGCAGACGTTTGAATAGGTACTTGATAAAATATTTACAAGCGTGAGTAGAGAAGTTTGGGGTTGTAATAAAATTAGATAGTGATATTCAAAATTATTTACGTGTGGGGTGTAAAGGGGAAGAGTTCGGTATGGTATAAACAGATCAATTACAGAGTGGGCTTTATAGTTTTAGAATAATTTCTAGCGCTTGCCTTGTATCTGAAAATGCTATTCTTGACTCATCATCGCTCTATCAGTATCGTCCTAGGGCTTAAAGAAAATAAAGCGTATTTGAGGGTGAAATCTGTAGAGCGTACTCAGCCTTATCTTATCTTATGACCTTAGCTCAGCTTAAATTTTGCTAAGTAGTTAGCATAAGCTTGGCTTACAAATTTATAGTCTATAACGCTTATCTTGTGGTTAGCTTTATTTCAATACCGCGTCCAGGCTGCAAAATATCTTTAATTGTAAAATGAGCGTACTCAGCCTTATCTTATCCTATGACCTTAGCTCAGCTTAAATTTTGCTAAGTAGTTAGCACAATCTTGGCTTACAAATTTATAGTCTAATAACGCTTATCTTGTGGTTAGCTTTATTTCAATACCGCGTCCAGGCTGCAAAATATCTTTAATTATAAAATATAAATTGAACCATGCCTGTTGAAAGAACATTGAAAAAATGAAAGAAACAAGTCAATCGAGAATGAAACAAACAATAGAAGCCTTCTTGACATTTCTGCAATGAAGGATTAAGCCAATGAATGTCAAGTAATAGGTAATGATAATCAAAAAAGTATAGAAAAGTCACTATAACAATATTATTTTGTCATACTTCTCTTTTATTTGCATAAGTAATACTCAAGTTTTAAGTAAGTCGTTGAATTTGATGACTTGAACTTAGCTCAGCACAAGCTTAATGAATGATAAACTTGCAACGATCAATTTAAATTCTGGACTTAAGGCTAAGATAAGTCTGAGTGCGCTCTATAGATTTCACTCTAAGTAGTTGAAGTTTTGATGATTATCAAATATGATAAAAAATTGTTTTATACTAGTTGTTGCTGCGTTTTTTTTTAAATGTATTAAAGAAATGGCAAATTGTGAGTAGATGTGTACATTACAGAAATGCTCTTTCAAAAACGTTTGTAAGTACGACACGCACCCCATCTACTGCAACATGTAACGTGTACCTTAGATATTTAAATACTAACAGTGTATCGAATGGGATGGGATACCATCAGCAACATACCTGGAATTTTATCCCACTATATACCACTCTCAGTGCTCATTTACATTATATAAGAAAGTAATGAAAATTTTAAGCTATACATTATCGAACAATATGTGTTAAATATTTCATGTGTAGGCATAATATGCCCATATTGTCGATATAAGTAAGTTATTTTTATATGTCGCTATAATCACTGAGTTATAAGAGAGAGTAATAAAAAAAATGGCCGCCAAATTGACCAAAAAGATAATATAATTAAAATACATACGAACATATGACTTTCAGTTATATTTATTCTTCCTGTAGCCAGTACAGCGCACTTCTCTCGCGCATGTTAACAGTAAGCAACATATTTTTGATCAATTTAACACGAACGAATGTGCGGGTAACAGTTTTTCACTACATAGTGTAAAACAAAGTCCTCTGCCACGTTTGTCTGTCTGTCTGGAAGCGATAAACTCAAAAACTACAGAACGTATTTTCATGCCTCTTTCAACGATTCATGGGGAAGGTTTAGGTATAATTTGTCAAAGTTTTTTTTTATTATCAGGGCGAGACGTCTGCCGAGCCTGCTAGCATAAAATAATATAGCTTATTAGTTAGTTATCTCCTCGTAAAAGTCCCGTGAAAATCGGTTCAACCGATTTGGAAATAGCACTGCGGACGAAGTCTTGGGTAATAAAATAAAATAGTCTAAGTTACTCCTTACACGGTGAGTTATCTACCAGTGAAAGTCCCATGAATATCAGTTCAACCATTTTGGAGATAGCACTGCGTAGTAAATCGCGGGTAACAAAATAACATATTCTAAGTTACTCTTTATAAAGTCAGTTACTATTGAAAGTCCCTTGAAAAAGCAATCCAAGCTTTCTTTCGGGTATTCCACTGTGTACGATGGCGCGGGTAACAGCTACTCTAAAAAAAAACTAAATTACTGCTTATGAGGTCAACTATCTACCAGTGAAAGCCCCGTAAAAATCGGACCAAACGTTCTGGATATAGTACTGCGGACGAAGTCGCGGGTAAAAAAAATAGTCTAAGTTATTCATTACATTTAAGGTCAGTTATCTGCCAGTGAAAGTCCCGTGAAAATAGGTCCAGCCGTTCCGGAGATTAACCGGAGCAAATAAATTGGTCTTAGCGTGATGATATATAGCCTTATAGCCGATAAATGAGCTATCTAACACCGATATAATTTTTCAAATCGGACCGGTAGTTCCTAAGAGATCACTCAGAGTCGTGTATCAGTGTGTACACGCGGAGGAAGTAAAACTTCTTTGATTTATATATATTAAATTATATATATATGAAAAAGTTCAAAAACTATATACTATACGAAGTCCCATAGTATAAAAACTTAACTATACATTTACTCATTTTGGTAAAGGCCACTGTACATACTTACATATACACACAACCTACCTACCTACTATACGTTTAACGCGAAACGCAATTTTTTCCCCATCGTGCCATTAGAAGTTTCATATCTATAAAATGGCGAGTGAACAACTGAACATTGATCTATGATATTCTCTGTTATCTCACTCACTTTGCTTATTCAAATTTTTCATTTTTCTGTACAATTTTTGAAACATTTTCTTTCCAAAAACGAATTTACAACATAGGTGCAACCGTGTAGAAGTGACGTGCTTATATACATTTGATTCTTTTATAATTTGTGTAGATAATAGATTCGCTATTGATTTTATATAACGCCGTAGCGTATTAACTTGTACAGCATTTAGTCAATTGTTATGATAATTGGTTTGGATAATTGGTTTGTGCTATAATCATGGACTATATTAATATTATATTATTATAATAAATTAATCATGCAATTAACTCAACTATTCGTAATAAAGAATGTTTACTATTTACAACAAATAATTAAAAAAATGGTGAAAAGCCCCAGCCAATGTTAGCAAATCTCTAAAATAAAAAAATTCTACTAAATTTATCAAACTACATTCCCTGATGAAATATCGGTTATATACGAAATGACAAGTTGAAAACGTTGTTATTTGAGTAACGCTGGTGAAGGATACTTGAACGAAATATTTTCCCGAATAAAAGTAAGGTAAATATTTTGTTCGACGAGAAAGTTCAATGGGAATCTTCATATAAACGTTAGACCGCCGCTTGAGAAAAAATTCTCTTTCATCTGACAACATCGCTTTATTGCCCGAATTTGGTACGAAACCCTTTAAAAGTTTCGAAGATTCAAGAGATGGCTCAAGTGCCTGACTTTGTTCTTACACGGGACAGGGAATATCGATGAAAGATATATAAAAACTGTTTATTGAATGAAGGAAAATATCGCGATGAAACTGTAGGCATGTAAGGCAGAGTGCATGCAAAGTTTATATGTGACCGCGACCTATGAACGGTGAGCCAGTTACTGCGCGCCGGCCCGCATGAAAGGTTCTAGACACAGGGGTAATAAATTAAAAGCAGAAATCCACGCCTGACTTTTGATTGTGGGTCCTCAACCTTCTTCATTCAGCTGAAGCAGTAATTCAATTGGGGTGTACTCACGCACTCCAAAACCCAAAGCCCAAAAAACCATAGCGTGATGGTAGGGCTTTTTCTAAGTCCATCTGGTTAGTCATCATCCTGATACTGAAGATCAGTCGCCAAGCACTTGTTGATGTATTCTGGCAGCTGCACTTGAAAGTCAGTCACTCTTATATGTTTAGCCTGTTTACCATCGTAGCCCGCCAGTGCCATTTAACATCGGATGAATTTGTGATCAATAATCAACCTATAATGTGTATAAGTAATCTATATATTATAATTTATTTTCACAACAATGAATGCAGATGGAGATCTGAGACTTTTGTAATCTTACTACATTTCAGTATTTTATTAGTAGCTGGATATAATAATAATATAACCGTGGTGATCGAGTGGTTTGATAGGTAGGATATCAATCAGATATCCGCAGGTTCGTACCGCGGTACGTACCAATGATTTTTTCGGAATACGCGTACATTTACTGATTTAAATTGCTAACACTATCAGCTGCCGGTGAAGGAAAACATCGCGAGGAAACCTAAACTCTGAGAAATATTCTTGTAGTATCATCGTATGTGCGAAAATATAGAACTGTGGATTTCTTAGAGTTTGAAATCGCCTATAGGTCGTGGACTGGAGGGGTGATTATGCTCCTCGCTTCCTTCGGCTAGAGGTCTATGATGACCCTGCATTGGGTTTCTTACAAGCTGATGATGATAGTAATATTTTTTCTAATATTTTGCGGGATCAATACACGATCCTTATACCCTTAGTGTTTTTAATTTGTGAAATTTTAAAATGATTGTTGCATTGATACTACCATTTATTTGTGATGTGGTAGTTGTTTAATTTAGGCTTAATTTTATTATATGTTGACGTAATATGCAACATAATTGAATCGATCTTCGACCGAATGCTTAATATGTGCAATTAGTCACAACCTTGGGTGTTGTCATCTTTATAACACGCGCTTAATTGGAAGATATAGGAGTATTAGGTAAAATGGAACGCAAGGTATGAGTGGATAGTGCAATACTCTGCGGTAAGACGCTTCAGGAGATGGCGATTGTACTATGTTGTAGATAAAACAAGGCGCGTATAAAAATTAATAATAAAGTGGTGTGGACTTGTGTGTGCCTAAAATAAAGTGTGCAAATACTTGTCTAAGTTTTATTGGATCCCACATATATGTTTGTGTATGTTGTATGTATTATATTATTTATTTAGTACACTGTTTATATATGTATACTAATTACCCGTTCCGGATTACCACGGGTGTATTAATAAAGAAAATGAGATCAAATTTTCTCTGTTCCATGTTAAAACAACTGAACATCACCTACGTGAAGTAACAGTGTTTGCATTGTTGCGTTTCTTTCGGTCACTGTAAGCGCCGAGGACCTGCTACGATGCAGCTTTTCAGAAGTCATGTTCTTACATTACATTCGGCAATTGATTTTTACTAAAGCAAAACTTCTTTTCGGATGGTGTGAATTGGTTTTTGTAACGAAAATAAGTTGTTTTTTTCGAATTGACTATGTTATTGGCCTGATAGGCCTTTACAGTTATTCCGGACTACTAATACGAGCACTTAAGGCACTCGGACGATTTTATTTGATAACTAGCACAAGGGTGTACGGCACAACTCGGCTTGAGCTGTAGTGTAACACCGCGAATCTAACTAAAGTAAGCTATCCGTACATGTATACGTTTGTGAATTATACAAATTTAATTGACGAAAAAAAAGATAGCTATAAGTGTATCTATAGGTTATCTGTATATATAGGTTTTAGAATGTGAGAGAATGAGATAGAATATTATAATGTACTCGAAATATATACAGAGAGGGAGAAATGTTGAAATCTATAGCACATTATCATCAGTTAGATAGTATTGACTACCGCGTACTTTTAATCAATATTCTGCGCTGTGTGTTAACAATATTGTTATTACAATATTACAAAATAATGCCGAAAAGTATTGTTTACCACCTCTATACGTATAAACTTCTATCGCGTCTGAACTCACACTTGATTTTTTTGTATAAATTTTCCGTATTGTTAGACTTTTATTTTAACTTTTAATTTTCTTACACAGATTAATCATCCCGATTTTGCACCGGAGTAATGCACTACTAATGTAGGGTCATTAATGTTTATTCTATCTATTTTATAGTGACATTGATGAATGTTTAAAGCCAAAGAACCTTCGTAAATCTCATGAAATTGACGATATCTTTTTTTGCACGTAATTTTAAGATAACTTGTAAATGATTTTTTAATAACATTTAAGAGACACAAAGAATGGATTATCATTAGACGATAGATATGTAGGGGCATACCCTGTGCCTCAAGCGTAGCATTAAGTTATGCAGCATGCGCCGTGATTTATCATAGTGTGGACGCACAATAAGTGATAACTAATATATCTCAGTGTATTTATCAAGACACCTTATTAAGGTGTCTTAATAAGGTATCTTCTATACATCTTCTATATGAATAATCTATACATTAGGGTGTCCGTAATTTACAAAGTTGACTTTTTTGACTTGGGTATCTTTCAGATCGTTAGTTCTCCTAAAAAAAATCAAGAAAAAGAAATTTGATGCCGTTTAAACCTTGCCTAAATGGCGATACTTTTCCCATTGATTTATCATGAGTTTTTTTTACTTTCTATAAATTAATTTTTATCGTGCTTGTTTTATTTAGAAATTTCTCTATCTACCATGATACCTCGGGATGGAAAATTTTTATATGGGCGTCAAAAATTTAATTTGTATATTTTTATAGGGTCAAAATTTATTATTACCGTTTTTTTTTCTAAAAATTAATACCTTTTAGCATCTACGCACGGTTACAAGACTTGGTAACAATTTTTTATAACTATTTGAACGATACCCAAATCCAAAAACCCAACTTGGTAAATAATGGACACCCTGCTGTACATACTCAACAGATATATACCGTCACCGGTTTATTTGTAGGCGTGTGCAAGATATACAATTTCGTAGCATATAATTCTGATGTATTCTATAAGGATTCAGTCAGCGTTAGTAATATAAGTAGCTACTCGAACAATATTTTACGTCTCGATTGTAACGATATATCGACGATTATCTCTTTTATATAAATATAATATAAAACAAAGTCCCCTACCGCGTCTGTCTGTCTGTTCGCGATAAACTCAAAAACTACTGAACGGATTTTCAAGCGGTTTTCACCAGTGGATAAAGTGATTCATAAGGAACGTTTTGGTATATAATTTGTCAAGGATTTTTTTTTATAATCAGGGCAGGACAACGTCTGCCAGGTTTGCTAGTATAAATATAAATTGCATGTATGATGTATATAAACGATTTGGACTTTTTGTTTCAAAAGGTAGTGAAAACTATATTAGCATACGTTGCCTTGTTTACAAAGACGATGGCACAGCAAAACGGATGCGAATAGCAAATCTGGTTCATACTATTTGTATGATAGTATTAATGATATTTTAGCATATTTTAGTTAATATTATATCTTTCTTGTATATTATTTTAATCGAAACTGTCTACCGTATAGCGCATGCTGTGGCAGCTTTTAAAAGCAAATGTGCTTATAGATTGTTCATATATAGTGTCAATTCATGTTTGGTGTATTGGTCAGCTATTTTAAAATAAACAAATTATGAATTATTTTTTCTCAATCTCGTTGGTTAGTTGGAAGAAACTGGCCTATGGGATTAAGATCGTCCGTGCCTGAATCAAAATAGGTATAAAGTGTACATGGCTTCATTACGTATATATTAATATAGCTTAGTAAACAATATTGACATATAAAAACCCAAGATGCACAGTCTAAATAAAAGTAGCGCTCAAAACCGGCCGCAAAAACTCCCCAATATACATACGTGGTTATAGTCATGCGATAAACTTATGATTTTGCAAATTCAACCTTATCTGGATGAATATTTAAAGTTGTTTCTACAAGAACGCAATCGGTGCGAGACTATTTGAAATTACTTCTTAATCCAAAATTATGCACTCATTTTTGTGTGTCGGCTGTGAGACGTTAAGTGTGCATCTTGGGTTTTTATATATCAATGGTAAACAATTTATTTCCGAGTCCCTACACTTTAACAAAAAAAATATTTAGAATTTTCATAACTTAGAATTATACCTTTATAGTTATAGTTTCGCAGGTTAAAATAACTCGGTATTGCAAATTTATTTTAATGTAAATAAATATTTTCTTCGAGGGGGAAAATAATCACAAAAGGCGACGTCATAATTTCGTAATCAATTAATGCTGTAACGTCAATTTTCATTTAAGCAAGAACAAAAAGAGAGAAAAATATAATACAATAGTTTAAGGCTAAACTCGCGAGATTGTATTATACGCGTGAATAGATGACACTGCTATTCTCTGATTGTAAATACCTTCATTTTATTAATTTAGCCGAGGCTTAGACTAACGATAAACTATTTGTCATATTTTTCTTCGTTTATATAGTACACTGTATTTGTATTTATTTAATTGAATACTTGTTTTAATTAATTACGAATTTAATTATCTAAGACGAATAATCATTTTGCGCCTCTTAGAAAAATGTTAAATAGAATCTATCTTTGAATATGAATAAAAAGTATTACAGAAGAAATATCATATGAATGATTTGCCATAAATAATTTTAAAATTGGGAAAATATCAACATGACCATAGTGTTACAAATGGTTATAGCCTTATAATTTAATTATTAGGGTTATTCTAGACATTTTTATATTTAGTTATCAAATTTAGAATATGCGCCGAATGGTCAAAAACCACACAACAAAAGAAGTTTGTGTTGTAATCAATTATCTATGAGACAGTTTTTCTCTAGAAAAAATGTCGTTTATAACAGACAGACTTAATAAAACCAAGAAGAGAACCATATTAATATTAAAACGAATTATAAAAGCACCACGAATAATGTTCATATATCACTAACCAGATTACAATTGCAATCATCTGAAACGCTAATAATTCAGCGAAACGCGTTATCCCTAATTTATTAATCCCATTCATTCGTCTGCGGTAATTTATTCTAATTGTTAACTTCGTAACAAAGTTATATTATTCTATACATAATTAAGGGGAGACTCGGCCTCGTCTCGTGTATTTCATCGTTTATCAGCGCGACACAGAGACCGAACTCTAACGTCTTTATTACCGGGATTACGTTGTAATTACGTGCCAGACCCCGGTTGATACACGGGGACGTTTCTTTTTATTCCCTATGGCGTGTTCTTGCGAATTACTCTTGTAATATGCAATGAATTGTTGTTATGACAGTAAGTCATCTGTATCTGTCGTTAAGTTATCTATATAATTTCGAGGGAAAGCGTAAACGAGTGCCGGAACAAACTTGTGTCCATAATAGAGACCTCATATTAAGCGTACCTCGGATTGGGGAAGCCAAAATTTGTTCGAATTTAACCCCACAAAAACACAAGTATATGCCTTGACCGTTAAAAAACCCTTTGGCGTAGTCCCTAATTTTAGGGAGTTCTTCTAGTCGCTGAGTCTGATGATATTATTCACAGTGTCGATATATCAAGCGACGTTCAATTTGTGATACAGACGATAAAAAAAAATTAACCGTCACGGGACGTCTGGCAGATGTGAAACATCAAAATTGTTGGAATCGAAGGAATCTCAAGTTACACTATAGGTATGCGAGCTCAGTGCGGCAAGAGAGATGGCTCATAGTCGCTTGCGCATAGCATCGCGTCGCCACCTCTCACACACACACACCACGGCCTGTATCGCCACGGTATCGCCCACAATCAGGTTTAACTTCCCCTATGTTTCACGTCATGGCAATGTGTCGCCCCGTCTCTCATATACACCACGGTCTGTATCGCCCCGGTATCACCACGCCAACAATCAGGCTTACCCTCGCTTATAGATGTTTCACATCAATAGGGAGATCTTTAAAAATATTGACAGAATTGACGGATTATAGTTCAGTTACCATATAACTATCACATACCACATAATAACACAAACACATTCTCCATGGAAAAATACGTAAGCGTACCAATTTTGTAATTGGTCAAACAGCTATGAAGCTTATCAATCATATATGAGTTGTATATGCAAAGTGAGTTGAATTAATTTGTAAAAGTAAAATAGAATGCATAATTTTCGTATTTCTTCTTTCAAACGTGGGACGGTCGAATAAAGAATTCTTCTTTTCCCAGTTAAATTCGTGCTGGAACGTCTCCTCTAATCCGGCTTCCTTTTTATCTGGTGACTACGTTCCTTATATTAGCTCGGTTGGTTTTAACGTACGTAGAAGCGGTCCGGTAACAAGATCGTTAGCAGGCAACGGCTCGTGCCAACTGAAAAGAAATCCTATGATTTTATTGAACTCAAATGTACGTTTACACTGTGCATTTTAGTTTTGGACGTCCAAAGCTTTTTATCTATAATATCCAACGAATGGTTTTTTAGATTATGATTAAAGTTGAAGCTGGTTGAATTTTAAAAGTAAACATCGTAACAGCTTGAAGAATGTATAGAGTTTATTGTACAATATACATATATACTATTCGGTAGATGGTATAGCCACGTTGAAGCTATTACTGGTTTCAGCATGAAGGGGTCGGCTCGCTCGGGGTAGTACCAGTCTCTCACACAAACACCGACGTGAAGTAACAGTGCTTGCATTATTGCGTTTCGTTCGGTCAGTGAGAGCGCCGGAGGAACACCTCCCCTCCCCCTCGCCCTTCCCTTTCCCCTCTCCTGAACACAGGCTAGCAACGCACTTGCGACTCCCCTGGTGTCGCTGGTGTCTATGGACGGCGGTGATCACTTAACATCAGGTGACCCACCAGTTCGTTTGCCTCCTATGATATACATTTATAATTTTTTTTTATAACTTCTCATTTTTGAATTGATAGTTCTTATTGCACGGTAGGGAAAATATTCGTTACGCGTTAATCGTAAGGTAGATATGTATGTATGCGTATGTGCATAATTGTCTGTCTGTGTCTTGTAGTATACAAATATGAGTAAATGTGTAGTTAAGTGTTTATATTAAGGAGACTTCGTATAGTTTATGAGCATTCTCATAAATATATAACGATACAATACATATAAGCAAATCAAAATATCCTTTATTCAATTTAGGCCCTGAGAAGGCCTTTATGAACGTCAAAGCTACCACCGGTTCGGAAAACAACCCAGACATCGAGAAGAACCGGCAAGAAACTAGAACTGATTTATCTCTTCATATAATATATTTTTACAAAAGATAAATAGTTACATTCGTTATTAGTGGATGCACACAGAGGGGCGTCATTTTCAGATGTCACAGTCGTTCACATATTGACACACCCTAAATAGCATTTAGATATTAAAACCCGCTTGACATAGTTCTTGAACTGACTATCCGGCAAATCGGTAATGTGTTTTTGGACTTAGTGAGCCTGAAGCATGGAATGACCATTGTTGCTGTTTCTAGTATTTAAATTATGTTGGTCTTTTACTAGATCCAGCATATCTAAGTGTTTGCGGACATACATTAAATTATGAAGAATATATTGGGAGGGCGGAGTTAAGATACCGAATTCTTGAAACTTAGTCTTTAATACAGAAAACAATACCTTACTCCGTATGTACACACTGATACATGCAATGTATTTTTATGTTTAAATGATGTAAAAATCAAGTAACGTAAGTGTATATAACTGTCGTTCCCATTTATAAATACCATGACGAAATTGACTGATTTCGAAATGCAAAGATCATGTGTATGCTTTTTTTCGAACTGACTACGCTATTGACCTGAGAGGGCTTTACAGTTTCACCGGACTGCGCGAGTGTATGCGCGCAATTTAGAGCCTGTCCAGATGAAGCGATTTACGCACGAGTCGACTTGCGCGCTTCAAAATATATTGCGTCCAGATACCGCGTTTTACGCGCGTTTCTACCCTAGGAAACGTCGCATACGTCGTACGGATAGACGACTGAAGACTATGTCGACTCGCCACTGACTTGTGCGTAGTACTGGACGCAGCAATGGGGCCTGAGTATCTCGAGCCGCGCGGCGCTCGCGCGTTCGACGCGTGAGTCGAGAGTCTCGCTCATTGCACGCGCTTTACGCGCGAGTTAGGAAACGCGCCACACCATCTGGACGGGATATATGTAGCTCTAGTATCTCGGGTACGCACGAGTGTCTACGCGCGAGCCGACTCGCGCGTAAAACGCCTCATCTGGACAGGCTCTTAGTCTACATTCACGTAGTGGGTACCCTATTACTGCGTTATCGATATATCTTCCGACTCGCGAGTAAAACGCCTCATCTTGACAGGCTCTTAGTCTACATTCATATAGTGGGTACCCTATTACTGCGTTATCGATATATCTTCCTCAATTGTCGTATGTCTATTGTATTGACAAGTATTACACTCCTAATCGATTTTCCGAAATAGTCGGGAAATACAATTTTATTGATACTCGACATTTGTTTTGGCACGTCGCTGGGAAAAGAGTGAGACGTTCGGCTAAGGTCGGCTTGTTGCTGTTTTGTAAAGGGTTCTCTTTCTATCGCATAGCGCAATGACTGGGATAGACGAAGATAACGCTATATCAAACCGAACTTAGCCGATTATATCGGTTTTTCCCCCGACGTGGCAAATCAAAAGCCGACTACAGTACTTGGTTAGACAATCTGACACTTAAATCTGTGCGATCTCTAAGTACACTCGCGTCTACACATAGAAGCAGTGGTAGTCATAAAACGTATTCGTCAATTTATCATAATTTTACCGAATAGTTAAAGGAAAGGGATTTTTTATTGACGAGTACATTGTCACCAAAGTAATTTTTCTCCTAAATCAGCGGAAATCACTTTGCGTGACGATATTTAGTCCCAAATAATAGGGTGACCAAATTACACCAACATTTTTCCGAACGACAGAAATTGGTGGCCATTAGTCGTTTCGTAAATGGGCGAAAAAACTCCCATTGAATGTATTGATCTGTAATACATTGTTAACCAATTGAATGGTGCCACGGAATGGTGCGTCCGTTGAATAAAGCTATTTGTACCTTCACTGCTGTTGATTGAGCGAATACATTTCAAATAAAAAGCTATTTTTAATATATATTTGGTGGTTAATTGTGCTTCTATTCTTTTGTCTCTTAAAGAAGCATTGTAAGGTGATTTAGTCTTGTCATTAAATATATTTTTTTAATGTGTGACTAATTAAAATGCTGTATGTAGGTGGTAGAGCCACGCTGAAGTTATTACTGATTTTAGCATGAATGGGTCGTCTCGCCCGGGGTAGTACTACCCTCGCACAGAAAACCGACGTGAAGTAATAGTGTTTGCATTGTTGCGTTTCATTCGATCCGTGAGTGCAGCGGAGGCCCACCTCCTTTATAAGGCCGGCAACGCACTTGGGACTCCCTTGGTGTTGTTAGTGTCTATGAAGGGCGGTGATCACTTACCATCAGGTGACCCGCCTGTTCGTTTGCCCCATATAATAAAAAAAAAACTTATCAGTATTTTGACTTATACATTTTTTTACTCTTTATAATAGCTTTTAGTATTTGACCACAAGGGGACTGGCTCTCAAGTGCAGCTGCCGGAACCCATCAACTGGTGCTTGGTGACATATTTTCAACTTGTATTAACAGGTAGCTAGTCAGGCGGACTTAGAAAAAGCGCTACTACCATGCTATGGTGTATGCATGTTTTCTTCACTGGAAGCTCCGACTTAGTTGTTTGAATTTGAACCTACGTCCATCAACGCTGTTTCCGAGCACTATATCAACCAAACCGTTATCATTTTCGTTTGTCTATTTGATTTCTTGTTCGAATAGATGTATATATCACATCATAACTGCTAAACGTCGGTATAGGATTATTTTTCGGTTGTTTGGATTTGATCGACCCTTTGCCAGTTTTTTTAATGTCCATCGAAGCGGGCGGGCATATATATTATATAAGGATAGCTGTGTCTGCGTCTTCACTCGTGTTTTTTATCGGTGGTGATTACTATAGAAATGAATATTGTACGAATATTTCCTGTGTTTCAATATTTATTAAACCAGTCTTTTAACTACCAACCTGAAGACTAAACTTGTCTCCAAATAATTATAGGTATGTTACGGCAACTGTACTTGAGAGCTAGATCCCCTCTAGTTTACGCTCATATCGTCTTAGGCCACAGCGTCAATTAATTTCAAGTGATAAGTATTTAATAATTTATAAAAATATTCAGGGCTATAATTATTAAAGTTTTACTCAAGTAGAGGAGACTGGGGACACTTGATCTCCATTTTGGTTTTTTGGTCACAACCTTAAAAATAATAAGGTATTGCAGAATATTTTCTTATTATTGCCTACAAAATTTATCCTTTCACCTTCTTGCGTTATTCAATCATGAAATTTATTTTTGTTAACCTGTTTTTGTCTCGGTTTTCCTGAAAACTACAAAAGGATCAAATGCCCCACGTTCTGGGGCACTTGATTATGGCATCGGGTAGATATGATCCCATATTCCCATATGGGAACAAGTGTCTATTTCTGTTCATGAAACCATTGAACAAGTCGTACGTGGCGATACTGTTGGTCAATTTTCGTATATTCTTAGCTGGTTTATTGTTTTGAACAGCATATTCATACGCTAACTTCCGAAGGCATTGCGAGGACAAAACATCATGTAGTTTGCTATCTATAGGGTAAACCTGACGCGATGCTATGCTCAAGTGACTGTGCGCAATCTCTCTTGCCGCACTAAGTTTGCAAAAAAATTTAAAAATTGCATTTTTGTTATCAGTATACTCTATACTTTTGTACCCGTACAGTATTTTTTTTATTTTGATATTATATACAGACACTTCATTTTTATTATATGTATAGATTTTAGACTTATGTATTTTTGGAATGACGAGGAATATATTGCTGAGACTTTGTTATATTACATACTAGTGTCTCGTTCCGGTTTCGCTTGAGTGCAGTCTCCTAATGCGGCATCATACGTGCCTAAATGGCTTAGAACCTTAATTTCTAATCCATTGTTGTTACACGTCTACCCAAATTGGAGGATATTACAAAATTACGTATATGTATTGGACTTTCATTTCATATGACACAAATATTAACTGGACATGGGTATTGTAAGCAATATCTTAATCGCTTTAAGATTATTGACGACAATACCTGCCCCTGCGATAACACATCTGTGCAAAACTTTGAACACTTGCTTCAAGATGGTCCCAGGTTTAACGCGAAGAGACTAGAGCACACATTGCTTTGTGATAATCTTCGTACATGTCCATTCAATATTTTGAGCTTGATGGAGAAGGAATCTGCAATCAAATCGTTCGACAATTTTGCTAAGCATGTGATCGCTAATCTTAAGACATTTAACAGACCTTGAAATTACCACGACTCTCTGACTTGTATCTATATCAGGACTAACAAATATTGGTGACTTTAATATTATGCCCATGCAACACGTCAAGGGAGTAAATAGTGAATTGTATCAAATTGCGATCACTCCTCTCTCCCTTTATATTGTCAGTTTCAATTGACCTCTGTGCGAAAAAAACAAGTTTGAAAAAAAAATCCATTGTTGAGCATGCACTTACAGTTCATGAAAGTTGAAGAAGCTTCGTTAAGTCTCACCACACAAATAATTGATATTTTATTGCTTGTCATTATTGCGTAAGTTTTAGCACTATACTGATGAAAATACTTTCAAAATTAAACCACTATTCTAATAACAGTAATCTTATATATTAATACGTGAAGTCAAAACTTTGTATCCCTTTTTAAGCGAATTGCGCGAACGGATCAACGTGAAATTTGGCATAGTTAAAGTTTATATGGAGGAGAAATGCCGAAAGCGATTTTTTTTTATATAAAATGAATTAGAAATATATTAAAATATGCATTATTCACACTACTCCTTGAAATTTACACAACATATACACACATGTAAATGAAAGACTTATTGACATTCGTCATTTTAGTTTTACGTTCCAATTACCTTTTCAATATTTTTAACATGACTGACGTTGCATGCCTTACATGGCCTTATGAAATCAACTGGTGAAACTGTAGGTTAATTTTATAATAATATAATATGTAAATGCATAATATACATTAATAATTATTTGATAAATAATTTATCTTTAGTAAATTTATGGAACCACTGAAATAATAATTATTCTCTTTGGTCTTATTGAATGTCAAAATTTTTAGGTGACGACTGCTGCTTTCACTTCATGTTGTCATAAGAGTAAAGCAATATTACGGAAGTCAATGTTAATATTTTAATGTTTAGTATGTTTATATGGTGAACTCACTTCAAATGATGATTCAATAAAAAATGAGCCAAAAATACTACGTAAAATCAAAATAAGAAAATTTGTTTGCGGTTACAATGATGCAGTTCAACCTGATGTAGCAATTATATTTAGTACAGTTGATGATGAATTTTGAACAAAAATTAATTCATTTTCAAAAGTTAATGGTAGTATTAAAACATCTTTGTTTAGGTTTCATCATTTGATTCTATTGTGTATCCATTACTTTTCCAAACGATGATACTGGGCATATCACTATTCCTCACAATCTACAGACTACATTTAATTCAATATCATCCAAAAATACCACCCACCCAAAATTAATTGAAAACTGTGTCGTAAGTTGCGATAAAATTCTTTTTTACGTAAAGTTATATTTACTTAGAATTTGAAAGCCTTACCACCCTGTTTTTAATTTGAAATTTATAATTAATTTCAATTTTCATTTAGTTTAATATTTATATAATTAAAAAAAAAGTGGCAAATAACTGAGTAGCCATGATGAAAACCTTTGATTATAGATTATTGACAAAAGAACCCCAATAAAGTTCAAACTTTAAAAAAATCAATGAACTATGGTCGAATGTCGACCACTGGACGCCCACTAGTATATGAAAATAGTTACTGTGGGTTATCCTTAACAAATAAGATATATACGATCAAAGACTTTTTTGAAGACTGTGTTTAGATATACAATTTCGCAATACTAACGTATTACGTATAACGCCTGAAAAATATACTTTTTACGTCTTGACAAAAAACATAGAATTTGCTCTATTTTCTGTTAATATAATGTGTTAAGAATTATACTTAAGCCTTCCATAATAAATTATTTAAATTATAGTGTAAATCATCTCAAAATGCGCTCTTTAAAAGAAATGAGGAAGTACACAGGCAGATGCGGATGGTAATTTTGTTTTATGATATTTATTGATTGAATTATTGATTTTGTCTGTTTCAAAATATAAACTTTGCTGCAATGAAATACAGATTTTTCGAAAATAATTTATTTGTAGGCTTTTATATAAAAACAGGAGACCAATCCCACAGAAATTAAACAGTTGATCTGAGAAATTTTATTTAAAAAATCTCACCACGTTTACTGAGTATTATCAAACTCTGATGACGCAACGATTCCCAATTGTTACCTCTTTAAATATATTCGTTTTTATAATAAATTTCCCGCGGTAAATTCAGGAAAGACATTACCGTATTTCACGTTGACATGGAGTAAATGAGGTTTAGCCTTAGATCAGTCGGGAGCCTCCAAATGAGGCGGCTTTTGTATCGTCTTATGATACAGGGCGATGACAATGTCTAAACAGTTTCCATTGTGCGAGGCCCTTTCAGACTCACGCATAATAATTACGTTGGCAGTAATCTTACTCGTCCCAGGGATTTCTGTTTGGAGGATTTTGTAACGATTTGGATTATTGTCTTTCGACCGCTTAGTTTATTGATCTCGTCTCCAAGGTAGTTAAATATATTAAATTCTGTTTGTGAAGTGAACACTTTTATAGGCGCATTGAGCTGTGTTTTTTTAGTAGGCGGTCAATTTATAATTTCGCTTTATGACATGCTAGTAAGTATGACCGACCTAATTGCGCATGCGCGGCTGGCGTCATACTAGCATACATACATACATATATATATAAGGACACAATTTTTCTTTTCATTTTTGTGTTTGTATTTAAAATCACAAGCCTCATTGCCGCTGATGAGCAAATTTTAAAACCTCCGTTTCATGTTTTCTGTCAATGTTAAACACAGGAGTTTTTGTCGGGATCTTGGAGTGCCATGTAGTGGTCTTTATATTTTATCCATAATCTTGTGTTACTTGGCTCTATATTGTGTAACGTTGGTGGTGCTTTACGTAATATAGTTTGGTTATTGTGCATAAGTAAAGTGGATCGGAAATAATACCACGGAGCATGGATTCTGACTTGTCACAAAAACTCCCAGGGAAGTTCTAACAAGATGGCCACCATCTTGTTAGTTCATTGAAATTATATCAAGAAACTTGTAATACCGTTACTCATTTGACAATAATAATAATAATATTTTAATGTTCTAAGTCAATGTGTACATAATCAATAGTAATATTGGTATCTGCACTGGTTACAAACCGTATCGCAGATATCACAATTGCATATAATGAGAACTAAAACAAACAGTGACTTAAACATATGTAATAAATAAAAACTTAATTTGAATTATCTAAATATGTGAGATTATTGTGTAACACGGTATTGAGGTGAGACATGAGTGTTTTATGATAGTAATGAGTGAATTGTTTATTAAATAAAAGTGTATGATTTGAATTACCGAATTTATAATTATAATTTAAATTGTGGTAATAATAATTTTTCTGTATTTGTGTAATTTTGTGAATGTAACCATTTGAAAGTGAGTTTTTTAATAGTACGTCTGTTGTATTGATTAATCTGTAGTATATTATTTGCTTTATTATAGAGCAATCCTCCCAGGAAGCTTTCAAAACGGCAAACAAACCAAGTGTTATGTTTAGGTACTTTTATTATGTCTTCGACCCTTCTTCTCTTATCAGAGAATTGTAAGCTTGGCGTTCCTACATGTTGACGGAGGATAATTTGTAGGATAAAAAGCTGTCTAACGGTTAAAACCTGACATTCTTGGTAAATATTCTCTGTGGTAAAGATTTAATTGCAGTAATAGTCTACTAAAGGACTGGTTGCCAATATATATATATATATATATATATATATATATATATATATACTAGCTGACCCGTGCAACTTCGTCTGCACTAAATCGGTTATTACCGGTTTCAATTGTATTTGTAAACGCAAATAATCCTAAAAAACCTAAAACCCGATTGCAGCGACATATAGCACTTCCAATTGTGAATCCAAACCATCCAGGGACTCACTCAAACATATATCCAGTTGGTATGTGAGAAATATTTTAAAATAAGCCTAGAACCTGTTCGCAGCATTACCTAAAGTGTCTAATGAAAATAAAAATTAACCTACATATATTGCCGATAAATGTCTTCCCAGTACCCCTTGTAACTTCATCGCTTAACATACTGTAAAAATTAAACTTTATCTTAAAAAAAGCTTGAGAGGTCTATGGATCCCCAGTTGGAACGAAGTTCCTTTCCCTTCTTTGTAGACGTTTACTATACATCTTTTAAAATAAGCCTACAAACCGATCGCAGCATCATCTACCGGGTTCAATTAAAATAAAAACTAACCTACATATATTGGCGGTAATGTAAAAAAAGCTTGAGAGGTCTATAGGTCCCCAGTTGGAACGAAGTTCCTTTCCCTTTTTTGTAGACGTTTACTATACAGTCGGTATAGCTTACATTATAAAATATCAAGTTGACAGAGTTAAATTGTAAATTAAATGATAAAATATGTTCATAAAATAAATAATGTTAAATTAAACACTGAATGATATCATAATTATTTTCAACTTGTATTAAAACTTTTTCACACTCCATTGTATTGAAGAAAAATATAAATATTACAAAGATATGAGCACGACGCGTCAACTGTAACTTGCTGTAATTATTCGTCTAAGAGCTAGCAACGGTTTCGACAACGAATTCGAATAAGCCAGTTTTTTATATATATTTATGTTCTTCCAAACAGCGTGCGGGTTACCTGGCTGCCGTTAAACGTTGCGTTTATTAGTGCATATCGCACCTTTACGGGCAAAAGTATTGATTTTTATATAATTTAGAATGTTTTGTTTTTCACTAACTTTGAAACGCTACTAAAACATGAAATTATTATTGCCAGACATTTTTATTATTAACAATAAAGTGCCCGATGCCATTTTTGGTAAATGTTCATACCATGTTAAGATAGCTTTAATTTTAATAATATTTTATTTAGACATAAAAGTTAGTAAATTAAAAATAATATGTATAGAATAACTTAGCTATAGCTATAGTTTAGCGCAACACTATTACGGTGAAATCTCTATATCATAATGGTTAATAAAATGAAATATGTTCTTTGAAATGGAAAAACTAAAATTGTTTGAAATGATTTATTTTATTTATAAAGAATATCATCGGGCACATTATTGTCAATAGCAAAATTGTCTGGCAGTGATAAATTCACATTTGAATAGCGTTTAAAAGTTACTGAAAAAAAAAACGTTCCTAAAATTATTTGGAAATCAAAATTTTGACCTCTAAGGTGTGATGCGCATTAAAAAACACAACGTAAACCGGCTATCAGGTATCTTCAAATAATAATTATAAACGTTACTACTACGCTTGATGCATACACAATAATAATGGCCGAAAACTGTGAAGGAAGTGAGAGAAGGCTTATTGTGTGAGACAAACAGGAGACCCGCGTCGGTATCATCCCTATTCCGTGCTGTTTACTGGGATGTGACACCGGTATAGTCTGACAAATGAGTGTTGATCCAGAAAAAGCGCGTATTTTTTGTACAAAAATTTTAGCTTTGCCATAAGCTCAGGGAAATTTTAATCGAAATAGTGTGAAAAACAGTCACAAAAAAGACGACGACTTGGTTTTAATTAGGTCTTTCTCTGGGATAACTTACCAAGTGATAATTGATCAGTTATCGAGTGGGATGAAAAATGATTAATTACTAAAATTACTATAAAAAAAAGGGGTTGGTGTGAGAAGGGTGAAAATTTAGGGTTGTATGTATTTTTTAATGCCTCATTATAACAAAATGAAATAAAAAAAAGTGTCTAAAAAATAAAAAATAAATGTTAGGGGTGGACAACCCTTATCACTTAGGGGTATGAAAAATAGATAGTAGCCGATTCTCAGACCTACTGAATATGCATATCAAATTTCATAAAAATCGGTTAAACCGTTTCAGAGGAGTACGGTAACTAACATTGTGACACGGGAATTTTATATATAAGATTTTAGCTTTGCCATAAGCTCAGGGAAATTTTAATCGAAATAGTGTGAAAAACAGTCACAAAAAAGACGACGACTTGGTTTTAATTAGGTCTTTCTCTGGGATAACTTACCAAGTGATAATTGATCAGTTATCGAGTGGGATGAAAAATGATTAATTACTAAAATTACTATAAAAAAAAGGGGTTGGTGTGAGAAGGGTGAAAATTTAGGGTTGTATGTATTTTTTAATGCCTCATTATAACAAAATGAAATAAAAAAAAGTGTCTAAAAAATAAAAAATAAATGTTAGGGGTGGACAACCCTTATCACTTAGGGGTATGAAAAATAGATAGTAGCCGATTCTCAGACCTACTGAATATGCATATCAAATTTCATAAAAATCGGTCAAACCGTTTCAGAGGAGTACGGTAACTAACATTGTGACACGGGAATTTTATATATAAGATATATAAGTTAACACAGAACATATAAAGCATTAAAATTATACTGTTTAAAAATAAAATATCAAAAAGGTTCGACAGCAATGAGGTCTTACAGCGAGTTCTAATAAATTAGTAATCGACATTAATAGACAGCGTTTTATTAATATTCAATCAATCATTTTAAGTAAACACTTCACTCTGGCGAGAGAATTTATTCTCTCATTCTCGTCTCAACGGTCCCGGGTCAACCTACCCGTTTCAGCTCTCACAAAAAATAAAACTAACAGCTACATAATATTTTCTTTTCAGGCATCCTTGAAATGAGATAGAACGGTGTCAGTACTATTTTTAATACCGTCCCGAGACTCGTAAGTATCAGACTGTGTCTTTAATCTTCTTGCACAATCTGTAATTGTCTGTATCTGTATATAATCTGTAGTTGTATTTTATTTTTAATTTTGCCACTTTGTCATGTTTGCCATTT
Organism: Antheraea yamamai; assembly: GCA_036509395.1. Lineage (NCBI taxonomy): Eukaryota > Metazoa > Arthropoda > Insecta > Lepidoptera > Saturniidae > Antheraea > Antheraea yamamai. The sequence goes on from AP028440.1 coordinate 5,505,642, forward strand.
TGTGTATTTGTCTGCTTTTGAGAACTAGTTCCCTCTAAGCTTAGTGTCTTACCAATAAAAATCACATTGTAACTTAGGTTGATACCTGATAATAATATGGTTTTTCCTATAATATGGGGTCCTTCAAGCGTAACGTGAAGAGACATTTATGCAGGCCGGCATGACAGCGGCGACCGGTGAGGGATAGCGTGTCTCTCGGTAAACGCAATTGTTTTTGGATTATACTGTGCTCACCATTAGGCACAGTACAGTCACTTTGCTGTGCAACGATAAAAAAAAATGATTAAAATAAATAACCAACTCAGTACATGTATGTCACAACTTATATTCAATCAAGCCAAACAAGAAGCATTTTTTAACCCTTTTGACAATCACATATAACTAAAACATTTCTAGGTGTTCATATAAACCAAGAAAAACTGTTATTATTATCAACTAATATATACCCGCGACTTTGTCTGTAGCGTTTATGTACAGAGGTAAAAGATAAGAAAAATAGAAAACAGGAATACTTACAAAATTTCTTATCATAAAAGAATGTTATCCATTTGCTTCCGGTCTCCTGCGGATGCGCGTTAGACCGTTTACTCTATTTTTCCTCGGCAAAATGGATACATAGTTGATAGCGTAGTACTTATAAAGATTTGAATTTCTTTAATCTTTAATAATTTTACGTTAAATGAAGACATCGTAATAATTTCTTTTTTAGATAATGAAAAATGATAACTACAAGAAAATGATTGGAAACTTACAAGTAGGTTTTGCGTGATACATACAGCTGCAGACCTTATAGCTTACTTATAGTTCAGTGTGTTTTACATTACTCTCTTTTTTTAATAATTCGTTCCATAAATCAACAGTTTCACGTCCGCTTTAAACCTCTTCTAAAATCCCTTTTTGACAGATAAAAGAACATTTTGGCAGATATATATTTTTTAGTGTTTGGCGTGTGTGAGTGTAGGGTGGAGAAAATAATACTTCAATTTATAAACTACTAATCAAGATTTATTATTTGGAAAAGTAAACGTGGGTTAGCGACGGAGGCTTTATAACGACTGACTCGAGTGGGGGCTGTGGCTAACTACGTAGTACTTTAATACAAAAAGCGTTGTCAGCATTGCCACTACAATGTTCCTCCCCTTTGTAAAAAAAATTTTTTTTTTACGTATACAACACAATTAAAAACAATTTTATTTAAGCTCTCCGTCACTATATACTTAAAATTAAACAAAAGGTTTACAACTTCACAAAAGGTTCATGTTACGATTACACAATTCGCTTAGCAGTACAAAAATATCATGTGACGACATTACATTGAAGTGTTATTATAAAAATAATGATGTATTAGCATCGCATACATTGTTATGACTTACATTTTTATTTTTAGGTATCGTTGTAGAAATACGAAAGTAGTACAAAAATTGAATACAAAAATTGAATTTACTTAATATAAAAATTTATGTTAATGACGATGACTGATTGATCAAGACAATAACTTTTGGTGAGGATTGTGAATGGTTTCCTTGTTCCTGCCTTGTTTCCACTTTAATACTGGGTGTAGAAACTGTACCAGTAACGAATTCCTTTCTTAACCAGGACCGTACACTTTTTTTACATCGATTTTTTAGATAACAGTAGCACATACTTAATACTACCAGTAGCTTCACGATGACCGTTATGGTAATAATATTGACTGTTTTAGATACTGCTGCTACGTTAGAGATATTCTCGTTTATAACCACGTTTTCTTTTGTCTGATTGGAGCCCATGTTTAACTAACTTAATGTCTTGTTACTACTGCGTAATTAAAAAAATGATGAAACATTTTCGCGAACATATCCATTTATTTTAAATAAAATGCTTATACGATATTATACTGTCCTATTTCATAACAATTTCGTATCGCTATTATACGATTGCTCATGGCAAGTATTTACCGGGCGTTTTGCTGACGCGCCCTGATCGCGTAACATAGCTTGAACCAGTGGGTTCGTTCATTTGAAATCGGACTTTTTTAACTACTTTTTTATGATTTATATTTTCTTTTTTACTATCTGGTTTTTTCTGTAAATTACTATCTGTAATATTATCGTCCAATACATAAGCTGGTTTTAATCTATCTATATTTATGTTCGCTTGTCTGTCTGGCAATTGTATTAAAAATATTTTATCCTTTCTACTGATGACACGGTAAGGTCCGTCATATGGGCATTGTAACGGTTTCCTTACCCCATCATTTCTTAAAAATACGTAATTACAATTAGATAAATCTTTATGTACGAAAATTTTGTGAGCTGGTTTATTTATCCTACTCACTGGTTTATAACTATTAATAATTTCTTTTAATTTTTCTACATAAGTTTCAGCATCATTTGTTATTATAGAGCTGGTGTCATAAAAATCACCAGGTATTCTTATATTTCCACCGTACAACATTTGTGCTGCGGTTACGCCTGTATCTAATCTCACAGTTGTGCGTAACCCCAACATTACTGTTGGTATTTCTTCCACCCAAGATGTGGTATTTAAACGTGCTTTTAAACTCGATTTTAATTGGCGATGGAATCTTTCAATTTTACCGTTCGAACAAGGGTGATATGGAGTAGTTCTAATTTTCTTTATTCCTAATATTATCATTAACTGTTTAAACAAACTGCTTTCAAACTGTCGACCCTGATCACTCGTGAGTCTAACAGGACAACCGAAACGACTAATCCATCCTTCATATAGTGTTTTCGCCACGATTTCTGCTGTAATTTCTTTTAACGGAAATACTTCCGGCCAACTAGTATACCTATCAATAATTGTTAAAACATACCTATAACCTTCAGATGTTGTAGGCAAAGGACCTACAATATCTACATGTATATGTTCGAAACGAGTAGCCGTTTCAAAAATACCTAAATCTGATACTGTATGCTTTTGTATTTTTGCGCGTTGACACTTTATACAGCTTTTAGCCCATTTTCCTATGTCCTTGTTCATTTCTGGCCAAAAATATCTATCCTTAATTAACTTTTTACTTGCTCGAATACCGGGATGGCTTAAGTTATGAATAGAATTAAATATTTCACGTCGAAACTCTCTAGGTAAGTATGGACGTGCCTTATCCGTAGACATTTCGCAAACAACATACTTATCGCACTCGGTAAGCATAACGCGCTTAAACATGAACTTCGAACTGTTATTTGATTCCTTTATTAATTTCGCAAGCTGGCCGTCGACTTCCTGCGCAGCTGCTAGTTCTGCGAAATTAATAGTCGTTGGACATGTTATTGTTTCAATTCTGGATAAAGTATCAGCTACTATATTATTTAAACCGTTTATATGCCTAATGTCTATACTGAATTCGCTTATGAACATGATTTGCCTAGCTCGCCGTGCTGTTTCTCTGTCCGTCCCTATTTTACTAAACGCAAACGTTAAAGGCTTATGGTCTGTAAATATGATTAATTGACGACCTTCTATCATATTACGAAAATGAATTATTGCTAAATAAATAGCTAATAGTTCTCTATCGTAAGTACTATACTTTTTCTGAGCTTCTGTTAATTTTCTGGAAAAATACCCTAAAGGTTGCCAGCAGTTATCAACCTTTTGATGCAACGCTCCGCCTACCGATGTATTACTGGCGTCGGTCATAAGTGACAACGTTGTGTTTTCTAATGGAAATGCTAACAATGCCGCGTTCTGTAGGTCGGTTTTACATTGCTCAAAATTATGTTCCGCTTGTTCGTTCCAATTAATCTTGGATTTATCTTTACGCTTAGAATTACCTAAATATTTATTTAATTCCGACTGATGTTCTGCAGAATGCGGTATGTGGGACCTATAAAAATTTAACATACCTAAAAATCTACGTAATTCTTCAATAGTGTTGGGCTTTGGAAAATCTATAATTGCCTTTACTTTGTCTTCCAATGGCCTTAAACCTTCAGTAGATACCTCGTATCCTAAAAAATCTAATTTATTTTGGCCAAAACAACATTTCGAAAAATTTATAGTTATGCCATACTCGTTGAACCGTTCAAAAACTTGTTCTAAATGCTGTTTATGCAGATTTTCATTTTCGGATGCTATAATTATGTCATCTAAATAATTAAATAAAAAATCGAATCCTTTTAAAACTGTATGGTGCATAAAACGCTGAAATGTTTGTGCTGCATTACGTAGTCCAAATGGTGTACGAACAAATTCCCATAACCCAAAAGGGGTGATGACAGCCGTTTTTTGTATGTCACATTCTGCTACGGGTATGCAATTATAAGCTCTATTTATATCTATCTTAGAAAAAATATTTTTATTACCTAACAAATATGTGAAATCTTGTAAACGTGCTACTGGGCAGCGATCACGTTTAGTGATCGCGTTTAGTCGTCTGTAGTCACCACAAGGTCTAATACTCCCGTCTTTTTTGGGGACTATATGCAAAGGACTTGCCCAAGGACTATTACTCGGTCTACAAATGCCTAACTCCTGCATAATTTTAAATTCATTTTTAGCTTTTACATACCTGTCGGGTGGCAGCTGTCTGGCTCTCGCGTACACTGGGGGTCCTGTCATTTCTATGTGGTGGACAACCCCATGACTCGGTACTTCCTTATAAGATACCGGCTTTGTTAAATCTGGGAACCTACATAACAAATCATAATACGGACATTTCTCTATAATAGTTTTTATCGTGGGTTCCGTAGAGCTAGAAATATTACCTATAATACTTATATTAGTAGTCTGATCAATCAATCGGCGTCCGCTTAAATCTATTAACAAATTATGACTAGCTAAGAAGTCAGCACCTAATATGGGTTGCTTCACATCCGCTAGTATAAAAATCCAACGAAACGCTCGCCGCAGACTTAAATCTAAAACCATACAATGCATACCATAAGTTTTTATTTCTGTACCGTTTGCTGCATATAACTTATATTGTTCGTTTTCGGGAATATTACAATAAGTCTTTTTGTACACTGTATGACGCGGTAACACTGATACGTTTGCACCACTGTCCACTAAAAATTGTAATCCCGATGTCCTATCGATAACGCTTAGACGGTGATTAGTACATATTCGGTCACAGCCTCCCGTCGCTGACTGCACCGATTCTAGTTTTCCGCACTTTTATTCATTTCGTCTTTTTGCCAGTTACAAGGCTGGACACATTTGTTTGCCCGTTGCCTGTAACGGAAATGATAATAAAATAGCCAATTCGGATGATCGGGAGTTCGCCCACGAACAGGATTCCTTGAATTTGACCGTGATCTATATCTCGGGTTCTTTCGGAACCTCGTTCTTACTGATCTGGTTTCTATTTGTTCTATTCGGTCGCTCAGTTTTTGTATTTGTGCTGTTATGTTTTCGCAGCTCGATGTTCCAGGTTTTTCCTGTATACTCGCAATATTATGTACAGGTGTTAAGGTTTCCATTATTTTATCCGCGATGGTAGCCAGCTTGTCCAGTTCTTTCACGTCCGACACTGCCAACACGCCTCGAATTGCCGTTGGAAGGTGATTTTGCCACAATACTGATAATGTTTCGTCAGAAACTTTGTCCCTCGTCAATTCCTGCATTTTTCGTAACAGTTGGGAAGGTTTTTGATCTCCCAACTCCATTTCACCGATTAGTTTTTTTAATTGGCGGTTCTCTGATTCCTGATATATAGATATTAGCCTGTTTTTCAAATTATCGTATTTTTGTATGGCCGGCGGATTGATAAGTATGTCTGTTACTTGTTCAATGACATCTCGACTTAACTTTGTTATTATTACCTGGTATTTAGCCTCGTCTGACATTTTCTGAGGGTGTAGTACCGCTTCCGCCTGGATGAACCACAATTTTGGCGAACTTTTCCAAAATTCCGGAATGCGCGCGGTCAAGGACACGGCTGATATGCCCTGACCCTCCATGACTGAGGATTTTATTTCTTCATTGTTTGACATTTTATTTTTTTTATTTACACTGTACTTTTATTTTATTTTTTTTTGGCACTCCGTCGCTATTTCCTAACCCGTGAGTCGTTGCTACCTACACTCTACACTGCACACTATATGTCGTCGTATTTTAAAAATCACGTTGTATTTCTTATTTGTAGTCGGGGTCACCAATTTGGTGTTTGGCGTGTGTGAGTGTAGGGTGGAGAAAATAATACTCCAATTTATAAACTACTAATCAAGATTTATTATTTGGAAAAGTAAACGTGGGTTAGCGACGGAGGCTTTATAACGACTGACTCGAGTGGAGGCAGTGGCTAACTACGTAGTACTTTAATACAAAAAGCGTTGTCAGCATTGCCACTACAATTTTTTTGGCAACCAATTTTTGAAGTTATACTTCTTTTGGCGCGTTAGGGAAAAATGATGAGAGTAAATTTTTACGATGCGCGCGCACACCATCACGAAAAACCGACACCCTGAAGTTAGCTATAGTCAACATTTTTTTTCTTTGTATTTGTTGTTTGTATTTCTTTGTATTAAAACTTTCAATGTATTAAATACCTTTTTTCTTTTGTTAGTGTCGTTTTTTCTACAAACGTAGAATAAGGCGAAAGATAAAATTTTTAAAAAGGTTTTTATCTTGTTACGCCGAAGAAGTATAACTTCTTTGTAGGTGGTAGAGCTACGCTGAAGCTACTACTGGTTTCAGCATGAATGGATCGGCTCGCCCGGGGTAGTACCACCATCTCACAGAAAACCGACGTGAAGTAACAGTACTTGCATTGTTGCGTTTCGTTCGGTCAGTGAGAGTGCCGGATAAGCAAATCCCTTCCCCCTCCTCACTTCCCCACTCCTCCTTCTTCCAAACATAGGCTTGCAACGTACTTGCAACTCCTCTGGTGTTGCAAGTGTCTATGGACGGTAGTGATCACTTAACATCAGGTGACCACCTGTTCGTTTGCCTCCTATGAGTACATACACACTTTTTTTATTAGATTACTAGCTGGCCCGTGGAACTTCGTCTGCACCGAATCGGTTATTACCGGTTTCAAATGTATTATTAAGCGCGAAAAGTCTTAATAAACCTGTATAATAAACCCGATTGCAGCGACACCTACCGTTTTCAATTGTGAATCCAAATTATCCAGGGACTCATTCAAACATATACATAGTTGATATGTGAGAAATATTTTAAAATAAGCCTGGGATCCGTTCGCAGCATCACCTACCGGGTCCAATTAAGATACAAACTAACCTACATACATTAGCGATAAATGAATTTTTGCCGATTTCAATTACATTGCTTGTGATTAAGTATTGAAAATATATATTTACCAAAATAAACATTGCCTATAACACTGAGAGATAATATACCTTTCTAATATTGAAAAAAAAAATCAAAATCGGATCAGTAGAATCCCAAAACATAAAACGATAAAATATGAAATAGAGCCTAAATGTTTATCTAATCTGTCTGCTATATATTGCACAAAGAAAATTTACCAAACTTCGTCAAGAATCCCATTAACTATACATTTTTGACTTTCGTCCGTTATCCTGGAGTACCCTTTGCGTTTTATGGGACAAAAAGTATCCTAGATGTAACTTTATAATATTAGTTATCACTGTGTCAAGTTTCGTCAAAATTGGTTCAGTACTTTCAGAGTGGTAGGTGTTCATAGGGACAGCCAGACAGACAAAAATTTTAAAGGTTTATTTTTGGATTCTATTTGGATAACCAAGTCTACCTCGATTGTAATTTAAAAAAAAATATTTATTGTACATATTTGGCCTCTTTACAGTTTTATTATATGTATATAGATTTCGTAAAAAAACGGCACAATCTAAATACTAGAAACTGTAACAAACTGCTTGTCCCACGTTTTAGACTCAGTAAAACCAGTAACAGTTTTTTGGGAAATAGTGTTAGATTTTCCCGATATATTACCGAAGATATTACCGATTTGCCGGATTGCGAATTTAAGCGCCATGTCAAGCGGATTTTGGTGTCAAAAGGCTATTATAGAGTGGATCAATATGTGAACGATGGTGATGTCTGGAATTAACTCATCTATGTGCATCCATTAAAAGCGTTTGTGACATTTACCTAATATATTCTAAATATTATATATATTTGTTAAAAAGATAAACCAGATCGAGTATCTTCCCGGTTGTTCTCGATGACTGGGTTGTTTTCCGAACCGGTGGTAGTTTTGACGTTCATAAGTGCCTTATTAGGGACTAAATTGAATAAAGTATTTTTGATTTGTTTTGATTTGACATTACTGCTATTGTCGAGTACGTAATGATATTACAAGTTTCTTGCGATCATTTCAATGAACTAACAGGATGGTCACCGTCTTGTTAGAATTTTCCTGAGAGTTTTTGTGGCAAGTCAGAATCCATGCTCTGTCGTATTATTTCCTATCCACTTCACTCGTACACAATAACCAAAGAATATTACGTAAAATACCACCAATATTACAAAATATACAGCCAAATAACAGAAGGTTATGAATAAAATATAAAATCCACTACATGATACTCCGGGATCCAAGATCCACTCCAAGTAAAAAAGGTGTAGATACGTTACCTACATGATATTTCGACAGAACAAATGGCATGGTAACGCACACATACGTAAAGTAGTATTGTAACGCCACACTGTCTTAGACAAAATGTGGAAGTAAGATGGCATATTCTCAATATCGGTGGTGGAAAAGAAATAGTTATGTGTTGCTTAGGTACGAATGGATAATAAATAAGCTAGTTAGGCAGGTTTTAACAAGGCGCTGTCGAAGCGCTTATGACGTATCTATAGCTTTTTCGTTATAATATCATTGCCAAGATCTCGCTAAAAACTCATTACACAATTTAAAAGTACAATGTCCAAAATGTTCGACGTTAATAAGGTTTGTTATACTCAATCCTAACACCTAATTAATATTAGGTGAGATTGTGGCCAAATGCTATAAATACAATAAAATTTTATTCCCTTTTATTTACGGTCAGAGCAAAAATGCAGTCCTGGGAATGCATTTACGGTGTTGAAATAAAACATACTGATGTAAACAAAACCCGGTCTGATCCAATTTTCTTATACAATTTCTTAAAATAAATCTCTGCTGTCCTCGTATTTCGGTTGATGTATTGTTGGAACGTGGATGTTTGGTTTTCGCAAAGAGAGTGGTTATTCCATCATACGTAGGAAGTAAATTACGGTGAACATATGTGAAAAATTGGAACATGAACCTACATGGTTTTAGAATGAGTATATTATTGTAAGCATTAAAATCTTACAATCTTGGAGATTTTTTAAAATATGAATATGGCATGTGGTGTTCTCAAACACAACGGCAATTGATCTGCAAAAATTAGGCTCATTTTTGAAGTTATACTTCTTTTGGCGCGTTAGGGAAAAATGATGAGAGTAAATGTTTACGATGCGCGCGCACACCGTCACGAAAAACCGACACCCTGAAGTTAGCTATAGTCAACATTTTGTTTCTTTGTATTTGTTGTTTGTGTTTCTTTGTATTAAAATTTTCAATGTATTAAATACCTTTTTTCCTTTGTTAGTATCGTTTTTTCTACAAACGCAGAATAAGGCGAAAGCTAAAATTTTTGAAAAGATTTTTATCTTGTTACGCCGAAGAAGTATAACTTCTAAGGCGTGTAAATAAGTACACACATACTTTTTATTTTTTTATCGCCGTAAAAGAAGCGCCGATAGATTGATTGGGAATCGTACAATAATAATGACTAAAATGGTTTATGTTTGTTCGTCTGCAATTATAATAAAAAAAATATACAGGGGGTAAGTATATTTCGTTTCAGCTTCTTTTAGCTAATCTCTGAAGCGGTGGAACCGATTTTGATAGGACTTTTACTGGTAGATAATTTTATTTAAATACAGACACTAGAGTTCTGTGCAAAAAATAATCCTTTATAAAAATATAAACACAGACGAAATCGCGGGTAGATGCAAGTAATTTAGTTGTGGAACAGAAAAACTGTTTTAGAAATATAATTTTAAAATATATAATTTTTCGATTAGTTTTACCACATTGTTTATGTGACCTATTGCCATCGACAGTGTTTGAGAAATTATTTACTGAAAACAAAAAGTAAATTATCTTCTTTCTATATACAAAAATGGTTGTGGTTATATATATTTATACAAGCGGCCGGGCGGACGTTGCCCTGTCTTCACTAAAATTAAACCTACCGGGTCCAATTGTGAATCTAAACCATTCTCGGATTTAATTTAATGAATCGGTTCGGCCGTTTAGGAGGAGTTCAGTGGCATACACACGTACAGAAGAAATTTATATATATATACTAGCGAGCCCGGCGGACGTTGTCCTGCATTGATAATAAAAAAAGTCCTAAAAGTCAACCGCAGCGCCACCTACCGGGTCCAATTGTGAATCTAAACCATTCTCGGATCCACTGGAACACGCACATAAAATTTCATCAAAATCGGTTCGGCCGTTTGTTTAGGAGTTCAGTGGCATACACACGTACAGAAGAAATTTATATATATATAAAATGTGAGATATTCCAACATCGTTTGAAAGATTAGTATCTAACAATACCCGTTCCTTTTTTCAAGAAGGTGTATATTTAACTATAACTCGGTATAGAATTTTATGACTTTTATGTAATTCACCCAATCGCTCTGTAAATTGGTATACTTCATATCAATACAAATAATATCTTCGCGCTATCCATTTTTCTATGATTCAACTATTTATTACAACAGATAACAAAATAACAGGTTCTGAGCCGCGTGTACAGGTCCTCATAATAACATAGTTAAAAAGTAATATATGTATTGAAAAGTTTATCTCGTTAAAATTAAATGTCAATGTCTAGTCCACGTTCTATGAAAGGCAAAATGGAGGACAGGTGGTCGTCGCTCGGCGGTTAGCGGCAAGACAATTTTCCTTGAGCTTTTCCCGTGACAGCGCAGATAAAACCATATTTTAGTAAATAATGAGTACATATCTCTAGGCGACTTCTCTATTACACGTGTAATGTATATTTTCATACTTTTCTCTTTTCAGTTTTATGGAAAGATATGCAGTGCTTTTGCGTTATTTGTCATTTTTATAAAACGTACGCGAAGAAAATGTTTTTAACTTTATTTTGAATGTTACTAAACTTTAATAGTATAGATTAGTATTTCTATAATAGTTTTTTTTTCTTTTTCTGCGGACTCTTGGTCCGTTCCTTTTTTTGCTGTCGTTAATTTTGTTAGTCTAGTTAAAAATCGTTTTGCATGTGAGCAACTATCGTTTCTACTTAACTATTAAATATTTTACGTTTACTACTTTACGTTACGTTACTATATATTGTAGTTAAATTACCTATTTTTCATAGAGATTATCGCCTTTATGGCGTCTTCATTTTTATCTTTTATTGCCATTTTTAAATTGTAATCCACAATGTCCCGTGCCGGAACGTCCACGGCCCGTTGGATGAGCCTACTAATTGCGTTGTGAGTCACGTCGGTATAGTAGACACAGGTGTTGGTGTGTCTGGATATTGTCACTATAGCATGTGAAACGCTATCGTGGATTTGCATCCTTCTGCCCTTTTTTTGCAGGATCACCACCGATGTAAAGGTTAATAAATCAGGGCTGTAGCTAGAGTCGAATTTGAGATAAGGCAGCATTGCTTACAGGTATGGCGGAAGTAAAAGAAATATCATAATTAATCTGCCCTCGAATTTCACAAGCTGTGGTATGTTCGGAAAAGTTTAGATATCTATCACTACAATTGTTATATCTCAAACTATGAAGAAACAATTTAATTGTAATAATTTATTTTAGTTTTTGGTATTTTTAAGGTAGGGCATTGTGATTTCAAGGTAGGGCATTGCCCCACAGTGACCTCCCCTGGCTACGGCCGTGCCTGAGATTCATGGACTGTTAAGAGGCGCGATCCTTCCCCTGCCCCGTAGCCCTAGTTTTTCTATAATAGTTCTTATTACATATTATAAAACAAAGTCCTCTGCCACGTCTGTCTGTCTATTCGAGATAAACTCAAAAACTACTGGACGGGTTTTCATGTCGTTTCACCATTAGATAAAGTGATTCATGAGAAAGATTGACATATATGATTGATCAAGGTTTTTTTTTTATCAGGACGGGATAACATCTGCCGGACCCGCTAGTACTTGATAAAAATTGGCTGCCCTTCGGCTTCGCAAGGGTATACTATGAAAATGAGACAGTCTTCCTTTACAAAAAGACTATGTAACGAAATAAGACGATAACTGACCAGTTGAAAGTTAGTCTGCGATTTCTGACAATATTTTTGAGTATCTCGCTGTTGTTTTCTGTTTTTTTTTAACTTTATTTGTTTATTTTAAACCTTGTTCTGACAATTATAAAGAATCGAAAAAAAAATTAGCAGAACAGGTACAGCCGTTCTGAAGTGATGCGAGAACAAACATTCAGCAATTGATTTTTTTGATAAGGATTCCACTATTAAAGAAATCACATAATGGAATATGAAATTTTAATCTCTATTCATTGTTTACATGTACATATTTTGGTAAAGAGAATAATACTCTGTAGAGGGTTTATAATAGAATTTGTGATTATTATAATAATTTTTAATATATATATTTTTCTTACTCATTTATATTTTTCCGTGACGAACGTAGATGAAAAAATTAATCTATTATTTTCAGAATTTGCAATTAGAGTTCACTGTGGTATTTGGAAGTTAAATAGTTAATTAAATTTTTAATTGACCTAGTTAATTACGAGTCAATAATAATATAAATTAATAATTGACTATATAATATGAATAATAAACTTATAATAGTTATGTTACGGACAGCAAGCCATGTGCAAGACACTGAATAGTTATAGGACGTGAAAGACATGAATTTATTACGGTTTATTTTATATTACATATTGCTCTAGTACGTAGAAACTCACAGTGTTAGCAGTAAGTTATATGGACATTAATGAACGAATAGACAGATAATTTATTAGGAATAAGTATTGTTTTAAATTGTGCAGGATGTAATAAATATATGTCAATGCCACGGTGAACGGAATAAGCACAAAACGAAACGATGTGCCTTATTCATGAAACGGGCGCATCCTAGGGGGTCTCGGTCGAGCTGATTTCAATCTTATGCCGACCACACGCATAGAGTACGTTTATCGGCCCGCCACAGCTGCGAGACCTTTAAATAAGGAATACAAATTTATTAACAAACAGTAATCTCATAGACTCTGATCGGAACGATCACCGAGTAGACTCTGATCGATAGGGTTTAATCGGAATATTGACACGACAGAGTCTAATAAGAACGTAAATAATAAGATCGTAAGACAGTTTGAGTGGCTGCACTAATATTATAAGAACTTGTGTTAATACAACACAATTACACAAATATTACGGATAGAGGTGAATTACACTCAACATTATATTCGCAATAAGTTAGTTAAATTTAAAATCATTTAGAAATCTCTTTTTAAGCTTCCTCTCATATATAAATATAAGCGTTATTAAGGTTGAAGTGATCAAAAGAAAATCACCTTTGAATCAACTTTACAGATGAAAGGCAGTATGCAAATTCACTTCCACAGATTTTGGACCTCGTTTTGTCTTCATTAAGTACACACAAACAGAAACATAAAAATCTACTGCTTCTCTCCGCGAGTTGAATTTATTTAATTTTAGCTAAAAATTCATTCGTAGTCATTATCATTCCTTTGAAGTATTAACTTTATCGTGTACTAGCCGACCCGTGCCCACTTCGTTGGGCGGTAATAGGCATTTTCAAGCTACAGCTTTTCTCTAGAAATCAATCATATATATCTCATAAGTAAGGCAGCGTTCGTAAGAAACGTTTTCGTTCGACCATTTTTCTCCGACTCCCCAGATATTACCCCCTACAACCTCACAAACTTTACCTCTTTATAATATTAGTATAGATTATAGATAATATAATTAGTTAATAGCTTCTGCCCGCGACTTCGTACGCGTGGAATAGTTATTTTGGGCTAAGACGCAGCGGAAGCTCTCAAAAGGAAAAAAAGCCCCGATTTTAAAACATTTTTCATTGTTGCTCCGCTCCTATTGCCTTTAGCGTGATGATATATAACTTATGATACTCACAAATAACGTGGCATTCTATTGGTAAAAGAATATTCAAAATCGGTTTAGTAGTTCCTGAGATTACCCCCTACAACGTCACAAACTCACAAACTTTACTTCTTTATAATATTAGTATATAGATTATAGCTCCTGCTCTCGATTTCGTCCACGTAGTAATAGTTACTACTCTGGGCTAACGCTGACACATAGCACAAGCTCTCAAAAAGAAAAAGCATTTCGATTTTGAAACATTTTTCATCTGTGCTCCGCTCCTATTGGCCTTAGCGTGATGATATATAACCTATAACCATTCTCGATGAATGAGCTATATAACACTGAAAGAATTATTCAAATCGGACCAGTAGTTCCTGAGATTACCCCTTACAACTCCACAACGTCACAAACTCACAAACCCACAAACCCACAAACTCACAAACTTTACCTCTTTATAATATTAGTATAGATTAGCTGATACTCGCGAGTTTGTTTACATCGTTCATTGTTATACCAATGTATTTTATATATATAGGAAGAAACAAGCACCACATCGCTTGTCCAACTTTTACACGGTAAGAAAAAACACGTCGTCGAACGCGTAACGCGTAATAAATCGTAGTTTATTATCTTAAAACTTCAATATCGTTACATTAAATGAATCTATAGTGATAATTTCTTTTTTAAAGAAGGGTCGAGTGTGTCATAGAAGCAAAAAAAATGTATCGAAATCTATCTGTACTTATTAAATGATGTGCGCACATCGGCAGACCTCTATCTACCATTTGATTTATATATATATAGATGGAACGATAAACTAGATCGGATTTCTTGCACGTTTTTTCGATAATTGGTTTGTTTTCCGAACCGGTGCGTAGTAGTGTTGAGGTTCATGAGCGCCTGATCAGGGTCTCAATTGAGTAAAGTGTTTTTGATTGTGACTTAGAGAACTACCATGTTACAATTTGATTTAAAATTTGGCGGTTCTGTTTTTAAGTCATTTTTCATTACTACATTATTTAATTACACTACGCTAAACACTACACTACACACTGTACTACACACTATGCTACACACTACACTACACTACACTACACACTACACTACACTACACACTACATTACATACTACACTACACTACACACTACACTACACTACACACTACATTACATACTACACTAGACATTATACTACATTATTTAATTATTACATTACATTATTTTCACATATTTATTGTACACGTTACATGCTACAATAGATGGCGTGCGTGTCGTACTTACAAATGTTTTTGAAAAAGCATCTCTGTAATGTACACACCACTCATCATTTTACATTTCTTTAATACATTTTAAAAAAGCGCGTGCGTAGCCGCGGGTAAGAGCTAGTTCTATATAAAACGTAACGAGCAGAAACTGTATCTTTCCTCAGGTTCGGTCTTATCAGAGTGAAAATTTTAATTTGTTCAATTATCTTCAATAGAACGCATAGTAAAGTGGAAATTTTCAATTTTATTATACACTAGCTGTGCCCGTGACTTTGTCTGCGTGGAAGTTTATGTAAAAAATAGTGATTAATAAAGTCATCTCAATGTATTGAGTCCATTTACTTGTCTACTTTTCTCTCGTATTTACGCCGCATCGTCATCAAAACTACAATAACTTTTGATAGAATGGACCGATTTTAATTAAACAAACACTAAGTTACTTCCGAACATATGCTTTACGATTTTCTTGCTAAGGGCTTATTGTGAACCCAGTACTTTAGCAGTAATGCGTGTTCATACAAACAGACAGACAGACATTTCTAAAAATGATTGAAATGTATTCTATTACTTTTTCCTAGACATTATTATATGTATAGATGTACTTTTCATATGTTAATTTTGGACATAAAATAGTGTAACTATAGTATTTTAATAAAGTTAGTTAATAATTTGTAATTGCGAATTTTAACTTTTACCCTTATGTCTAATTCGGTTGGGCTTATCAAATAATTAAGATTTTAATTAAGTACTTTATTATCGCAATTATTAACATTGCTTTCCCGTTGTTTTTGTACGATCGAACTCATAATTTGCTGGGCTTAATTTAACTTAGTAATAACAAGTTCGGAACTACGTCAGTCGACGTAGGTTGGAATAATTACAAATAGTTGGAGCTTTTGGTGAATTGTGGAAGGGATGTTTCTAAGCTCGTCTGGCTAACTCACTGTATGAGTGTCAGCATAGTTGAATGACTTCTAGGTCTAACGTGTTACTGTCTTAGACCAAGCTTTCATATAACACTAGGTAAAGTTGTGGTTAAACACTAAAGCTAAAAAAAGGGCTTTAGATAGCATGGTTGTTGAATCACCACGGTATTTTTAATTCTACCTTAGCCGATCACCTCATGTTGTTATATGAAATACCTAACCATTTCTGTAACTTCTTTTATATCTAACTTTCTTGTATTGTATTGGGGTCGATGTCCTTTTTTTTGTCATGCCATGTAATCTCGTTCTCCCGAAAACCTACTCCAATTTTATTCAATTATAAAGTTCAAAATACAACATTAACACGAATTAAGACAGTCAAAGACTTGGGTGTTATATTTGATTCCAAGCTAATATTTGACAAGCACGTTGATAGTATTGTAAAAAAAGCCTCAAAAGCACTAGGTTTTGTGCTCAGATTATCGAATGAGTTCAAACACGTTAATTACCCTTAAAATAATCTACTGCTCTTTTGTACGATCTCAGCTGGAATATGCATCTCAAATTTGGAATCCCTTTTACAGCATATATAATGCTCGCATTGAACAAATTCAAAAAAGATTTCTTCGTCACCTACAGTTTAAATCTAAAACATATTTATCAAATTACACATTACGCTGTAAAAAAATTTCATATACCTCCATTATATGAGCGCAGAAAAATAGCTGATTTAGTATATCTTCTTTGTATTATCACTGGTAAAATTGATTGTTCGGAACTACTGAGTAAGATTAATTTGCGTGTACCAGCTGTGCCTAGCAGAAACCATAATATACTTTATAACCCAGTTGTTAAGGCGACCTACAGGCAAAATTCGTACATAATTAGAGTTGGTAAAAGTGTTAACAAATTAGTTAGTGATCTGAACGTAGATCTGTTTAACACAAGTGTTCAGAAACTTAAATGCGCTCTTAATTCCAGCTTTTTTGATTCTTAATTTCCTTATTCGGATCATACTTCCTTAAGGAAAATGAAAATTTTCTTATAGATGCGGAAACTTCTAAATGACCATCGTTTATGTTTAAACATGTAATGTATTTTCTTTTGTCTAGCTGTAAGTTTCCCTAAGAAATCAAAATAAAAAAATAAAATAAAATATAAATTATAGTAGTGTTATTGTAGAATCATTATATTGAATTTGTTATTTATTTCATTTGGTTTAACATTTTATCTCTGTAAATATATTTAATGAATTTTAATTGAAAACGTTTCCGTTTTCAAGAAAATATATTTTCGTATAACCTTTCATATTTCAACCGGTAATAATTTTCCTCGGAAGTGCTTACAGTGAGCAGATCAAAGAATCGAAAGTAATGCGTGAATCGTTTGAATTTTATCATAATTAAAATAAACCGTGACCATTTGAGAACACCTGTTAAGGGGTAACGAAATTTCAAGAAAATGTAACCTGCATGTTGTTCACGTGATTTACGTGTTCACGTCATCAGTGTCATAGCATGGTGATAGGTTTTTTTTTAATTTATTTATGACAAAAAAAATACATATATTTATATAGTAAGAATCTCTTCAAGAAACCGCTGTTGCGATTTAATCGAGGAGACCTATTTTCGTCAACACGCTGACAAGAAAGTAAGTGTATTTGTTTTTGGAGGTAGTTCGTTTATGAAATACATTCTTCAAATACGTTTCGTTCGTTTTACATTACTTCTTTTTTTTGTAATCGTAGCATAGCAAAGTGACTGTACTGTGCCTGATACTGAGCACAGTATAATCCAAAAACGATGACGACTATCGAGAGACACACTATCCCTCACCGGTCGCCGCTGTCGCTGCATAAATGTCTCTTCAGGTTACGCTTGAAGGACCCCATATTATAGGAAGGAGGGAACACACTGGCCGGGAGATCATTCCACAGCTTCACGGTACGGCAGAGATAAGAATTTGCGAACTTTTTAGTTCGTGCGCAGATAGGATTTACCGTAAAACTATGGCTCCGTAGCCCAACGCGCGTGGTTCGGGTATGAAAAGGAGAGGAAGGGATTAAATTAAATAGCTCTTCAGAACACTCACCATGATACAGATGGAAGAACACGCTCAGTGATGCAATGTCTCTGCGGAACTGAAGCGGCTCTATAAATTGTGTAATGTCTGAATCATTAACAATGCGAACAGTCCGTCTCTGCAACCTGTCCAGGGCATCTAGTAGGTATTTCGCGGAACCATCCCAGAGGTGCGAACAATATTCCACACAAGGCCGAACTTGTGCCTTATAAAGTACGTAAATATATATTGACACACAAGGCGTTTTAATTCATACTTAAGGAGCAGCAACCAGTGACGAGTTGCCTCAAGATGGCAGTTCTTTTGAGTGTATTTGTACATAACTGTAGGATGCAGTAACAACTCAAAATGGCATGTACTACAAGCCTGTTTATTACTTTATAATGTATAGTAATTCGTTGTCGAAATAAAAATTCAACATTTATTTAAGCCTATATAAAATTTTACACTTTTCGAAAGGCAAAACAATTTAATTAATTTCGATCCGTTCAACTTCATTAGGTGTATTTAAGGCAACAAGCAAGCTACTTAAGTAATTAAATTTTAATTTGGGATTTTCATTTACAAACAATTTAATTACATTCATTTAGATTTTATTAAATAAGAGTTTGACTTTCAACAACTTGAAGTATTTTGAGGCTTCGTTTGAGGGACCGTTAACTAAGCTACAGTGTTTAGACCTTCTTAAAATATGATAATAATGCGTTTGGAATTGATGTAACATTTCATCAATTTTGTAAATTATCTATTTGTGACTTCATTGAATTGTAAACTTATTCCAAGATATAAAATATTGTATTATATATATATATATACAGTATTTTCACAAGAGTAGAATGTTGAACCAAATTAAATAAATAACAAACTCAATATAATGATTCTACAATAACACTACTATAATTTATACCAACAAAGGTGCTAGAACAAAAAACAAATTAATAACTAGATAGAATAATTAACATAATAAATATATATATATATATAATACAATATTTTATATCTTGGAATAAGTTTACAATTCAATGAAGTTACAAATAGATAATTTACAAAATCGATGAAATGTTATTTCAATTTCAAACGCATTATTATCATATTTTATATATATATATTTTGTTTGGACCAACCTGTGTTTGGAGGGGAAGAGCGGGAGGGGGGCAGGAAGAGGAAAGGGTACGGCAAGGGAGGAGGGCCCGCGGCGCTCACACTTACCGTACGAAACGCAACAATGCAAGCATTGTTACTTCACGTGGGTGGTTCTGTGGGTCGGGTGGTACTACCCGGGTGTGCCGACATTCATGCTGAAACCAATTATAGCTTCAGCGTAGCTCTACCACCTACAAATAATTATGGGGTTGGTGAGTTTTTGGCGGGATCTTGGAATATCATGTAGTGGACTTTATATTTTATTTATAATATTGTGTTATTTGGCTCCATATTATGTAGTATTGTATAGTTTGGTTATTGTGCACAAGTGAAGTGGATCGGGAATAATACCACGGAGCATGGATTCTGACTTGCCACAAAACTCCCTGGAGAATTCCAACAAGACGGCCATCATCATGTTAGTTCACTGTTTCAAGAAACTTTCAAGAACTTCAAGAAACTTATAATATCATTACCTATTTGACAATGACATTAATAAACTACTAAAATTTTGGTTGCCAAAATGAAATAAAAAAAATATTCAGTTTTGTCTTACCATTAATGCACGGAAGTATATCTAAGGCGGCCATTTATTCACCTTACAGAGTTTTGGCTCCTAAAGTTTCGAATCCCAATTGCCAAAAGTCCTCATTAATCGTCAGGGGTTCGTTAAAAAGTTTATCAACTTTACGACATATTGAATGGGAAAATATCATTTGAGTTTTGTAGGAAATGTAATGTGAAAATTCCGTCTAAAATGCAATTTGAGTTTCGAGGAATTAGTCATATCTACTTTGTGCCATGAGGTTAAGGATTTAGCGTGATAAATGACAAGCGAATTTTGAATTTTTGTTTGATAATTATTTTCATGAAAAAGGTGTTTAATCATCAGGTTAAAATTAGAATGTCTTTTGTTTTATAATTCCTGTATTTTTTAGGTTCATTTATGATATGAAATGTCAAAGGTGTGCGAACGTTATTCTGCGCCTTTATCGAAATTAATTTTGAGGTTAGTTTTTTACGCCTCAAGTAGCCGAAGCTTTGTAATAGTAGCTTACTTATTCCGTAATCTATATGTATACTAATAAATCTGGAGTTTTGTCTAGATAATTTTTTTTGCTTAAGTATTGTCATTGATAATTATTATAAAGGCTCGTAATCACGAACATAACATGAATAGATAGAATAATAAACCAGGTATTACGTTAGTCGCTTACAGTATTCTAAGAGATGATAGTTCATAGTCATATTATATATTTAATATATTCAATAATAATATCAAAACAAATATTAATAAACAACAATGAAAACCTAAGTTAAAGTTTGCTCTAAGACTTTCAAGAGTATAAACACAAACGTAATGAACCTAGGTGCAATGATCGGTGCCGAAAGCTGCAAGGGGCGACCCGGAGTTAATAACCTTCGATAATAAAATGGACAATAAACCCTTTTGTTTTCTTCATGCCATTCCCACGTTTACTTTCAAGTGAAGGTGAAGTTGCTCGACGGTCATTGACACTGTGCTTTAACATAGCCGCTTAGAAGATTGCGTATAATTTTTGTAATTTTCTAGATAATTAGGTCAAATATTAAGTACCTATTTTTTAAATGATTTAGAATGAGAATCAAGTGAGGAGTGTCCTCTACAAATATTGCTACTGTCTAAACTTTCAGCCTGTATGTACAATATCGATTTTGCTATATTTTTCTTGTTTATTAGCTGATAACCACCAACTTAGTCCACGTTGTTTAGTATGTTACAAATATACTTTGTTCACATTTTTTTTAGTAAACAATGTTATTCCTTTATTCCCCTCTCATGAGCATGCGTACCACACCGCTTGCCCTACTTTATACATCGTTAAAGTGTGTCACTATCAAATCATAGTTCCTTAAAACTTTAATTACTGTATATTAATCGAAAACTGTGTTTTTTTAGGTAACTGCCTTAGAAGTAAAACTAAGAAAAAATGCCGAAATTTATTCAGTAGTTCTTGCGTGATGTGCACACAACAGAAGACATTTATAATTTTACTAGCGGGCCCGGCGGATGTTGTCCCGTCCTGATAATGAAAAAAACTTTTATAAAGTATATACCTACCTAAACCTTCCTCATAAATCATTTTATCCCCTTGTGAAAACCGCATGAAAATCCGTTTTTGAGTTTATCGCGAACAGACAGATAGACAAACGTGACAGAAGACTTTGTTTTATAATATGTAATGATTATAGTATCTCTAATTTATACGTCAATGTTCATCTAAGATGAACATTTAGGAGGTACACTTTAGTGTCATCTAGTTCAGTGGTTCTCAATCTTTTTTGCTCAGCGATGCACTTTCCAAATTCGCGACAGCCTCACATACTTACATGCTACATTTTTAGTATAAAATAATAAATAAAAATATCGTATTTGTAAATCTCGCGATACATTTTACAGGTAGTTGCGACACACTAATGTGTTGGTGATCTAATTTATAAGAATAAAAAAAAAATATTCACTAACTTTTTTGCTCTATCGCATCTTGCCATAGTATAAATGAAGTCACTTCCGCTGTCTGTTCCCTTAAAATTTTAAACTATCCCATGGATTTTAATACAGTTTTCAGCAATAGTCAGACTGATTCAAGGCGAAAGTTTATATGTACGATACATAGATATTATAGTATAGAAAAGCCGAAAAATTCAAAGATTTGTGATGTGAAGTCGTAACAAACATAGTTTTGTCCGCTTAAATCGCAAACGCTGGCTAAACCTTACGAGGTAGATCAAATTAATGTACTATGAAATTGTATATCTTAAAAAGATCGATAAAAAAGTCTACGATGGTATATATTTATTTCTAAAGAACAGTAACCATTTTAATTTTTTTACAAAAATAATTATGTGTTATTTACCAAGCTATTTTAGACAATAGTGTATTATTTCTTATCCAATTAAATACATTACATACGTAGAACGTAATGTCGTATAGATCAAATCTGCCCTTAACAGTATTTCATTAAAATGGATATCTTGATTGCACACGTGCGAAGCTGGGGCGGGTCGCTAGTATTTGATAAAATTTATTATTATAACCGACCTCTAAATGCCTGAGGTTATTATTCTTCTCAGGTATTTCAGTTAATATGATTTCACCATAAATTCTTCGCTTGGACCGAAGCCTGAATTATACATATTATATTCATGAATAGGCTCATATAAGTCCATGAATGTAAATTGGATTAAAAAAGTTTTTATATTAACTTGAACATAAAAGTTGCTATAGGGACTAACTAGGTTCGGTCAGGCTGATAACTTTTGGACAGAGTTATTTAATTTTCTTGTATTAATACTTTCCATATATAAATGGGTGTTGGTTTATTTGATATTAATAAACTTTAACAACGTTCGACTGAACGTCATGAAAATTGTCATATCTAATTGTTTTGCTGTGGAAAATGTATCATGGATTTTCATTAAAAAATGCCTATATCACCGAAAATAAGTTAAGTATAAATAATGTATAAAAAAATCGTGTAGTGATATGTTAACAGTGCTTTGTATTACAGTCTTAATTTTATTACGCATCAGGCCATACTTATGGCTATATTCAGAGCGGCCATCATTCATCACAAAGTAATAAAAAGAGAATTTTGAAATTTAGGGACGATGCTGACTGTATATTGGAGGCATCCTTTAAGAATAGATTTTATGAAATTCAACTTCCAAGTGTGTGGAAAGGGGTGCCAAAAGAATGGGGGAATAATATTATTCGGGTCGCATTTATCTGGAACTTTCTAATGATATTCTTCGACATAATAACGAGTTTCAGGCGCTCTTCAAAATTTTACATCTGAAGGTTGTTAAAGGGGTCCACAAAATGTCTATAATAACATTTTTTATGAAAAAACGTATAATAAATCATGAGTTTATTATATAATGAATAAGAATACAGAATCGTCAGAATATGATTACTAAAATAGTCTATACTAATATTATAAAACTAAGGAGTTTGTTTGTTTGGTTGATCGCGGTAGTCTCAGGAAGTACGGGGCCCATATGAAAAATTCTTTGAGTGTTAGATAGCTCATTTATCGAGGAAGGCTATAGGCAATATATAAGCACGCTAAGGATAATAATAACGGAGCACGAATGAAAAATGTTTCAGAATTTGGGTCTTTTTTCCTTTTGAGAGCTTCCGCTGCGTGTTAGCGTTAGCTCAAAGTAACTCAGACGAAATCGCGGGAACACCTAGTATTATATACTTATTTAAATAATAATATCAGAAAGAGAGTAAATTATAACAATCAAAGTAAAGAAGTTCAATCTAATCAACTGGAAATTACGCTTACTAAGTTCACAGTAACGAGGGCTCGTTGAAAAATAATTATGTTTTCCTGATGGATGTAGAGTAAAGATAATTAAATTATGATAAATATCGATTATTTACTACTAGTTCTTTCCGTGACTTTGTCTTCTTTGTGTTCATTATAATGCGTGCTTATTGACCGTAGTAAAAACATGTGAGATATATAGTATATTGTGAATATTCAAGATGAAAGGAAATCTATGATCCTGAGCTTTCTATCCGGGAGAAGTTCATGATGAAGAAATAATATACTATTATGAAAAATATACTGCTCATATGTACGACTAAAGATATCAACCAAATATCTGTATGTTTTACGTATGGTCTAAGTCTAAATTAAAATAAACGAAATTACTTTTTATAAGGTCAGCTATCTGCCGGTGAAAGTCCCATGAAAATCGGTCCAACCGTTTTGGAGATAGCATTGCAGACAAGGCCGCGGTTAATAGCTAGTTTAATTTAGAGTAGCCTAAGTAACTCGCTGTAATTTCAGCTATCTGCGAGTGAAATTCCCGTCAAAATCGGTCTAGCCGTTTCGGAGATTAGCCGAAACAAACTGACAGACAGACAGACCGACAAAAATTTTAAAAATTGCATTTTTGGTTACAGTTTCGTGTATACTTTCACATCCAATCAGTAAAAAAGTGTTATTTTGATATTACGTACAGACACTTCATTTTTATTATATGTATAGATTTATACATTAGGTAGAAAAGCTAAGACCCGTCGTCGCAAAAACATTTTATATTTATAGCAGACGAAATGAATAACCGTATAGAAACTTAAATTGGAAAAAAAACTAGATTTTCCCTTATCACTTGTGAAATAACAGAAACTAACAAATTAAATTTCTCTGTTATTTCAAAACTAGCTGTTCCGGCGACTTCTTCTGTGTGGATTAGTTACTTTGGGCAAACGCTAACACGCAGCGAATACTCTTAGATAGAAATAAAACCCGATTTTGAAACATTCTTCATTGGTACTCCGCTCATATTCGTCTTATCATTATGATATATAGGCTTCTTCGATAAATGAGCTGTCTGACACTGAAATAATTTTTCAAATCGAACCAGTAGTGCCTGACATTAGCGCGTTCAACCAAACAAACAAACATTCCAGCTTTATAATATTAATATAGATTGTAATTTTCATGTCTATTTGCTACTTTCTCTCGAGCGAAACGTTGTTAAAGCGTTCTAAATATCAAAAAAGAAAGACAAATGACCTAGGTGAACTTAATCGTAAAGGCCTGAAGTAATTCTGATAGGCAAATAATACTTCAACGTCCTCGCTCTTACACTATATATTTTCAAATGGAGACATTCATAAAAATAAAGAGATTTGAGTTAATTTGATTCATGTTGATATTGCTTTCCACTTTGTGAGTTTATCTGCTAATAAAAAAGCGTGAGCTAAAGTAATTGCTCTAAGTTAGCGCCAAATAAGTAAAAATATGTGAGGGCCACTAAATCTGTTTATATTATACAAGATTTATCATATCTGGAGTTATTGTTAATTTTCTAATGAAATATGTTTTAATCGCCCTGCCGAGGTTTTTCCAAGGTACTCTGGTATGGGCTTCTCTAAGAGCGAAGTGATAATTCTAAAAAGTTGGCCCACGTGATACTTCTGGAGTTGTAAAAGTTGTTGAGGTATGTATGCTTGGTATATGTTTCAATAACTCATATAAGTATGAATATGTAGCTTAGCTTAGGTTAGCTCAGATAAGTAGCGAATTGCATGAATCAGACAACAGCCCAAGCCGAGGTGTGCCGTGCGCCCTTGAGCCAGTTGCCAAAATAAGGAATTTCAAGTTTTAACCAATCCGTAACGAAATGCATCGAAAACTTATTGAGAGCAGTTATGTTTTTTGCATATAATTATTTTATCCAAATATCGTATACTTACATTTTCTATAATCTAACAACTATAAAAACACAGTAAAGATTACATGAGTAATCCTATTGCTTTAATTTATTCTACACTTAACGCTAACATAAAATGGCCAATTTCG
>AP028440.1:5571470-5712725 GCA_036509395.1 Antheraea yamamai
TATAAAGTATATTAATCAATTAAACGTATGATGAACTGCAATATATCTATATTACATATACACAGGTCCCTATACTACGCGTCGCCAGTCTGACGCAAGCCGCGCAAACTCAATATGGCCGGTGTTGTTTACGTAGCATGTCATAACGCGAAATTATAAATTTATCTCCTGCCAAAAATACCGTTCAACACGCCTAAAGAAGTTTTCATTTCAAGAACAGAGATATTAAGTATGTCATGTCATCTTAAGATTTTACGATTCAATAAAAGTATCGGATAGGCGGCAGTAAAATAAAACGGGCCACCTGAAAATTATTGCATTCATTTTGAACATATTTCTCTAATAAAATAATACTGTAGTGTTGTACAATAAAGCGTTTATCGGCACTAAGTCCTCCATTTACCGGATTGACAGTTTATGACGCTGGTATTATTGTTCTTTTATTTATTTATTCGAGAGAGAAATTGTCCGTCTTCGGGTCAAATGTTGTATATAATTGCGCTGTATATTTCTCAAGATATGACGTATATGTTATGCTTCTTTTTTTTATTATTCATGTAACGGGTTATGTTTTGATAACACGAGAATATTTCTATTGATTTTCTGATTAAGTCTTGTGTCTATGTGTATATTTACGTATTACGAATAATGCCTTTCGAAATTTTAATCAATGGACCTATTAAGGTCCCTTGCGTCAATTCATCATGTGAGCGAACTTCCGCCTTTCTTATTCTAGGCATAATATTCACACTGTACTTATATCATGTCGGATGATTGCCTCTAAGAATATTTACACTCCACAAAATCTGCCATAATAATTCCACTTTTCACTTGATTGTGTTTGTTTAAAATAGATAACTTAGCTTTACTTATATTATTACTAGCGGGCCCGGCAGACGTTGTCCCGCCCTGATTATGAAAAAATCCTTGACAAATTATATACTAAAATGTTCCTCATCAATCACTCTATCCACCGGTGAAAACCGCATGACAATCCGTTCGGTAGTTTTTGAGTTTATCGCGAACAGATAGACAGACAGACGCGGTAGGGAACTTTGTTTTATACTATGTAATGATATACTGAAAGAGTTAACCTTAAAAATGTTAGAATTCATAAAATTAGGAGTCATTACTTAATATTAATCTATACATCTAAATTGAAATGTCTGTGTGTGATATAAAAACCACTTTTACTAAATGGACATGGTATGTATATATAACAAAAAAACAATTTTTGAATTCTTTGTCCGTCTGTTTGCTTCGCCAAATCTACGGAGGCTGCTGGACTGATTTTGTCAGGCTAAATAAATAACAATAAACGCAAGTGGAACCACGGGCATAACTAGTTACATGTAAAAATTAGAATATTTTACGCCATTCTAGTTAATGACCTCTTCTTATTCAGAAGCGTCAACATTAAAATTACAATCACCTCATTAAATCAATAAAGTTTTTCGCTGAACTTTTAATAGACGATAAATTAATGCGATGAGAAGACAAAAGACATTACCATAGATCACAAATTCCACCAATCGTCACAACCTACGACTTTTAATTTACATTCGTAGTAGTTTGACCAAGTTTTTCTTTTGTTGGCGGGCTCGTTAAAACTGAACTCTATAGAATTTTTTATATTATCTTTTTATTGTAGGGCAATCAAATTAGTTTGTCAATCCAAAATATTTGTTGTCTTAGTTTGATTTATTTTTAGGGATTTATCTAGTATTATTATCTAGTTATGCTCTCGACTCCTCATGTATTTATTATAATTTATCGGGATTGCTATTTGTTGTAGCAAATTGAATATTATTGAATTATTTTCCCTGTCCGAATATTTACATACATCATAGTGTTGTAAAGAACGATGCAGAATTTATAGTGTAACACTGCTACCTAGTGATTTATAAGAAAATGAATAGTAGAAAAACGTTATCCTGAAATAAGACATAAGTGTCTTAAGGAATCCCAACAACTATAAGTGAGTGAAGGTTTAATTGGGTCTGACTGTAATTTTTCGTAATCAACAAAACATTGCCTTCTACGTAAGGTGTTTGATAAGTGCTTGACAAAGAACAGTGACAATAAAAAGAATTTGTAAATTTAACATGAATGTTAATGGCTCAATTAATTTATTTTTGTAGGTGTTTGTTTATTTATAACATATGGCGATGTTAAAGTTTATCGATTTCAGATATTCGTTGATTTATTTTATGAATGTTTTCGACTGAATTATAAAACGAGATTTTTTAATTTTGTTGGTATTAAACAAAACTTTGCGAATAAGTTTGTTGCCAATAGACAAAAAGTATCGAATAAAAATAATTGCTTAATTTATTCCTATTACTTACTTACGCGAAATTTTTTATTATATAAAATTATATATATTTATAACAAAATTATATATACATATAATTGGTCATGTGATAGCAGATTTTATTATATCACTGCGAGCTGTGCTTGCCAGTCCTTCCGCGTGGAACCTAATGTAAAAAAAACAGTGACTAATCGAATCATCTGAATGTATTAAGTCCATTTACTTATCTCGTACTTAAGTCGCGTCGTCATTAAAATTACAATAACTTTTGATAGAGTGAACCGATTTGAATAAAACAAAGACTATATATTACTCGAAGATATACTTATGATTTTCTTGAGAAGGTTTTATCATGAATGCAGTACTTAAGTTGTGATATATTTTCATTCAGACAGACAGACGGACAGACATTTGTTAAAAATATTGAAATATATTTTATTACGTATTCCTAGACACCTGCAACAATTTTTTTCACGAAAATCGAAAATGTACAGACACGTTACATTTACATTCTTATTATATGTATAGATATAGATATAAAAGATAGATTACTGCTTACTATTTATTTAAATTTCGCGTAAAAATATAATTTCTTAATTTACATTTCGTAAAATATAATTAATGTTTAATCACTTATAAAGTTCGAATAAATTTAGATTAGACTTTAAATAAAATTAATCGTGAAAGTTAACGAGTTCTCCAAAGAGCAGGAACAAAGATAAACTCTCGCCGTTTCGTGTTTTACAAACTTCATAATAATAAGTTTTGAAAATTTTGCATCACGTACTTTCAATACAGGATTCTCTTTGATTTTCTCCATTTCATCAAGTTAACAGATTATTTTGAGTGGCTTCAGGCACCAAGTTCTAAAGGGTGCTCTGAAGTGAAAAAACAAAATAAAACAACCCATTTCTCTTCGCTTTCTACTTTTTTATGGCAAGTTACTAGTAGGGTGCTATACTATGCTTCGATATCTTATTTAGTTGACTGTAGTTAATATCTGAGTGACGTTATTCTGATACTCTTGTGAGTGGAGTCCTAATTCTTTACTTTCACGCACAACTTGTATGTATCGGGGACAAGATCCATAATCCTTCAACATTGGCCTTACGTTAGTACTGCGTATCGTAGTGAAATGCGTCGCTAATCGGTATCCAGTCCAGGATGAGGTATCTTAGTTTCGTTCAAATACTTTCTTTGGTCATCAGTTCTAGAGGGTTTGCAAAATGGGCAATATAATAAGACTCTGTACGGTCTGCGATAATTTTCATACTCAATTTAAATTCCATGTCAGTAATAGTACCCAACATTTTTCTGATTAAAGTAAATAGCTACTTAATTTTTTTTATGAGGTTTCAAGCCATAAATAACGCCTTTTTGTGCATAAGAAGCATCTCAAAGGTTTACATATAATATATATTATCTATTTCTATGGATAGTTTACATTCAATTTAATACAAAAAATAAAACAAAGTTAGTCATAAAATTTGTGTACTTAAGTTTACATGCGTCGCTTCATCATTTATCAAATAACAAGATATGCAATTGTAAACGAATAAAAAATGTAATTGTATTATATATTTGTATTATGTATATGTATTTGTATTTTCCATAATCGCATAATATAAAATAAAAAACTTCCTCTTATACTAACTACTTTACGAAGCGTCGTCGAAAGATAAAACTTAAGTCCGGAAACCTTATAAGACTTGTTAATTTATTCCATTCAGAAGTAAACACAAACAGCGAACATTAATTAAAAAAATATTCATCTTAAAACCATACCGTGTTCTGTGGGACGAGTTTCAATGCAAACTTAACGTTGAATCTAAAGAAAAAAGTGAAAAGAGTGGTCCGGCACGAATAGTGTAAACTCCTTTTTATAAAGAACTTACCGTCGTCGACTTTCAAGTTTGGTGATAGTACTTATATAAAAAAAACAATTCTTTATGAAAAGATAGTGGCGTTATCTTTATTCATATTGGATTGTTTTAAATTATAAACAAAGTATCAACAAATTCATTTAAGTGACTTAAAATGAAAAGAAAATTAGAATGTATGGTTATTTTTTTTTCTTTTTTGTTGTTTTTATTTTAGCTTTCTCTTTTACTTGAGTTATTTGCTGTAGAATATAATAAACTGGCGGGCCCGTCAGACGTTGTCCCGCCTTGATTATAAAAATATTACTGACAAATTATATACTAAAACCTTCCTCATGAATCACTCTATTCACTGGTAAAAACCGCACAAAAATCCGTTCAGTAGTTTTTGAGTTTATCGCGAATAGACTGACATACAGACGCGGTAAAGGACTTTATTTTATACTATGTAACTATGTAATGATACGTCGTAAACACCTATAATTATGATTGCACTTATATAGAGTCTTTAAAAATGCATGTTAAGTACTATTCTAGTGTAAATCTTGTTGGTGTTTCAAAAGAAAGAAAAAAAGACCTTAGGGAGTGGATTATATTTACAGGAAAACACTCTTATTGTGTAGAACAAGTGATTGTTTATTAACGACTGACAATATCGTGGGTGGGTGCACCAATCACCCTCTATGAGTACCCTTGTATTAATATACCTATATTATATAATACACTTTTTGTTCATTTAATGACGTAACGTATACTACACGAGGAACATATATTGCAAGATATATTAGCAAGAGTAAGCGTTTTTAGGCAAACAATCTTCCAGATTATTACTATCAACGATAATGCGATAATTTTAATGTTCTAACAAGTTGGTGACCTTGTTATTAGAAATTTCCATGAAGTTTTTGTAGCAACTGAGAACTGTTTTTCCGTGGTATTATATCTCATATAACCAAACTTTATTGCGTAAAATACCAATATTACAAAATATAGAGTCAAATAACACAAGAATATGAATACCAAAAAAAAAGTGTATGCTTACCATTAAAAAAAAGTAACTGGAAACATATGCAAAATACGTATAATGGCGTCTTGACCACAAACTTTATAGACAATATAAACCATGAAGATTGTATAGATTTACAATATAAAATAGCAATAAGTATCACTTATCTTTTGTAATTTTGAATATGACGATTTCAGAAGGTTGTATGCAAATAAATCTATGGTTTGTGAACCTTGACATTCAGTTCTAAGAGGGTGCAATATAAAAACATCTTCAAGGACTATATTTTTTGTCAAGCAGGGATGCGACATGGCCCTACCATCTTTGTCGTATATTTTATCGCTGTGTTGGGGGACTAACGTGGAATAGTACGGTCACGTTGCACGCATGACGCATGACTCTACACTATGTAAGTGTATGTTCACATTATTAATGTGAAAGTATGTTTGTTTGAACGTGTGCCCATCGACCACATAGCTGAACGGATGCTAATAAAAAAAAAAATTCCCTTTTTTTAATTTTAGCCCCTGGAAAGCCCTTTTTAAACTCAAAACTCCCCCCCGTTCCGAAAAAAACCCCATCATCGAAAAAAACCCGCAAAAAAATCCGTTTTGTTTTTTTTTTTTTTTTTAATTAAATTTTTTTTTTTTATTAACACACCAATAGATAATGGTTGGCATAGACGTTGATTATGTCGTCGAATAAATAGGATACCTTTTAGTGCTATTTTCCAGTCGAGTTAAATCTTTTCACAACCATTAACAGCAGTATAAACTTCATTTCAAACTTCTACGTATTTCAACGAAGAAAGAAAGTCTTTCAATTCATGAAAAGATTTAAGATTTAAATTTGTTCGTAGCGATTCAACGGTACGAATTTCCGTGAACCGGTGCTCTAGTTGTTTGAATCATAATAATACACTGTTTGACAAATGAACGGGAGATATTGAGTTTTTTTTGCTTTCTTTTGTCGATAATATTTTTTGTATAATGTTCTTATATGAGCCTATAAGAGTTCCACTGTGGTCATAGTCTTCTTCCCCAAGGTGTTAAGGTGTGGGCCATAAATAGCCAGCCAGTATCAGCGATTTCAAACTTTGAGAAATCCATAGTTCTATTTTCTACATACGATGGTACAACAAGAATATTTTTGAGGTATAGGTTTCCTCTCGATGTTTTCCTTCACGGTCAGCCGATACTGTTACAAATTCCGAAAAATTCGTTGGTACATGGCGAGGTTCTTACTTATGAATATTAAATTAATATTCCACCGGTCAAGCTACTCGATTGACAGGACACATGAAATCTATATATATCCGATTTTATGCTATACTATCAACCGCTCACGACTTTGCCTAATTTTGTATCTTTATAAAGGATTCTGTTTGTGATGGAAGCCTTATTTTTATTTTTGTACAATAAAAGTAACAAGTTACTCATCATAACATTTATCTGCGATCGAATGTCTCGTCAAAACTAGTCCAACCGTTGTGGCTAATCTCCAACACAGTACATTCAGTAAAAAACCGTTATTTTAATATTGCAAACAAACACTTCACTTTTATCTATTTGTATAGATTGACAGATCTCGTGGTACAGTCGTAATAAGCTTTACTATTAAGCCGAGAGTTCATATCCAGTTATGATAATATAGACTATTCAAACTAAATAATATAATATAAATTATAAAGTCTTAACTCTACCCTACACTCCCAATACATTCTTGATAGTTTAATGTATGTCCGCAAGAACCTTGAAAAGCTGGACTTCGTAGAAAACCGGCATGGTCTAAATAATAAAACCTGTGACAAACTGGTTGTTCCATGTTTCAGACTTAGTAAAATCAGTAAAAGTTTTTTAGGAAATAGTGTTACGTTTTACAACAAAGTCCCAAAGAATATTACCGATTTGCCGGAATGTGAGTTTAAGCGCCATGTTAAGCGAGTTTTGGTGTCAAAAGGCTATTACAGAGTGGATCAATATGTGAACGATGGTGATGTCTGGAATGGACTCATCTCTGTGCATCCACTAAAAACGATTGTGACATGTAATGTATACTAAATTCTGAATATATATATTAAAAAGATAAACCGGATCGAGTTTCTTGCCGGTTCTTCTCGATGATTGGGTTGTTTTCCGAACCGGTGGTAGTTTTGACGTTCATAAGTGCCTTCTTAGGTTTTAAATTGCATAAAGTATTTTTTTATTTTGATTATGTTTAATAAAAAAAATGACTGTGTATGAAAATATATCCATACACTTGTAAACAAATCATAGCTGTATTACAAATAGTTTTATAGAATATAAAAATGAAAAAGCTAATTTAGTAAATTAGAAAACACGAAACTAAAACATATTGAAAATGACTTTGTAGGTAAGTATTTTTAGTACAACCTATGCCAAAAAATACATAACTTATGAAAATTGAAGTGATATCTCAATAATTTTAGAGTTCATTTTAGAAATCCTGAGCAGGCTACTTGAATAAATATAATATATAATGATATATAATATATATTATATATATATATATATATATATATATAATGATGAGTCATCGATACGTGACAAAAACACACAAATTGAAACCTTATCGGTTCGACAAACGACAAGGTTCAAAAATAGCGTATCTCGAACCCTCTTGTAAAGCGTTCTCGATGACGTGAATCAAAAAGTGAAAATTGAACATAGGTAACTTAAAATCTGTTAAAAGGTACACCTATATACGAATTTATAGTATAACCAGTAAAAATAAAATTAGAATGAAAGGAATAAAATAAAAATTAACCCAGATAAAACACATAACTCTTATGAAATACTAAAACCATTTGATTCACAACGAAGTCGCGCTTTATAACTAGTAGTCATATAATATACAAATCCAAAATGACTCAGACAAGCTTTACTGTCCTAGGGACAAACCAGATTACACATAGAATGCGGGGAGGCGACAGATACACTCATCACACACCTGCCAATTCAATCCATAACACACCTTTATATAAAAGCGTTAGGCTAATAAAACCGAAAGTGTTAAATTAACATGTATGTGAATTTTAATTTTAATATAAATGGAATATCAAATGTAAATAAGTAAATGATTAATGGAAAATGAAATGTTTTAAAGAATAATTAAATTATAGTGTAAGTGTGCATAAATATAGATAAGATATTATTGAATATGTGTCGTGCCTGTTGATGAATAATGTAATACTATTAGAATATTAATTGTAAGTTATGAAGGAATGTAGAATACAATGAATCAATCGGATAATTATAAATTAAAAATAAACTGGTTGCGCAGCTTTATATATATTCGAAATTCTCGCATTGTGATCAGGTCACGCCACTTTGAAGCCCGACTAATTAATTTTCCAGCCCCGCTCCCCCTCCTATGGCACTTATATAATATAATAAGAAAATGTAAATAAGTATAAAAACTGCAACATAAGGATTGTAATATAATTATATACGTTAAGAAAGAATGTATAGTATAACTAGCGGACCGGGCGGACGTTGTCCTGCCTTGAAAACAAAAAAAATCCTAAAAGTCGATCGCAGCGCCACCTGCCGGGTCCAATTGTGAATCTAAACCATTCTCGAATCTCCACGAACACACACAAAAAATTTCATAAAATGGTCCAGCGTTTAGGGGACTTAGTATAACACGCACACAAGACATATATATATAAGAAAAAAAACAAACAGTATAAGCATCAAAAGATTGAGGCTATAACTTGAAATAAAGCATAAATGAAAAAAATATGTAAAATGTAAAAAAAGATCTCGGATTTGTGTCTGAGGAGAAAAGGGGACTTCACAAAAAAAAATATACACAAATCCAAGCAGGTATATAAAAGTAAAATTTTCGATTAAATAAGTAATACTGAGACAGTCACGAGGTAGTTACATTTACTACTTCCCGTCTACTGTTCACCACTTGGATAAGTTTCAGTGGGATTTTATTAGATTTCCAACCGTCCCGTTGAAAGTCGACAGATGAAAAAATTAACCGCAGCTTCTTTGCTAATTCACTTTGTTGGATTTCCTTGTTAGTGGCTGTCTTCCAGACGTTTAAAGCTTTCTGTTTGGAACGAATTATATTTACAATCTACTTATAAACCTTGTTTAGCGAATAATAATTCTTATGCTTATATATTATTTTATTCTATAGGGCTTAATTATATTCGTGTTTTAAATTTATATCTCTAATTATTATTACTTAGTAGAAAATACATATACTTACGGGTTTTTGTTTTCGAACTGACTACGCTATTGACCTAGCAAGGTCTTAACAGCTTCACCAGCTTCACTCTTATACTTAGGAGTCAATCAAATAAAGTTGGCACATTATCTTTTGGTCTATTTTATGATACACGACATAACAATGCACTGATCGTTGTCTCTTTGCTACACGAAGGAGCTTATAAGCGTGACGAAGACTAATATTGTTTTTTGTGTTTACAAAATACTAGAAATATATGTTATTTGTATGCGTTCGAACTAACCAACCAATCCATCGACATATGCAGGTATTATAATAACGATTTAAAATAAAACAATTTATTCATCATACTGTATGTTGAAATACTAATGTTGCATCCTATATCATTACATTACATTACATAGTATAAAACAAAGTCCCCTACCGCGTCTGTATGTCTGTCTGTTCGCGATAAACTCCTAAACTACTGAACGGATTTTCTTGCGGTTTTCACCAGTAGATAAACTGATTCATGAGGAAGGTTTTGGTATATCACTTGTCAAGGATTTTTTTATAATCAGGGCGGGACAACGTCTGCCGTGCCCGCTAGTATAATATAATTAAAAGTGAGCGCTTAACCGTTCTAGATTTAAATACAGGTATATAAGCCACGCACAAATGTCTTTTATAATAGACTAGTTTTTGCCTGCTTATTCACTTGTCTTAACGTTGATTTGATTTATTTCTCGGGAACAATACTTCCTTTCGGGAAAAATGAACCCTACGTTTTTCCCTGTGCCCCTGACAAGGCGTATGCAAAAAATAATGATCGGTTGAGGAGTAGTTAACATTTGAAATCGTAACAAACAAATATACTCACTTACGCATTTATAATATTAGTAAGGATAACTGATAGAAAAATTGAGGACAAAAAAATGTGTACGAACAGAAATTTTAAAGATTTTCGTTTGTTTGTTGTATTATTTGAATATAGATATATTAGCTAGTCTTGAAATGAATGGAGCTGAAACCAGTCATGGTTTGTTCGACGGATTTTCCACTGTGCATGAACTATGAAGGTGATAAGCTACTACTAGTGATTTTCAGAGGAATTATGTTGTACTGTTGTGTTGCGCGGCTTATTAATGTAATTTGCGTATCTTAAATATAACGCATATCTCTTGCAATTTGGAATATTTTATAATCTTCACATTATGTAGGTGGTAGAACCACGCTGAAGCTATTATTGGTTTCAGCATGAATGGGTCGGCTCGTTCGGGGTACTACCACCCTCTCACAGAAAACCGACGTGAAGTAACAGTGCTTGCATTGTTGCGTTTCGTTCGGTCCGTGAGAGCGACGGAGGCCCAAATCCACTCCCCTCCCCTCTTGTAGGTGGTAGAGCCACGCTGAAGCTATTATTGGTTTCTGCATGAATGGGTCGGCTCGTCCGGGGTACTACCACCCTCTCACAGAAAACCGACGTGAAGTAACAGTGCTTGCATTGTTGCGTTTCGTTCGGTCCGTGAGAGCGACGGAGGCCCAAATCCACTCCCCTCCCCTCTTGTAGGTGGTAGAGCCACGCTGAAGCTATTATTGGTTTCAGCATGTCTGGGTCGGCTCGCCCGGGGTACTACCACCCTCTCATAGAAAACCGACGTGAAGTAACAGTACTTGCATTGTTGCGTTTCGTTCGGTCCGTGAGACCGAAGGGGGCCCAACTCCCCTCCCCTCTTGTAGGTGGTAGAACCACGCTGAAGCTATTATTGGTTTCAGAATGAATGGGTCGGCTCGTCCGGGGTACTACCACTCTCTCATAGAAAACTGACGCGAAGTAACAGTGCTTGCATTGTTGCGTTTCGTTCGGTCAGTGAGAGCGCCGGAGGCCCAACTCCCTTCCCCTCGCCTTACCCTGCCCCTCACTCCGCCCCTCTCCCATCCCTCCCCAATCCTCTCCCCTCTTCCCTCCCCCTCCCTCCCTTTCCCATAAACACAGGCTGACAACGCACTTTCGACTCCGGTGACCCACCTGTTCGTTTGTCTGGTATGACATTAAAAAAAATGTCCTTGCGAAACCAGTAATTTTGAGTAACCTTTGCAATGAAAGAGGAATCCGTTCACAAAACGTATTTAACTTATTCAGTTTGCGAACACGAATGATAGAAGCACAGTAAGTAGATGCGTCGATACATCGGAATATTTAATTTCCGATGTGAACTAACTTTGAGTTTGTTGTATATCAGGTTCATGTGTACATTTGTGTCGATTTTAAAACTCAACGGAAAATAGATCGTATTCTTTAAGAACGTTGATTGTAAATCCTTTGGACTTTTCCATGTTCTAGTAGTAGAGTCGTTGCGAAGTCCTGTAGTGTATGTTCTGATAAGGTAATAGAATTGAATGCATATTGAAATTTATTGTGTAACTTTGTAAATATATTAGGTATTTACCTATGAAATTGCCATTTTGTATGAAAAAAAGGAAACGAATTTTTTTCATGTATTTTTTATTTGTATTAATCGAAGTAATCACCCATGCAATCAATGCATCTTTGCCAACGCAAAGGCAGTTTATTGATGCCCTTCTTAAAGAAAACAGCTGGACGGGAGGCAACAAATTCTTCATAGGCATTTTGTACTGCCTCTCGGGTATTGAATTTTTTACCCTCCAAGGAGTTATCCAAATTCTGGAAAAAGTAGTAGTCTGTAGGCGCAAGGTCTGGTGAGTAGGACGGATGACGGAGAACTTCCAACCCCAGTTCTTGCAACTTGGAGACCGTCTGCTGTGCAGTATGAGGTCGCGCGTTGTCGTGCAGGAGCAGCGGAGACGAGCGATTGACCAATGCTGGTTGGAGATGTGCCAGCTTCTCCATCATTGTGTTCAGTTCTTCACAGTACACATCTGCAGTAATGCTCACCCAGTTTGGTAAGAAGCTGTGACGAATCACACCGGCGCTAGACCACCAAACAGTGACCATCACTTTTCTAGGGGTAAGTTTTCGTTTAGGGCATTGTTTAGGTGCTGAACCAGGATCCAACCAACTTGCTGAGCGCTTGCGGTTATCAAACAGAATCCATTTTTCATCGCAGGTAACAATGCGGTTCAAAATTCTTTCATTTGAGTTTCTGTTGAGCAGTGCAAGGCACGTCTCGACGCGTTCTTCGCACTGGCGGTCATTGAGTTCGTGGGGCACCCATTTGTCAAGCTTTTTTACCTTGCCAATTTGACGAAAATGGACCAATATTGTTTTGACGCTAACGTCGAAAGCGGCTGCTAATTCAACCGTAGATTGTGTATCATCAGCTTCCACAATCGCCTTTAATTCGTCATTGTCGACCAAAGTCTTCGGACGACCCCGAGGTTCATTTTTCAGGTCAAAATTCCCAGAACAGAAGCGAGCAAACCAATAACAGGTGGTGCGTTGGTTGGTAGTGTTAGCTCCGTAAACGTCGTTGATGTTGCGTGCCGCTTGTGTCGCGTTGCTGCCACGACGGTACTAATATTCCATAATTACTCGAATTTTTAACGTATCCATGATGACAAAAAAGATTGAAATGCGATGCAAATGTAACACTAATCAATAAACAAATGACTGCTTTTGGAAAAAGGATTCCATGTTTTTAAAATAAAATTAATTTGAAATTAGAATTCTTAGCCAAACAAAAATTATTTTGATTTGAAATGGCCAGTACTGCAGAACGGCAATTTCATAGGTAAAGACCTATTATTAAATCGCTCTTTACATGAATATTAAGTTATTAAATAAGTATATCATGTTGTTTTATGTAATGGATTATGATACATAATTTGTGAAGTGAATGTAGTTTTAAAATCAACACAAAAATACACTTAATCGATTTCATAAATATTGAATACTAGCGGGCCCGGCAGACGTCCCCCTGACTTTGTTCTTATACTATGTAATAACCTTCCCCGTAAACCATAAAATCCTTCTAGTTTTTTAGTTTACGCCGTTTTTTTTTTTTCTTTTCAACGCGCGTCTTCGCATGGTTGTTTTATATGTGGAAATGAAATAACTTGTCATAAAAATATTTAATTGAATATTTTACGTATTTGTTTCAACTATTGATCTCTACAGTGAAGGATGGTTCAAATTACTTATATCCAGTAGCTCCATTAAAAAAATCAAAGTGGAATGATTTATGTGTTTTGATATGTTACCTGAGAAAAAAGTCTATGTTAAGATTATGACTTGTAAATTGGGCCATACCGAAAGAAATAATAACTATAAACTGTTGCGAAAAACGAATTAAAGATTATTTCTCTGGATTCCATTGTGTTATCACTTTATCGCACATGTATGTTTCTAAACGATTTGCAGTGACTTTTTGACGTTATGACATTTAAAATTCATCAAAGTCATAGAAGCTACATACGAATTTTCGAATTACATAGGAAATCGTTTTTACTGTACAAATAGAAATGTAAGCTGATTTAGTATGTAAATACATATTTAATCCATCAGTACATTTGATTTTAAATTCCACATAAATTTAATTATATCAGTAGTTTCATTTCGATGCTTTCCGTTTATTAAGAGCTCGAGTTGAAAGTGTAAATTACACTTTATTAGTTTCATCTTTTTATTGACTCATTTGTGAGGGTTATTAAATGTTTGAACTCGTTATCACTTGAGAAATTGATGCTGTTTCAAGTCTATTTTATCGTAATGTGCAGTTTAAAACTCAAGGGATTGTTTTTTATAACTGAAAACTTCTTTAGCTGCGTTGAGCGATTTTTTGTTTGTGCGAATTAATGTTTTAACTATCCTTAGTGATACTCTTTTCTGGATAAAAGGCCATCCTTTTCTGTTTCTCTGATAACGCTGTGTTGTGTGAAAGCGTAATAAAAAAACAAATGAACTCACGTGGTCATTTATAATATTAGAACTTGTTGTGATTCGGGACTTCGTCCGTGTGGAATTTAGCAAAAAAATTTTGTTAATTGTAAACGAACGCATAGGTAGCGTGCGTACTTGACACTACTTCTTTAGTTTATTATATTTTTGCGGATCCCTATTTTGAGTTTCTAAAATAAAAGTAGCCTAAGTTACTCCTTATAGCATCAGCTATCTGCCAGTTAAAATACCATCAAAATCGTTCCAACCGTTTTGGAGATTGTTCGGAACAAACAGACTGACAGACGAACTTATCTTAATATATATATTTCTTGTGTGCGTGTGTATGTGACTGAACTCCTCCTAAACGACTGGACCGATTTTTATGAAATTTTTTGTGCGTGTTCGAGTGGATCCGAGAATGGTTTAGATTCACAATTGGACCCGGTAGGTGGCGCTGCGGTTGACTTTTAAGATTTTTTTTATTATCAAGGCAGGACAACGTCCGCCCGGTCCGCTAGTACACATATATACTTTCATATCTATTTACTAAGAAGCTGTTATTTTGATATTACGAACAGACACTTTAATATTATTTATTTGTATAGGCTCGTCGTTTGAATTCGAACCGTATTATTTTATAAAGTCGGAGAATTAAGATATTATAATAACAATTCATTATCATTTGGCGCAGATACATCAGTATTCAAATGGAGCTGTTGTGGGAAACTGATAGAGTTAACGGCGTCCCTTACCACGTGTTGTTATTAAGTTATGTTAATTATATTATACACAGGTAGAATTAATCTCACTAGCGGCTTCTCAAAAT
Organism: Antheraea yamamai; assembly: GCA_036509395.1. Lineage (NCBI taxonomy): Eukaryota > Metazoa > Arthropoda > Insecta > Lepidoptera > Saturniidae > Antheraea > Antheraea yamamai. The sequence continues at coordinate 5,586,561 of AP028440.1, forward strand.
TACGTTGACCGAATTCGTTTGCTTGTAATTGATAATTTTCTTTTTTCAATTTTATTATTTTCCATGTATATATTTCTCATATTATAAATACTGGTTTTTATAGAATATTAAAGTTTAGTCGCAATAAATTCATATAATTAGAAGAAACGGAAACGAGGTGGTAATTATTTAGATTTCTCTACCTTTTAATAAAATAACTAGTGGGCCCGGCGGACGTTGCCCTGCCTTGATAATAAAAAAAATCCTGAAAGTCAACCGCAGCGCCACCTACCGGTTCCAAATGTGAAACTAAACCATTCTTGAATCCACCTGAACACACAAAAAAAAATCATCAAAATCTGTCCAGCCGTTTAGGAGAAGTTCAGTCACACATGCATGGACAAAATAATCTATACTAATATAATAAAACTGGAGGGTTTGTTTGTTTGTTTGGTTGAACGCGCTAATCTCAAGAGCTATTGGTTCGATTTGAAAAATTCTTTCAGTGTTAGTTAGCTCTGTATAGCTATATATCACCACGCTAAGAGTGTATAGCTAAGCATATAGGAGCGGAGCACCAATGAGGAATGTTTCAAAATTTTTCTTTTGAGAGCTTTCGTTGCGTGTTAACGTTAGCCCAAAGTAACTTTTCCACGCAAAGTCGCGAGCAGAAGCTAGTTATATATATAAAGATAATGTGAATGTGAATTTGTTTGTTTGCTACACTATCATGCATTAACTTATAAAATCATCACTAAATTTTTCATACACGTTTTTGTGTTACAGAAAAGGACATACAGTATTTTTTAACTAGAAGTATCGTAGTAACGCAATCGGAGCTAAAAGCGAAAACTAATTTGAGATAAGCCTATAAAATTTCCATTAGAGTGAATACCTGCAAATTCTCCTTTTTTAAATAATATTTTGCTATTTGGCAAATAAATCACTGTTGTTATAAAAACGTTTATGTTGCAAAAATTAAAAAGTCAAACAATGACATTCTATCTTATCTATCTATCTTTACCGTGAACCGTGATCACAATCGAATAAATGCATGTAATAAAACATAATCATTACATAGTATAAAACAAAGTCCCCTACCGCGTCTGTCTGTCTGTCTGTTCGCGATAAACTCAAAAACTACCGAACGGATTTTCATGCGATTTTCGCCGGTGGATAGAGTGATTCATGAGGAACGTTTTGGTATGTAATTTGTTAAGAATTTTTCTTATAATCAGGGCGAGACAACGCCTGCTGTGTACGCTAGTAATATAATAAAGTTGCCGTATTTCGGAGAAGCTGTAAAGGCCTCTCAGACCAATAGCGTGAGCAGTTCGAAAAAATAATAAAGCTGATAAATAAATTTAATTTTGAAATTTAATTTACATTTAAAATTTAAAGATTTTTAAATGAGACAAGTGGTAGTAGCTGCGGGTAAAGTCTGTAGAAAAAGCTAAAATCATATTTCATAGGCTACTAACCTAATGCCTCTTGAATAGTGAATCATTTATAGAACGTACGTACCGTCGTTTTTTAAACTCAAAATACATCGAGCGAAAACGTTTCACGTTTAACAGCCTCTGCGAAAGTATGGATCCATTTACTATTTCATGCTACTTAATGTTTTCGTACCCTTATGATTCATGTATTCACGGTTGATTTTATCCGTAACATACTTTAACCCTTAAAACTAGAAAGAAAGAAAGAAAGAAAGAAATGTATTTATTGCTGGATTACAACAAGATGAACGTATACATAGCTTATATTATATCCACAAAGGCACCCCCCCTCCGCTAGTGCTGCGCACCACGGGTTACTGCGCCCGATTTTCTTGGGGCCCGAATGTCGGCGGGTGGGTTTGACATAAATATACAGAGCTTATAACATGTAAACAGCTAACAACAACAAAAAGTTAACATCGAAAAAAAGATACAGATATTACAAATATTACAAATGTGCCTGTCGCAAAGCTATTCACTACCTTGGTTGCACAATGGCCACCATAAGCCTGAGAATAAAAAAAATAAATAAATAATAAATACTAATACAAACATAATAAAACTACAACTATAAGTGTGAATATCGACCGGCAAATCCAACTTCTTATCGTTATATTGTGAGTTGCAAGTTTTTAGGTGTCAGACTTTAAATACTAATAGGTCTTTACCTATGAAATTGCCGTTCTGCAGTACTGGCCATTTCAAATCAAAATAATTTTTGTTTGGCTAAGAATTCTAATTTCAAATTAATTTTATTTTAAAAACATGGAATTCTTTTTTCAAAAGTAGTCATTTGTTTATTGATTAGCTTTACATTTTCATCGCATTTCAATCTTTTTTGTCATCATGGATACGTTAAAAATTCGAGTAATTATGGAATATGAGTACCGTCGTGGCAGCAACGCGGCACAAGCGACACGCAACATCAACGACGTTTACGGAGCTAACACTACAAACCAACGCACCACCTGTTATTGGTTTGCTCGCTTCCGTTCTGGGAATTTCGACCTGAAAAATGAACCTCGCGGTCATCCGAAGACTTTGGTCGACAATGACGAATTAAAGGCGACTTTGGAAGCTGATGATACACAATCTATGGCTGAATTAGCAGCAGCTTTCGAGGTTAGCGTCAAAACAATATTGGTCCATTTTCGTCAAATTGGCAAGGTAAAAAAGCTTGACAAATGGGTGCCCCACGAACTCAATCATCGCCAGCGCGAAGTATGCGTCGAGACGTGACTTGCACTGCTCAACAGACACACAAATGAAGGAATTTTGAACCGCATTGTTACCTGCGATGAAAAATGGTTGGATCCTGTTTCAGCACCTAAACAATGCCCTAAACGAAAACTTACCCCTAGAAAAGTGATGGTCACTGTTTGGTGGTCTAGCGCCGGTGTGATTCATCACAGCTTCTTACCAAACGGGGTGAGCATTACTGCAGATGTGTACTGTGAAGAACTGAACACAATGATGGAGAAGCTGGCACATCTCCAACCAGCATTGGTCAATCGCTCGTCTCCGCTGCTCCTGCACGACAACGCGCGACCTCATACTGCACAACAGACGGTCTCCAAGTTGCAAGAACTGGGGTTGGAAGTTCTCCGTCATCCGCCCTACTCTCCAGATCTCGCCTACAGACTACTACTTTTTCTAGAATTTGAATAACTCCTTGGCGGGAAAAAATTCAATACCCGAGAGGCAGTACAAAATGCCTTTGAAGAATTTGTTGCCTCCCGTCCAGCTGATTTCTTTAAGAAGGGCATCAATAAACTGCCACTGCGTTGGCAAAGATGCATTGATTGCATGGGTGATTACTTCGATTAATACAAATAAAAAATACATGAAAAAAATTCGTTTAAATTTTTTCATACAAAACGGCAATTTCATAGGTAAAGACCTAATATTAGTGGTCGTCCAGTGGTCAAAATTCGACCTTAATTCATTATCCTTTTGAGTAGGTACGAATATTGTAGATGTTTTTTTACCAAAGAGTGTACAAATATTGCAGTCTAGCTGCTGTAATCTAGCCTAATGTGAAAAAACAATGACTAATAAAATTATCTGAATACATTAAATCTATTTACTTATCTATTTTTCTTTTGTATTTAAGTCGCGTAGTAATTAAAGTTATTGACTTTTGATAGATTTAATGAAACAAAAACTAGATGTTACTCGAAGGTATGCTTTATGATTTTCTGAGGTTTTATCGTGAACACAGTACTTTACTAGTGATGCGTGTTCAAACAAACAGACAGACATATAGATAGACAGATAGACATTTCTAAAAACTATTGAAATGTATTTTATCACTTATTCCAAGACACCTGGACAATTTTTTTCACAAAAATCTAAAAAGTACAGACACGTTACATTTACATCCTTATTATATGTATAGATTACTAGACCTAAGTATATTAAAGTACGATGGAATGAAACTTATAACTGCAGGCTATAGCTATGTGTTATCAAATTCAATAGGCCCGTTACTATGAGGCCAGTGATTATAATTGGCTTTACTTTAGGTCTAAGTTAGAAGCTCTAATATATCTAATAAGTCTGTGGTGCAAGCCCCACCGTTCTAATTGGAACACAGTAGCGCGATCATTGTTATATTGCAGAAGAAATAAATTTGAACATAGTTTTACTGGAACTGAATCTTTGACATTTTTTTCTTATTTTGAAGATGCAGATAATAATTCTAACTCTGTATACTGATGTTTGGTAATCGATGTGCTTTGATATAATTATCTTCATGAGCCTATAGGCCATAAGAAGGTATGGGCATAACCACCACGCCAGCCAACGACGTATTGACAATTTCAAACTCTGAGAAATCCAAAGTTCTATGTTTCTCTAATTACAGTAGTGCTACAAGAATATTTGTTAGGTTCAGGTTTCCTCACGATGTTTTCCTTCTCCGTCAGATGGATAGCCAGTTGCGAATATAGAAATGATATTCCATCAGTCAAACCACTAAATATATAATTTAAACATACTTGCTCAGTGGTAAAGTGTTCGAACACCAAATCGCTTAGGCATACGTTCGATTCCAATTCTCAATGAGAGCTTAGGTATAGAAAACTATTGTAGTGTAATCACGATACGGTGGTATAGTAATTTCTATAGAAAATCTGTCACTAAAGTTCTTCTCTAGGTTTGTGTGTTACCACTTTAGAAATCATCGGTACTTAAAATAAGGTGAGATTGTGGTTGAACGCAAGTGTATAGAATCTAGTTAGACTGTAATAAGATTTTGGTTGGCATTAAAAGTAATGCGATGTCCTTTTTTAATATTATATAGGTTTTAGCGTTTGATCATAATGTCATCGATGTTAAGTGATGTGGTCTAAGATCAAAAATAAGCTAAACCTAGAAGATAATGGCTCTCCACAGGTCCTTGGCGAAATCTATTCAACTTGAGGGTGGTAGCTAGTCAGACGGACTTAAAGAAAGACCGTGCTATGGTTTCATCACGTAGCTTTCCATCACCGAAAGCTCCGATTCCGTCACAATGATTTGAACCTAGTCGATCGACGTGGTGTCCGAACACGCTATTAACTGATCCATAATTTCATCTTAAAACTAACCAAAATCATTACGTAGTATAAGAAGAAGTCCCCCACCGCGTCTGTCTGTCTGTCTGTTCGCGATAAACTCGAAAACTACTGAACGGATTTTCATGCGGGTTTCACCAGTGGATAGAGGGATTCATGAGGAAGGTTTTGGTATATCATTTGTCAAGGATTTATAATCAGGGCGGGACAACGTCTGCCGGGCCCGCTAGTCATTACATAGTATAAAACAAAGTTCCCTACCGCGTCTGTCTGTCTGTCTGTTCGCGATAAACTCAAAAACTACTGAACGGATTTTCAAACAGTTTTCACCAGTCGATAAAGTGATTCATGAGGAACGTTTTGGTATATGATTTGTCAAGGTTTTTTTATAATCAGGGCGAGACAACGTCTGCCGGGCCCGCTAGTTAAATTATAATTAAAAGTAATGCAAATCTATAAAAACGAATTAAATTATAAATTCAGCTTTCCATCAGCGTTGAGAAGGAATGAGACCTTGCTGAGAGAGCTTATTAAAGTAAAGCAGAACATTAACCTACCTCTACATAGTGAGTTCTTTAATCCCCCACACCATAGACTAAAACCCGACGACCAGCTTACAATATTGCTGCGGAAATAGCTAATGGGGAATCCAGCACATGGAGCGAATGGCAAAAAACCTGGCAAGCGTCAAAGTTGACCCAAACAAGATGCGATATCGACCCGTGCGTTTAATTAAAGGGCTTCGATCTGCCCCGAGGTGACTGGTGCAAACTAAACGGTTTGCGTACTTGATACAGTTTAAATACCGGTGCGGATGGATAGACTCGGCGCGCTGTGACTGCGGGGCGGATATCCAATCCATAGCACACATTATACAGCAATGCCCATTAAGGAAATATAATGGTTATCCAGATGACCTTATCGTTCTTACCGACGACGCCCTAAAATGGCTGAAAGAATTAAATCTCCAAGTATAATAAAATAGAACGCATAACTCCATTTCAGCCATACGATTAAATAAAAAAATTCAGTAAGATATATCTATTAATGAGAAATATTGATCTATTTTGTACTATTATGTGCTTTGTAAAAAACAATAAAATTAGACGCAATTGACTTTTAATTGTCATTAGCGCAGTATAGTATCACGTATATGTAAAGTATACATTTTTACTAATATTAAAACAAAGCAGTAATAAAAATTATAAGTCTTTAATGTTAAAAATAATGAATATATAGAAAAAAAAAAGATATTTATTCGCGTATAAAGATGAGAGGGGAAAAAATAAAGCGCAAATTTTCATTATCTCAATTTATAGTGGTTGGAAAAAAGCCTCTTCAGGATAATAACCGTAATAAAATATATGGATATGTTAGAAGATTGAAAGCGTTTCCTGTTTTGTGTCCCTGAGTAAATGTTTCATGGTAAAACAAGAAAACTCTTCATTGTTTTTCTTACGATTCCTTGTGTCTGGTTATATTGGAATTGGAAACGTTGTTTGGAAAGCTTTGAGCGAAGTGTAATTTTATAGTATAGCAGAAAGTATACTACGACGTATTTTTTTTTGTTTTCTAATAAAGCGGTCAAATATATAATTTTGTACAAATTCTTTCGAATTTGTTTTGCGGTTTAGTAATAAAAGACAAAGAAACAAAATGTTGACTATAGCTAACTTCAGGGTGTCGGTTTTACGTGACGGTGTGCCCGCGCATCGTAATAACTTCAGGGTGTCGGTTTTTCGTGACGGTGTGCCCGCGCGTCTTAATAAATTTAGGGTGTCGGTTTTTTGTGACGGTGCGCGCGCTTCGTAAAAATTTACTCTCATTATTTTTCCCTAACGCGCCAAAAGCAGTATAACTTCAAAAACTTTGACAAATTATATATCTATATTCTTCCTTATAAATCACTCGATCTATTAGTGAAAAACGCATGAAAATTCGTTCAATAGTTATTGAGTTTATCGCGAACAGACAGACAGACGTGGCAGAGAACTTTGTTTTATCATTACATAGTATAAAACAAAGTCCCCTACCGCGTCTGTCTGTCTGTCTGTTCGCGATAAACTCAAAAACTACTGAACCGATCTTTATGAGGTTTTCACCAATGGATAAAGTGGTTCACGAGGAACGTTTTGGTATATAATTTGTCCAGGACTTTTTTATAGTCAGGGCGGGACAACGTCTGCCGGGCCCGCTAGTATAGTATAAAATAAAACAATTATAATGACATATTTTATGTATATAGGAAAAATATATAAGAATGTTTGAAGCAAAAACATACCTTGCTTACAATATTTTGTGGTAAACAATGTTATTAAATTACTTTCCATCTCTCGCGTAAGCGCACCACACCGCTTGTCCCACTATACACTTAGCTGAACCTACTAGTGCGTAAAAATCGTAGTCTTTTAAAACATTTTGCTAAACGAAATTAGAGAACGAAATAAACTATAAAAATTTGACTGAAAATGGAGTAGTTTTTGCGTGATCATTTTATTTAATTAGTTGGAAAGAGAAGAAAGAAAATTAAGAATACCGAATTGGCACACTTTGATGTGAAAATTGGAAATTAAGTCTGTCCCTTTATAAGTAATGTAATTTAGTGTGAATATTAAAATATTCATGAAGCCGACGAAGGAATGTTACACGGTCTATGAAATTTAAAAAAAAACATTTCGGTAAATTATATTCAGTGCATATTTTAATAAGAACACTATTATTATTATATATTTATATATATTATAATAGGTCTTTACCTATGTAATTGACGTTCTGCAGTACTGGCCATTTCAAATCAAAATAATTTTTGTTTAGCTAAGAATTCTAATTTCAAATTAATTTTATTTTAAAAACATGGAATTCTTTTTCCAAAAGTAGTCATTTGTTTATTGGTTAGTGTTACATTTCCATCGCATTTCAATCTTTTTTGTCATCATGGATACGTTAAAAATTCGAGTAATTATGGAATATGAGTACCGTCGTGGCAGCAACGCGGCACAAGCGGCACGCAACATTAACAACGTTTACGGAGCTAACACTACAAACCAACGCACCACCTGTTATTGGTTTGCTCGCTTCCGTTCTGGGAATTTCGACCTGAAAAATGAACCTCGCGTTCGTCCGAAGACTTTGGTCGACAATGACGAATTAAAGGCGATTGTGGAAGCTGATGATACACAATCTACGGCTGAATTAGCAGCAGCTTTCGACGTTAGCGTCAAAACAATATTGGTCCATTTGCGTCAAATTGGCAAGGTAAAAAAGCTTGACAAATGGGTGCTCCACGAACTCAATGATCGCCAGCGCGAAGTACGCGTCGAGACGTGCCTTGCACTGCTCAACAGACACACGAATGAAGGAATTTTGAACCGTATTGTTACCTGCGATGAAAAATGGATTCTGCTTGATAACCGCAAGCGCTCAGTAAGTTGGTTGGATCCTGGTTCAGCACCTAAACAATGCCCTAAACGAAAACTTACCCCTAGAAAAGTGATGGGCACTGTTTGGTGGTCTAGCGCCGGTGTGATTCATCACAGCTTCTTACCAAACGGGGTGAGCATTACTGCATATGTGTACTGTGAAGAACTGAACACAATGATGGAGAAGCTGGCACATCTCCAACCAGCATTGGTCAAGCGCTCGTCTCCTTTGCTCCTGCACGACAACGCGCGACCTCATACTGCACAGCAGACGGTCTCCAAGTTGCAAGAACTAGCCTTGGAAGTTCTCCGTTGTCCGCCCTACTCACCAGACCTTGCGCCTACAGACTACTACTTTTTCCAGAATTTGGATAACTCCTTGGCGGGAAAAAAATTCAATACCCGAGAGGCAGTACAAAATGCCCTTGAAGAATTTTTTGCCTCCCGTCCAGCTGATTTCTTTAAGAAGGGCATTAATAAACTGCCACTGCGTTGGCAAATATGCATTGATTGCATGGCTGATTACTTCGATTAATACAAATAAAAAATACATGAAAAAAATTCGTTTAAATTTTTTCATACACAACGGCAATTTCATAGGTAAAGACCTAATATTATGTATACACACACACATATATATATATATATTGTGAGTACATGCGTTAAATCTTTAAGCGAACTATTTCAATGTACTCGTCATTAAATTATCAAATTTTTGTTCAAATATAATCCTTCATTTCTAAATCTTAATATATATATTTCTTGTGTGCGTGTGTATGTGACTGAACTCCTCCTAAACGACTGGACCGATTTTGATGAAATTTTTTGTGTGTGTTCGTGGAGATTCGAGAATGGTTTAGATTCACAATTGGACCCGGCAGGTGGCGCTGCGATCGACTTTTAGGATTTTTTTTGTTTTCAAGGCAGGACAACGTCCGCCAGGTCCGCTAGTATATTATAATATTTAACAAAATAAAATAACAATTAAAGTTGGTTATACATGTTCCGGAAATAAAGTCGATAGGGTGTCGATTAAAATGCTCTATTTATTGGTTAATAGCTATTTATTATTACATTATGCTGAAAATGATTTTATACCGTTAAAAGATATTCCACGGTATGATTACTTCATTAGAGTAGCAATTTTAACGCTCGTACTGCTGTTTGATAAGTTCATGTGCTTCCTGTGATTTAGGGCTGTCGCTAAAAAATTTTATAAACGTATGGTATTACTTTGATCTTACACACTGTTATTGTATGTCATTTCTATGTAAATACTAGGGATGTCAGCGGCCTGGATTTATTATAGTGTAATAATTTTCACTAACGTTAGTTTTTTTTTTCATTACTATTCTATAAAATGCTACTACGCTAAAATGCTACTACTACGCACGCATTAATTTACGTTTGATCTACCTTTTGGGAGAAATACTCTTTAGTGAACGAATCGATTCCTGTGTCCTTTTCTGTACCCCTGACAACGTGTTGCAACGTTTGAAACTTTACCACGTTTACTAGCTTTTGCCTTAATGTAGATTTGATCTATCTCTCTAGTTTATTTTTTCGGGTTTAACGGTCTATGTCCTTTTCTGTACCCCTGACAAAATGTATGCGAAATTTCACGATGATTGGTTAAGTAGTTAGTGTAAAGCCGTTACAAGCAAATAAACGAAAAAATTCACATTAGCATTTATAATATTAACTAGCCTCGGCCCGCGATTTCGTGGAATAGTTACCTTGAGCTAACGCTAACATATAGTGGAAGCTCTCAAGTGGAAAAAAGACCCTGAATTAGAAACATTTTTCATTAGTACTCCGCTCCTATTCGTCTTATCGAGATGACATAACACTGAAAGAATTTTTCAAATTGGACTAGTAGTCCCTGAGATTAGCATTTACAACGTCACAAACTCACAAACTTTACCTCTTTATAATATTAGTATATAAGTATAGATTAGAAGGAGATGTGGCAGGTTCGGTGTGTTAAATAAAAAGACGTGTTCGCTAGATGGTTACAGTTTTATAACTGACTCCATACAATACATAACTTACGAGTACGAATACAAGGAACACACGGTACGCAACGTTAGCACACTAAAAGAATAATGATTGCTATAGTCTATACATGTGAGAATACCATCTACTGTCATCACAAGAGAATATCATCACAAGGTAAAAGCGGTGTACTAGTTCAGCGTTCAGGACTAGCAACTCATTAGGATTGGTTTCAAAATTGCGGTCTCTCTGAGGTTATTTGTTAAATAGCCACGGGATACAATGACCGTTTTTAACCCCTGTACCATCCAAAACTATAGCGGTGTTATTACAAAAAAGTTAAATACGCATTGAATACTTGCTTTAAAAAGGTTTCGAATTAAATGCACCGCGGTCGCTGAATGTTCGCCATCTTGCTCTTTTGTCTTACTTTGGTTACGGTAGGTTGTTAGACTTGCGAAAAAGGATAACGCGAACTTGCCACGGGCGAGCGCGGTGCATTTATTTCGAAACCTTTTTAAAGCAAGTATTTAACTTTTTTGTAATAACACCGTAAGGTTTTAAACTCCATACAAACTAATAAAGACCTTATAATGCACTGACCAACAGATAAGTAAGACATATTATTTAATGCAAAATTATAATATAAAAATGGCTAGATAGTTAAATATGTAGCTATCGAGTATGTCATCCTCTTTGGTAGACTGACCGAAACTTTTGTATACATATTGTAAATAGAATGTTGTTCAAACGAATGAACGATCGCGTCTCTGTATAAATCTATACTTATCTATACTTACTTCTATACTAAAATTATAAAGAGGTAAAGTTTGTGAGTTTGTGGGTTTGTGAGTTTGTGACGTTGTGGCGTTGTAAGGGGTAATCTCAGGAACTACTGGTCTGATTTGAATAATTCTTTCAGTGTTATATAGCTCATTCATCGAGAATGGTTCAAGGCAAATATCACTACGCTAAGGCCAATAGGAAAGGAGCACAGATGAAAAATGTTTCAAAATCGAGATGTTTTTTTCTTTTTGAGAACTTCTGCTGTGTGCAGCGTTAGCCCAAGTAGTAACTATTACTACACGGACGAAATCCGGGCAGGGGCTATAATCTATATACAGATATATTACAAATATAATATTATAAAAAGGTAACGTTAGTGAGATTGTGACGTTGTGGCGTTGTAAGGGGTACTCTAATATGTATTTATCCGATTTGAATAATTCTTTCAGTGTTATATAGCTCATTCATCGAGAATGGTTATAGGTTATATTTGATCATGCTAAGGCTAATAGGATCGCAGCACAGATGAAAAGTATTTCAAAACGAGATGTTTTTTTCTTTTTGAGAGCTCTGTGTGTCAGCGAGCCCAAGAGTAACTATTACTACGCGGATCGAAGCGCGGCAGGGACTATAATCTATATACTAATATTATAAAGAAGTGAAAGTTTGTGAGTTTGTGACACTGTAGGGGGTAATCTCAGGACTACAACATTTTGAAAATACTCGAACCAATAAGTAAGCCACATTATTTGATGGTCTCACAAGTTATATATCATCAAATGTAGAGCTAGGAGCGGAACAACAGTGAAAAATGTTTTAAAATCGGGGCTTTTTTTCTTTTTGAGAGCATCTGCTGCGTCTTAGCCCAAAATAACTATTCCACGTGTACGAAGCCGTGGGCAGAAGCTATTAACTAATTATATAATCTATACTAATATTATAAAGAGGTAAAGTTTATGAGGTTGTAGGGGGTAATATCTGGGGAGTCGGAGAAAAATGGTCGAACGAAAACGTTTCTTACGAACGCTGCCTTAATTATGAGATATATATGATTGATTTCTAGAGAAAAGCTGTAGCTTGATAATGCCTATTACCGCCCAACGAAGTGGGCACGGGTCGGCTAGTAATATTATAAAGAGGTAAAGTTTGTGACGTTGTGAGTTTGTGAGTTTGTGACGTTGTCGCGTTGTAAGGGGTAATCTCAGGAACTACTGGTCCGATTTGAATAATGCTTTCAGTGTTATATAGCTCATTCATCGAGAATGGTTATAGGCTATATATCATCACGATAAGGCCAATAGGAGCGGAGCACAGATGAAAAATGTTTCAAAATCGAGATGTTTTTTTTTTGAGAGCTTCTGCTGTGTGTCAGCGTTAGCCCAGAGTAGTAACTATTACTACGCGGACGAAGTCGCGGGCAGGGGCTATAATCTATATACTTATACTAATATTATAAAGAGGTAAAGTTTGTGAGTTTGTGACGTTGTAGGGGGTAATCTCAGGAACTACTAAACCGATTTTGAAAATTCTTTTACCAATATAAAGCCACGTTATTTATGAGTGTCATAAGCTATATATCATTACGCTAAGACCAATAGGAGCGGAGCAACAATGAAAAATATTTTAAAATCGGGGCTTTTTTTCCTTTTGAGAGCTTCCGCTGCGTCTTAGCCCAAAATAACTATTCCACGCGTACGAAGTCGCGGGCAGAAGCTATTAACTAATTATATTATCTATACTAATATTATAAAGAGGTAAAGTTTGTGACGTTGTGACGTTGTAATGGGTAATCTCAGGAACTACTAAAACGATTTTGAAAATTTTTTTACCAATATAAAGCCACGTTATTTATGAGTGTCATAAGGTATCTATCATCACGCTAAGGGCAATAGGAGCGGAGCAACAATGAAAAATATTTTAAAATCGGGGCTTTTTTCCTTTTGAGAGCTTCCACTGCGTCTTAGCCCAAAATAACTTTTCCACGCGTGCGAAGTCGCGGATAGAAGCTATTAACTAATTATATTATCTATAATCTATACTAATATTATAAAGAGGTAAAGTTTGTGAGGTTGTAGGGGGTAATATCTGGGGAGTCGGAGAAAAATGGTCGAACGAAAACGTTTCTTACGAACGCTGCCTTAATTATGAGATATATATGATTGAGTTCTAGAGAAAAGTTGTAGCTTGATAATGCCTATTACCGCCCAACGAAGTGGGCACGGGTCGGCTAGTACCTTATATGGAGATATGAATAAACAGTTTATTTTACGCACTCCGAGTATTCGCATTGTATTTAGCTCCTACAAATGCAAGATTCGCCATTTTAAGGTCTGAGTCTTAAAAAATCAGCCGAAGGGTTAAATCAGATAGACTTTATATGCTACTTCATAGACAAAAAAATTATTAAAAAAATAAAAAACTACAGATTTATTAATATAGATGGCGCCTATGATATGAACTGATATTAAATTACTCTAATGGGTTTACTGGGAATTGGGAGAAATAATATCAAAGTAAATTCTACAGTAAAATAAATTTAGGTGGGTGTGCCAGACACGGTTTATGTTTTACTGCAAACAAACTACTTAATAATGATTATATTTAACTATATCATAACGACTTTATTATTAATTTAATTTGAAAAATATCACGGTATTTGAAATATTCGTCTACTGATGTATTAGTATGATATCGGTAGGTTTTCCATTTTTCTTAACTCAGGTGTGTTTATTACTTAACTAATGGTCGTTCAGTGATTCTATATCGGTTGGTCAACCATAACTCTTTTTTTTTCAAAGTTACAATATATATTGTTGAAGTTTTATTGTTATCAAAGAGTGTCCATCTTGATCCATCTATCCATCAAGATCTTGAAGTACGACAAATGAAGATAAACTTATAATTTAAGGCTTCGACACATCGATGATAAGGAAATAAAACTATTTCCAATGTATTTATTGATAATGCTAAAGTTCGTCAATAGCTACTAAATAAAGAGGAAACGAGAAAACGAAGGAGAGAAAACATGGTATATCGTAAAGACACAAGATAGGAATGATTTTTTTGGAAATATTTTAATTTAAAAAAATACAACAAAGAATCAACGTCACGCGGTGTTCTCAGGTGGTTATCCATCTAAGTGCTGACCGCGCCCGATGTTGCTTAACTTCGGTGATCGGACGAGAACCGTTGTTTTCAATCTACGCGCCACAGTGCTTACCCCTACCATTTTTCGTCACATAAAAAGGTTGCCGATCAGATTTGAAAGCCTTCCCATAAGAAGGTATTAAACTATTGCTTTCGCCTATTTCGATGTAGAATTGAAATGAATTAATACGCCATCGTTTGACGATGAAGAAACATCATGAGGTAAATTGAATGCCGTGATAAATATTCCCATAACACAGTGTATTGGGAAAAATACAGGCTGTTAGGTATTTGACTGTAGAGGGTGTTACTTTGCGGAAATCCATCATTAAATATAAAGTGGGCGTTACTTTGTACTTCCACATGGTATTGATTTGCCGCTACCACGTCACACTGCAACAAAAAACGGTTGATTTTATTTGTTCGAGGTGTACCTGAAAAAGTTACATCTGAAACTAGTAGTAGAGAGAAAGCGAAATATTAGTAACCAAAACAATAAAAGGAATTAAAAACGCGTTCCTTGGTTGACGGTTGGAACTGTTGGAGTAGCTGTAAGTAAAAAAAATAATATAATTAATTAAAGTTACATTTATTTAGGAATTCACTTTTTCATTTCAAATCTAAGATTAGTTTTTGATTTAATTAATTCATTACTTCATCATTTTTTCCATAGTTTTTAAGTTATTACACAGAACATTGTTTTATTTTGTTTTCTTGTTCCTTTTTAGTTTTTTCATAATTGTATGTTCTACTTTATTATTGTCTTCCGCATCGTATTGTATGTTGACAAATGCTGTAATCAACTATAATTAGTGGCATAAATAATTTTAACTATTCGCATATATGTTCTAGTCATTTATTTTTATGTCCCTGTTGTTGATTCTTTATAATAAATAAATATATAAAATATGTTGTAGATTAATGTATAATAACCACAATCGGTTGCACGTGTTTCCCTTCTTCAAGGAGCATCTTTAGACCGTTGTTGACTCTTCCAATGCAAGCGGGCGAGTCTATTAGGAGCTTGAAAGTAAAACTGATAAAAAAAAATAAACCGACTTCGATGTGAAAAACCGATAAGGCACTAAAAAGCGAAAAATAACTAAGCTATTAAATTAACCAAATTAAATAAAAAATATTGATATTTGCGCTACCTAATAATATATTTGAAGCCAATGCCAACCTAAATTCATATCATCTGAATACAAAGTTTGGATCCACTCTCGTCCACACTCCAAACATTACATACAGCCGAACATAACCTCCTCCTTTTTCGAAGTCGGTTAAAAAGGATGTCGCAAATAAGTATTGTCCGTCTACAGGGATACGTCTTTTGAAATAGGGCTTTTTTTGAAATTTACATGTGTGTTACTCTATAATAAACATACTATAACTTAATAATGTTAATCATGGTTAATTTACAAAAATGTTCGTAAAGATTAAAATCAAATATCTAAATTAGATAACCCTAACTGATGCCCGGATTTATAATTTATAAATTATCTTCACTCACTTGTAATATTTCCACCTAAAATAATATAATCATTGCGAATCGCGTAACATTATTAAATTGAGTTTAATTTTGATTATTCTATTAAAAGCAACATTAACAGTATATTAATTTTGAATGTTTCGATGTAACAATATGTAAGGAGTATCTCATCAAAGGAATATTTTTAATTTTATCCTGAATGAATCTACTTACAAATGTGTGAGTATTTTTTTAAATTTAATATTCGTTCATTGATTATTTGAATATAATTTTAGGAATCTTCGGCAATTAAGTATATGTTTAGACGGAATTTATTTACCAATATTTAGTTCTGGCGATGTGCGCCTTTGTAATATAGCTAGCTTTTGTTAGCGTCTTGGCTCGCTTTAATGTAGATTCTATATACACCTCGGAAACAGTCTTTTTTCCTGAATAACAGGTACGTTTCTGTAACTGTGACGTGTAAAAGAATTAACAGTGTTTTGACGGTGAGAGCGTAACAAACAAACAAACTCACATTCGCGATTATAATATTAGTTAGAATATACGCATCTCAGTATCTATGTTTAATGTCTGATAATGGAAACAGTATTATCATGAATTGTAAAATATATTAAAAACACATATTATAAGCTACTTATATATGTGTAAATAAGCTTGAAGTGCCTGCGATTTATTCGGTCAAATTTTCCAAGCGGCTGAACAGAATTTGACGTAGTTTTTACTGTGAAATGAACAACTTTTCATAGTATTACTTAGTAATGTCATTATTCCTGCTAAGCATCCAAGATCTAATAAATACGTCCCATTGTATATTTCTCATTCATGTACTAATTTAGGCCTTTACTCTCAGGTCAACAGAATGTCTAGGTCATATAACTCATTCCATAAAACATGCGATATTTTCTCAACTAAACGTAATAATTTCAAAACAGCGATAGAGATATATCAGTCTGTTCACAAAATACAGTTTTAATTGTTTCAGTATTTCTTTTTTTTTCTCTTTCTGTTACGTTGTTACTTTCCTAATATTTTCAAAATGTTATTTTAGAGTATCAGTTAGTTTTAGTATTTTATATCTCATTCTGTTTCAATTTCCTTGTTATTGTATTATTATTTTAATTCTTTAAATAAGTAATTTAGTTTATTATTTAATTTTATTAATATTTAATTTATTGTTGGAACATGCCGTGGTTGTCTCTAAATATGATATATAATGTATCACGATAGTCCTATTTTTTATATGTTTATTAATGTATTGTCATGTTGACGATCCCAAAAAAATGCTAATGTTAAATTTTAAGGAAATAAACGTAAAATTGGAAAGAGGAACAATAAAATACGGTACACAATTAATTCAGATATAAAAACAAAATAATTTTCTAGAAGACTCGGACACCGGTTACTAATAAATAATATTCTACCGTCAGAGGGGAATAAACGTTGTAACAGTAATATTATTAAGATATTAAATTTCTACTCTGTGGTAAAGAAAGATCTACGAAGGAAGCTTAACAAAAGAAAGCTCAAGTTATTGTGAGTGCATTATGCAATAGCACGCAGCCCCAGTTGGCATTTACTCAAATACGCCATTTCCTTTGCGTTTCTATTTTTCTATACTTTTACAAATCGAACTTAGTTTAACTTATAAAGTGGGAAGTAGAGGATATCGTTTTGTAAGGTTCAAATTTAGTGATACAAAAAAAAGCTTAAAATTACTATCAATTGAGTTTTGAAAATGAATTATCAATTTGCTCATCTAAGAGATACCTTATATCAGGTTTGTTAGTTCTGTTGGTTGTGTGTGTTTTTTTTTTATGTCATAGGAGGCAAACGAACAGGTGGCTCACCTGATGTTAAGTGATCATCATCGTCCATAGGCACTAACAACATTAGGGGAGTCACAAGTGCGTTTCCAGCCTGTATTTGGTGGAAGGGGGGAGGAGAGGGGAGGGGAGGGGAGGGCAGGTCAGGTGGCCCTTCGGCGCTGTCAATAATCGAACGAAACGCACAATGCAAGCACTGTTACTTCACGTCGGTGTTTCTGTATAGTGCCCCGGACGAACCGACCCATCCATGCTGATACCAGTAATAGCTTCAGCGTGGCTCTACCACCTACCAGAGTATATATTCTGTAAGGTTGATATTTAAGAATATAACCCTGTTTTAATCGCATGTTTCGAGTCCATTATAAAAGAGAAGCCTAAAGTAATTGGAGCAAAAACTGTTATAAAAATTATCGCTTAAATTAATTTGGTTCATTTTGTCGTTTCGTGTTTTTGAAACTTTTCCTCATCTGTGCAGTTTATTTTACAAATTTTGTACCACTTGGTCTCGAATATAACATTAAAAATAGTTTGTTTGTCCCACTGTTATTGTTTGTATATATGGATTGAAAACAAGTACTGTTTGACCAAATGTAATTAAATTTTATACACGTATATAAAGTATATACATATAAAGTATATACATTCCTCAATTAATATTCTGTAAAAGTTTTAATAACTCTTTTACAAATCGTAAAAAAAAATATAATTTTCAAACAGATTTTTTTATTTATTCTCAATGAAGTTATATATAGGAAAAAAAATCTGATATTGATAGTTAATATTTGGCAAGATTAGTTCTAAAATGATAATGTACTGATAATGATAGCCGCGGGCAATGATGAATTTATGATGATGAATATCTCCTTGCTTGAATAATTGTTAATTATAATTCTCAGATTTACCTAAATTTTTATTCTTGTTTGTATTAAGGATTTGTTAATATTTTTTCCGACCTTTAAAAAGTTCCCAACAACAAGCCGATATAACGAGGTCAAGCGATGCTTTGTTAAAATCCGTAAGCCGATGTTAATGATAACCGAATGAAAAGTATTACACTTGAAATCTTTACTTAAAGTTTGTAATCCGGAACAATATCTCCTGACCTAACAGAAAAGGTTCAATACTTATTGATTACCTGTTTCTGCTCCAGACTTCGTTCGCGTGAAATAGTTACTTTGGGCTAACTAGTACGAAGCGGAAGCTGTGAAAAGGAAAAAAAAACGATTTTGAAACTTTCTTCATTGGTGCTCCGCTTCTATTAGTCTTACCTTGATGATATATAGCCTTCCTCGATAAATAAGCTATCTAACACCGAAAGAATTTTTCAAATCGGACAGTAGTTCCTGAGATTAGCGCGTTCAACCAAACAAACCCTCCAGTTTTATATACTAGAATAGATTAAAATATCTAACCTATGGAATGAGTAAAGTCCTCGCCAAACTTTTTGACCGTTCTAAATATAGTTGCGAGAACATAAATTTAGATATAAATACCTATTATATTTATAACGCCGAGGCAAGCTAAGGATAGATAAATGTCAATTTTAGTCTCCTATAATAATATTTTAAATTTGTTTTGTGTTAAACTCTTGGCTATATTATGTGCAACCTCAACTTATTATATTCAGAGCGGTCAAAAAGATTGACAAGGACTGTAATACAATCTAGACGTCCTGCATATTATTATTATTTCTTTTTTTATTGTAGCACGGTAAAATGACTGCACTATGCCTGATGGTAAACACAGTACAATCCAAAAACAATGGCGACCACCGAGTGACAAAAGTAAAGGTACTAAAGGTAAATAAATTAATGTGCAAACATTGCATATTTATTTACCTGACCGCTCAGAAGCTATATACTTCGATTATACGTATGTATGTATATTCCTTGACCATATGGTATAGTCTAAAATACTTAATTTATTAACATGGTAATAGTAACATTAACATGATAGTAGTAAAGGCGCGTAAAGGCGCGAATGTAATAATCATTTGTACATTAGTTTCAGTAAGAATAGAGAGATCATATCGTAACGAGTGACGTGAAAGTGTTATGAACGTATCAGGCACGAAGAAAAACGATGAGCACTATTATGACCACTGGAACATGTCAATTTAGATACGTTACGCTGTTGATCGTTGGTGGAACGCTCTAATGGTCGTTGTTTGATATTAATTTAAATCAAGAATGTTTTGGTATGTTTCGTTATTGTTATTATATACAGTGGTGGTCGTATAATTAGAAACACTACCAACGGTCCTTGAAATTATGTAATATACTTCACCGCAATCGTTTTTATTTTGAAATTAAACAATAAATATGACAACAATATGTTCAACGATTTATCATTTATTAGAAAAACAATATAAATCCCACTACACAAGTGCAGTTTCAATATTACATTACGGACAAACATTTAAATCAGTTTTAAGGTATGAACAATAATGGTCAACTAATTAGAACCGAACAACAAAAAAGTATAAAAAACAATATTTTTTTAAGTATTAGTAATTAGTATTGTTATTTACGAAATAACTACTACAGCGTACCAATAGTTATAATTAATATTTATTGGCGTATCCCTTATTTTCAATAACAGCACCGCAACGACGTAGCATTGATTCAATCAATTTCATACATTTTTCTAGGGGGATTGAATTCCATGCTTCAACAAATGCTTCATATAGTTCGTTTTGACTGGTGTTACGTTTGTTTCAGACTTTATTTTTAACAATATACCAGAGATTTTCTATCGGGTTTAAATCCGGACTATATGCTGACCAGTCTAAAACGGATATACGCTGTTCGCTAAGGAAACATTTGACGCTATTGGCAGTGTGTTTAGGGTCATTGTCATGCTGAAAGATGCAGGCGACAGGCAAATGATCGTCCGAGTAGGGAATCAATGTGTGCTCTAAGATATTTTTGTATTGCCATTGATCCATTGTACCTTCAATCTTCCGAACGGGTCCAACTCCACATCCGGAAAAACAACTCCAAACTTTAATGCTACCGTCACCGTGCTTGACTATACTCCTTGTGTATTTATAATTAAAAGCATTATTTACAGGACGTCTAACATAGCGCTTTCCATTTTAATTTACGATATCTATTTTTGTTTCATCTGAAAATAACACTTTTTTCCATTCTCGTACCGTCCAATTAACACATTTTTTAGCGAATAATAATCGCTTCTCTTGGTGTTGCTTGATAAGAAGCGGTACTGTTCGAGAGATTCTTCCAAACCATTTAGCTTCCACTAATCTTCGGCGTATCAGTCTTGACGAGATGTTTCTCGGGTCATCAGGCGAAAAAACTTCATTTTTAATCTGGTTGGAGCATTTAATTGGGTCTTTTTTAGCAACACGAACGATTAGCGTATCTTCTCTGGGAGAGGTTTTTCTTGGCCGAGCCTTTTTAAGAACATTTTCATCAGTTCCACGTGTTTTATAATGATTAATTGCATTAAAAACTTTCTTTACAGAACAATTTAAATGCTCAGCTATTCTTCTGTATGCCCACTTATGATTTACAGTCCCTGGCCATATTATTAGACGCACCATAAGATCTTATATAAAACGTTAATTATCAGGTGATACTGTACAGATGTATTGTTTTTATGAGATACAATGTATATTTACTATATTATTAATAACGTAAGTATCTGTAAAACTAATAGAACATCGTCATTATTGAAAAAAAATGTATTTATTAACTCTCGAACAAAAATGAAGAAAATGTAATGAAAAGTTAATATTTTGTGGATCCACCTTTAGCTGCTATGAGAGCTTTAATTCTGCGCGGCATGCTATCAATGCAAGTCTGTACTGTGTTCTGCATTTGAGGATGATGATTCCAAACATGAATAATCTTTTCTAAGAGCTGAGTTTTGTTTGTAATCACCACTTTAGTCACTTCCCTTTTCATGAATAAATTCATTCAAATTTCAATTCAGTTCAATTCAATTTCAATTCAAATTCATCTCCTGAATAAAAGTTCATTAAATAAATACTAATCAACCTTTAAATATAACACAACTGTTTATAAAAATCGTCGAAAACATGTATTTTGTAAAAAAAAACAACGGTGCGTCTAATAATTTGGCCAGGGACTGTATATGTAAATTAACAATTATTTGCCTAGTTGACGCGTCACAACTTATATTTTTGCCCATTTTGAACAAAATAAAATTCAGATTAAATTTTGAATTGCCGCCAAAATAATAGAAAAAACCAAAAAAGAAATGTTATTCTCCAATTTCAGAAAAAGAACGACCTATGGATGCTTTTTTAAAATGTTTCTAATTAGGCGTCCAAGCGGCCAGTAACAGAAAATATATTTCTATATGTGTAAGACTCATTTTATAATTAAAAGTAAGATATGTTTTATATTTTATGCATTTAATGAGTTTTTTATTTGAGTGGCTATATTATTGCATGGTTATTAATTATTGCATGTGTATATTTTTTACGAACATTTGTACGTTGAAGTTATACTTTCTTTATTCATAAGAAGTGTTTCTAATTATATGATCACCACTGTATATGTCAAATATATG
Organism: Antheraea yamamai; assembly: GCA_036509395.1. NCBI lineage: Eukaryota > Metazoa > Arthropoda > Insecta > Lepidoptera > Saturniidae > Antheraea > Antheraea yamamai. The sequence goes on from AP028440.1 coordinate 5,608,824, forward strand.
TAACGCAAGCGAAGCTGCGAGCAAAATACTTTTAGTATATAAATATGGGTTACACGCGGATAAAAAACAAACTTATCCCTTAAATGTACATCGCATTATTGCGAAACAAGCTTTGAATATATGGTAACAAAAGGTTAAACGGGATTTAGAACTGGCGGCCTTATCAACAATGTGGGGAACCTTCCAAACGCTTTGAATTACAACTAAAAGCTCCGACGTTGCGGTTAGTCGAACGAATACCTATGTATCATTTAGAATTATGTTGGACATTGTGGGGTTCCGATCAATAATATGTTACTTTGTAATTTACACATTGGGAGATGAATGTATTTCGGATATAAATTACAATATATTTTGGTATGCTTATTTTGTAAAGAATACTAATAGTTGTAACAGCGATATTTATTGTATTATAGTATTAAAAGAAATCGTTTTAAATTTTGTTGTAATATATATTCGTATCAATTGTAAGAATGAATATGAAAAGTATTCTTCACTTATGTTGAAATGGTTTCCTATTGAATATATTAGAACAAATTGAATTAATACATATAGGAATTATAAGAAATTAATTGCTGATTAAACAAATAAATAGGACGTATACCCGAATAATAAAGTGTAAGTAGTGCCATACAAAACGCTGATGGTGACAGAGTCATCGCTTCTAAGAGCACGAGCTAAAGCTGCCAAAAATGTTCCCTCTGATCCTTACATCAATGCTATGCCACGGCTACATGTTTCGATCTTAAACGAGAAAACCTGAAAGCATTCATTGGCAGTTTAGCTATGTTAATGTTTTACAAAATTGACACATCGGTACATATGCACCAACTGAATCCGGTATGGTCGTCTCTCTCTCCCTTCCTCACTATTTGTTCCATATGGTAGTGGGGTCAGCCTTCCACCTCTTCTTCGGAACTTCGCTCTGTCCTTGACTTTGAACTTTGCACTTCATTCACCTTCTTTACACTCTTCCAATTTGTTTTGGGCCTGCCTCTGGGTCTTTGATCAGAAAGAGACAGATGTAGCGATCCTGTAACGTCGTCTACTGTGAATTTGATCCAAGTAAGAAGATAATTTACTAAGACGTATTAGTCAAAGGAACGAACTGACACAAATTAGCCTTCCGTAGTAGCGGTAATAGGTGATCCCATCGTCATAGGGATTATTGACCTTTATCACCATCATCATCAGCCCGTAAGAGGTTTACTACAGGTTCATAGGCCTCTTCCCGAAAGAAGGTATGGACATAATCACGACGTAGTGGCGATTTGAAACTCCGAGATATCCACAATTCTATATTTCTGCCATTCAGTGGTACTACAAGAATATTTCTCAGGCTCATGTTTCCTCACGATATTTTCCTTCGCCGTAAGCCGATACTGTTACCAATTTACATTAGTACGTGTAAGTGAATTCCAAGAAATTCGTTGGTAAATGCCGGTTGGATCGGTATTCCACAGGCCAAACCACTAGACCACCATGACTTATTTATTTTTGATTATTATAGACCTTTAAACAGTTTTTATCGCATATTTACCTAGGCAAGGGGAAGTGATCGAGCTGATCTTCACTTAACCGCTAGCTTCGGAGGAGTTAGTATAGATCGGTGGAGGACCGAAACACGTGTAACTGCTTATGACCACCACACGTCTCCGCTGCAGCGTATTTTCACTTTGTTTTACTATTTATTCTTTACAGATTTGTAACTATTTAGTCGCCAATGTTGACCGTCCCTTTTTTTTCATTTTAGTTACAAATATTTTGCTTCTTCTCTATTGTTATTAATCTGAGATTTAACTTTTCATGTACACGTAGCAGTAACTAATCAGTTCAAGGCGACTGTCGAAAACGTCACATATACCATTTATATGAAGAGTATGGTTAATTAAATGACCACTTTTGGTACTTTATTTTACTTTTCATTATTCAAATATTGTTCTGAATTGTCTCTTAGGAAAACAGCAAATGTGTATCATCACACGGAAGCAAATTTAGTCCTCATTTCGTATGCATTCGTATGTCCAGCCCGGGGACCACGCTTTCAAAGTAATTTCAAACACGACGACGTATTATTGGTGCACTGATATTGTTTGCTTTGATATTCATACTACTAAAGATATCTATGTACGAATAGATATTATTGATAATTCCCCTTTTTTTATATGTGTTGCTATAATTTTTATCTTAATTCCAAGTAGGCTCAGCAAAAAATATTTTCTTTTACACTTTCCTCTATCAACTGTTGATACAGTGTTCAAACCTTTTATAAATATACTAGTTTTTACCCGCGACTTCGTCCGTGGAATAGTTACTTTGTGCTAACTAACACGCAGCGGAAACTCACAAAAGAAAAAAAAAAACGCCGATTTGGAAATATTCTTGATTGGTGCTCCGTTCCTATTTATCTTACCGTGATGATATATAGCCTATAGCCTTCCTCAATAAATGAACTCTCTAACACTGCAACAATTTTTCAAATCGGACCCGCAGTTCTTGAGATTACCCCTTACAACCTCACAATCTCACAAACTTTACCTCTTTATAATATTAGTATAGATATCATTCTACATATAGTTCATCCATACATTCTTCCTCTATTCCTTTGTCCTTTACATTTATACTTAACATGCTTCTAGCTATATGACTTTTATTCCTTCTAATAACATATGTACATTACACCTTACTTCTCAACTCCTCTGTATGTGCCTTGTTTTTTCTATATAAAATGTTATATTCATTGGAAATTGCATTATTTCAAAGTAAAAGTCTTTGATGTTAGCAACATAATTTATAAATAGGTTTCAGTTTGCTATATCTGTGATTATTGACACATTTTTGTGCACGACTTTATTGCTTTAAGTATTAACATAATCATAAAAGATTTCGATATTGAAACATTTCGTGTTCGATATTTTCAAGTGTATCCGCTTTATTGATATTAAATTTTATGTTTTTACCTTCGGAATTGTAACATTATCTATTCATATAAACATTAAATATCGAATAGCAATATAAGTTACGCGCCTTTTATCCAACTGACTTACAAATTGAGTGAATAATCGACGCTGAGAAACCGGTACAATATTTTATTTACATTTTACGTATGTAAAATTAAGTGTTATAATAATATATATACTATATATATATATATATATATATATGTATGTATAATGTGCTTATGAATCGTTTTACTACTTTTACGTGTAATGTCGCTAATCTCAAATAACTTGGTATATGTCTGTCCCTTATTTGACATCATATTTATATAATCACTAGCTGACCCGTGCCCACTTCGTTGGGCGGTAATAGGCATTATCAAGCGACAACTTTTCTCTAGAACTCAATAGTATTTCTCATCGTTAAGGCAGCGTTTGTAAGAAACGTTTTCGTTCGACCATTTTTTCTCCGACTCCCCAGATATTACCCCCTAAAACCTCACAAACTTTACCTCTTTATAATATTAGTATAGATAATATAATTAGTTAATAACTTCTGCCCGCGACGTCGTACGCGTGGTATAGTTATTTTGGGCTAAGACGCAGCGGAAGCTTTCAAAAGGAATAAAAGCCCCGATTTTAAAACATTCTTCCTTGTTGCTCCGCTCCTATTGGTTTAGCGTGATGATATATAGCCTATGAGACTCACAAATAATGTGGCTTTCTATTGGTAAAAGAATTTTCAAAATCGGTTTAGTAGTTCCTGAGATTACCCCCTACAACTTCACAACGTCACAAACTTGCAAACTTTTCCTCTTTATAATATTTGTATAGATTACACGTATGCAGTATGGTCTGTGTTTAATATCAAATTAAAATCATACATTGATTGAGAATGTAATTGTGGTAAACTCATTAAAGAATAATAATGGTTTGCAGAGTATATTTTACAAATATATTTTATGTACAGATTTCATCTTTTTACTATATTATTGCAGGTAATTATAGAATAAAATTATTTTATACACATTTGTAATTCATTAATGACATCTATTGATGGCATTAAACATAGGAAAGCATAATTATTATAAAATTATGAATTTATAAAGTATAACGTACAAGAAATTAATACAATGTTTAAGATATCTTAAAAGTGTTAAGCTGAGAGCTTTATCTTTGAAGAAAACTTGAGACGCGTTTTCCTGAAAACCAGTTAAGGGCGGTATTAGTGTTAAATACAAATTATTTCTCGCTTAATATCTCGGTATATTTTAATCCCCGGCACATTATTCTGTAGAAGTTACAAAAGAACAGTTTTTGAAGTGATACTTCTAATACGACTTCCAACAATTGAACGTTTAACGCTACCATAGAGGGGGTATGAAAGCACTGTTGCGTTAAACGTTCAACGCTCCTGGGGAGGGGGAATAGACAGAGACAGAGCGAGAAAAATAATCAAACATTTCGTATATTACTTTAGTTATCATAATCCCATTGTAAATGTTATTAGTAATTGTAATTGTAATTAATGTAATTAATAATAAATTGACAAGTTATTGCCTCTGTGTACGTCGTTCAATGAAAATAATTAAAAATATTTTAAGCGTATCTAATAACATCATTATAAAATAAATGATAAAAGTTCATACTTTGACTACAGATTTTTTTTTCTTTAGAACGCGTCCTTTTCATTGACATTTACAACTACTATTATATCGTATATTGAGTCAAAGTTCTAAATTTGATTTCTAAATTGTGATACGCTTTTTTACGTACCTATGTAACTAAACGTGTTATTTTTTTTCGAATTGATTATACGCTACTGAGCCGATGGGCCTTCATAGCTCATCGGACTAAAAAATTGTGTGTGATGATTTCATGTATCGTGGGAAGTTAATATTATGAAGGAATCACTAGTAACGCGATAACAATTCGTATTCTGATATAGACTGCTGGAATTGGAAAACCAACATTTTATCAGTAGTACTGTCGGTGGTAAAAATATGGTAGAGCCTGTACAAGGTTTCATTATGAAATTGCTATGGTTACACCTATTTCTGTCATAAAGCAATAGTGCTTACGTCACTCAGCCTGTGGCTTGGAGCCATACATTTTCAGACGAGACATTCTAACTCCGTTTGTAGAACCTACTATTACACCTTATCTGCGAATTCCTTTTTACAAATAAGAAACAGATGAGTCATCGACCGTGAGAATCCAGAACAATGGATTTCTAAAATAGCCTGTCTCGAACGCTGTTTAATAATGACGTTAGCCTTCCAGAGTTTTCCACCCACTATTATTAAAATGTATATAACTGCACCACGGTGCGGCCGAGTTGAGTTTTATTCTGGACATCGGAGCGAATACCAAAAAAAACCAACAAGAAGAAATCTTTAAGCGGACTGCGACTAAAGCATTGTATGTAAAAATGTGACTGTAGTGTAATTCTGTGAGTGTGAGGCTATTTGATTTTTGTTTGTACGAGAGTGAATATTTTGAAGTGAAACTTCTTTATCGGCGTTGGAAAAAATTTACCGTCACATTTTTCCGTTACGCGCCATCTTGTTTGTATTCATGTCTATGATAATAAAATCCCTTTGTTTAAACTTTATCTAATTTAACTTTATTTTTTAATATATTAATGAAATTGTTTGCCATAAAGAAAGAAAGGGTTTTTTTTTTTTTTTTTTTTTTTTTTTTTTTTTTTTTTTTTTTTTTTTTTTTTTTTTTTTTTTTTTTTTTTATAACCAATTTCTGGAAAGTTGCATATAGATCATTTTGCGAAAAATAAGGCCTTAAACAAGTTTCACTTCTTACGTGTGTACACTAGTACACGCACACATTTTTTTTTTTTTTTAACCTACGAACGTAACACTACTATGACTGGTTTCAAAATTACCGTCCTTTTGATGCTAATTGTGCATATTCAGAGGTTGCCGAAAGTTAATTCGTGAAAGAAATTTCACTATACAGTATTCAGAGGCATACGGCATCGGAAATTCAAAAACGAAGAAGACTGGTTTTGAATTACGTTTAAATAAAATACAATGTGAATAGTATTGGGTCTATCGCGTAGAGTTTTTGTTTGAAAAACGATCTAGACAGCATAAACATATAAAGATTCTGAAATTAATCAACTCTCCGTATATAATTTTATTTAATAATGTGTTTTGTTAACATTTGTACCGTACTCAAAATAATAAGATCAATCTCGATGTCCAAAACAATCATTTCAACAGAGCGTAACATAAATACAGCTTAAGACTTAGTCTAGACAACAGATTGTGATCCTTTTTTTTACAAAACTTTGAACTTTAGACAATAGATCAATTTGTAGGAATTTGGACATTTTTCTTATAGATTCTGTAGATGTGTTTCTTCTTTGTTTATTTATAACTAGGTGTACCTGCAGCTCCGCACGCGTTTTTTAAATTTGTATTAAATAATTATAAAATTGTGAGACCATCTACAATTATGGAAATGCTCTTTAAAAACAATCGTAGGTACGACACGCACGTCCCTTATAGTAAAATGTAACGTATATGTTAGATATATAAATATTAACAGTATGGCAAGGGAGGTTTACCATTAACAACATATTTGGAACCTTAACCTACCATATCCCCTCAGTGCTCACGTACAGTGTATAAGGAACTAATGAAAAAATTACTTAAAGATAGATAATGATATAATATGCGCCCATATTATCAATAAGTAATACGTTTATGGTCTAATATGTTATATCTAGAATTTAATCTAGATATTATCTAGAAAGACCCCTTCTATCTTTGAAATTACTATTTATAATTATAATGTTGAATTATAAACAATGAATGAGCTGACATCTTGAAATCTTGCATAAATATAAATCAAGGTATGTAACTTTATATCTATTTAAGCAGTTTTTAATATTTGACAATTTAAATAAAATAAAATGGCTGCCAAAATGACCAAAAAGACAATGTAATTCAGAATACATACATACAGATATATGAACTTTAAGAGTCCAGTACAACGCACGTCTTACGCACAAGTTTACAGTGAACAACATATTTTTGCTAAATTTCATGCGAACGAATTCGCGGGTATCAGCTAATCTAAAATAGATTAACTTAAATTACTTTTTATACAGTCACCTATCTGCCAGTTAAAGTTCCGTGAAAATCGGTCCAATCGTTTTGGCGATAGCATTGTGGGCAAAGCCACGGTTAACAGCTAGTCTAAATTAAGATATACTAAATTACTTTTTATATTGTCCACTATCTGCCGATGAAAGTCCCGTAAAAATAGGTCGAATCGTTTTGGAAATAGCATTGCGGGAAGAGCCACGGTTAACAGCTAGTCTAATTTAAAGTAGCCTAAGTAACCCGCTATAATTATTGTTAACTGCCACTGAAATTCCTGTCAAAATCGGTCCAGCTGTTTGAGAGATTACACGGAACAAACAGACAGACAGATACACAGAGCGATAAAAATTTGAAAAAATGCATTTCTGTTATCAGTTGCGTGTATACTTTCACACCCAATCAATCAGTAAAAAATAGCTATTTTGATATTACATACAGACATTTCATGTTTACTATATGTATAGATATTGAACTTTTATGAAAAAATGTAAGTAATTGTTTAAGTTTGAACGTGGCACCAAAATTGCGTGGAATATCTTGTAAAATCTTTTCTTATTTATTCCTTACTGGAATTTCACGGGATAGTGCCTGCGTGTTTTAACTATGTTCATGATAAAAGTAGCTTATATCTTTACACCAGGTTGAAGGTTACTTCTTTACCTAATTTTATTGCTATCGATTCAGAGGCTGAGGCTGAAGAGGAAAAGAACATTATAAAAAAATATATTATGAATTTTTATACGCTATACGTTTTAGCATTTGATCACGCTCTTATTTGATATTAAATGAAGTTATGGTCAAAGGATATGGTAAGCCTAGAGGACTGGCTCTCTAGTGCAGTTACCGGAACACACCAACAGGTATTTCGCTACAGATTTTCAACTTCAGGTTGGTAGCTAGACAGGCGGACTTAGAAGAGACCCTACCACTATGCTATTGGTTTGATTACGATGTTTATATTCATCGAAAGCCTTGAATCCGTTGCAAGAACCTACGTCACCAACGTGATCTTTTTCGATATACACGTATTGAAATTGTATGATTCACAAACGAATTTATGTATGAATAGCTTAGAATAGTTTAGCTAGGTCAGATCCGGAATTTCGGCAACAGCCCAAACCGAGGTGAGCTGTGCACCCTTGAGCTAGCTGCCTGAATAAAATCGGCTGAGTGCCTTAAGCGCTCGCCTTAGTATTTCGATGAAGGTGTAAAGACCTTGCCAGGTCAATAGCGTAGTCAGATCGAAAAAAAATCAACGTGATTTTTTTGAACAAAGCACACGCTATCAACTGAGCTGTCATCGTTTCAAGTTATTCACATTCATAACTGCTAGAACTGCAATTAGGTTGAATATTAACGAATTTCAGAGCCTTAGTTATTTTTCTTGCTCGCTTCACGTATAACGCCTATGTAATGAACGATCCAGTCGAATTTTCTAAAATTCAAGTCTAAAATTATCGAGTACTACCATCCAATAATTTATTTCGTCTAAATATATACCATTATATGTAGGTGGTAGAGCCACGCTGAAGCTATTACTGGTTTCAACATAAATGGGTCGGGTCGCTCGGGGTAGTGCCAACCTCTCATAGGAAACCGACATGAAGTAACAGAACTTGCATTGTTGCGTTTCGTTCGGCCAGTGAAAGCGCCGGAGGCCCACTTCCCTTTCCCCCCTCCCCGTCCCCTCTCTCGCCACCCCCAAACACAGGTTGGCAACGCACTTGCGACTCTCCTGATGTTGCAAGTGTCTATGGACGGGTGTGATCACTTAACATCAAGTGACCCGCGTGTTCGTTTGCCTCCTATGATATAAAAAAAATAACTTAAAACAAACGTTATTGATCAAGTGGATTAATCTATACTAATATTATAAAGCTGGAGGCTTTGTTTGTCTGTTTGGTTGAATGTGTTAACCTCAGGAACTAATTATCCGATTTGAAAACTCTTTTCATTGTTAGATAGCTCATTTATCGAGGAAGGCTATATATCATCACGCTAAGAAAGGAGGGGAGAACCAATAAAGGATGTTTCAAAATCGTTCTCTTTTTCCTTTTGTGACCTTCCGCTGTTTGTAAGCGTTAGCCCATAGTAACTATTCCACGAGGACGAAGTCGCGAGCAGAAGCTAGTTATAGATACAGCCAGTTACATTTTATACATTTGAAATACCATAACAGCATGATCGATAATAATTATTTACATAACAATGAATTTGTTTTATTAGAGAAAATTAAAATAATAATCGACTGTACAAACTAAAGGTTTAGTAGTTACAAGATAATCCACTTAGCAAGTGCTTTTGTGATGGAAATACATTTCGAACGAGAATGAATTATTCCTGTGATCGTGATGAATGAAAGTTTATTTGCTTTAGTAACGAGCGACGAGAACCATCTCCTTAATTCAGACGCCAGCCAATAATGGAGGTTTGCAAATAGGAGTTGCGCATTATTTTCGAGATTCTTCGAAGTGTTTAGAAATGCTAAATAACAGTATATACCTAATTCATAAGCTCTTAATGGTGAATAAACACTTAAATTTAATTTCATAACATAAATGCGTAGGAACAAGTATATCTAGCTGTTTAAAATGAAAGTAATTGCCCTATCTAACTCGCTCATTAGAGACAGTCTTAGATAAAATATATCCATGACTTTAGTATGTATGTATTTATGTCTATATGTGCTAATATTTATGAGTATATTCCCTTTAAAAAAAAAAAATAAAAACCCCCCCCCCCCCCCCCCTCTTTTTTATTTTATCCTTTTTCCCACCCCCAAAAATTTTTTAAATTCCCTTTTTGGTTCAACCCCCACAAAAAATATATTTTTTTATATATTTCCCCGGTTTTCCCCCCCTTAAAAAAAAAAAATCCTTAAAATCCCCCCCCCCCCCCCCCCCCTTTTGATTTACCCTTCCATCCCCCACCCCCAAAATTTCATCAAATCTCCTCTTTAAGAGTTCACACATCCACCACCAAAAATTTTTTTTTATGTTACACTAACGAGCCTGTGGACGTTATCCCGCCCTGGTAATAAAAACATTCGTGACAAATTATACTTAAACCTTTCTCATAAATCACTTTATCCACTAGTGAAAACCGCGTGAAAATCCATTTGATAGTCTTTGAGTTTATCGCGAATACACAGACAGACCGACGTGGCAGAGGATTATAATAGGTATGTAATGATATGTAGTTATTTTATTATATCTACAAAACATTTGTCTTTAATAACAATACTGTTGGTTAGCTGAAACAAAATGCCTTGTGGCATTAAGCTCGCCAGTATACAAACTTAAAATTACAATAAAGAATTCATTCATTCAGACTTTACAAGCGTTAAATTGTACGGTCGGGTTTGTAACATCATTGTTCTGCGACGTATAGAGATAAAGGACGGTACAACGCAGCCCTAATCTTTGTAATTACAAGTTTATTCTTTGAGAAAAATTTTATGCTATACAACAACACGCAAAGACTTTTAGGCGTGAAGTAATTACTATAGAAAGTGTAAGAGAGAATGAACGTTAAGCGAGAGCGAAATAATAATGCGGGCGACTCGCATGACGCGGAGCGGAATGTGAGCCGAAAGTCAGTATTACCGAGAACTATCGCACAGTGAATGCCTATGTCAGCGACATACAATGTGGCTCAGTAATATCACCGGCTTCCTACGCATTAATCGTACCTTATAGGGATCTTATTTAAGCTAACCTCATTTTCAATTTTTTAAACTTGGTAACATCGCTAGCGTTACCTATTATTATTATATTAAAAAGTTATAATTACATGGAATTTTGGCATGTCTGATGGGGCGTCGGGTGCATTGGTACGGACATCTGTCTTAAATATTTGACAGGAGAAAGATAGAACAGTCGCACCTTCCGCTTGAACTAGAATATGGTAAGTGCAAAAATGTAGGTCGATTAATGTATGTTCAAGATGTTCAGACAAGGATATAAAACGATGAAGTAATGAATCTTCTAACTGTAAGTTACTTGCTGGAAAATAAAACAATCGAAGCAAGTTGTTTAGGAGAGTGTAAACGTGTTAGAGTATTAGAAAAGTTGAACTCGATTATAAACATGAACATGTTACAGTACACAGTATTTGTATGTGAAATATAATTTGCTTCACAATACCCTAACAGATGTTTTTGCACTAGTTAAATTACAGTTAAAATTAGTTACTCATTTACGGGTTAAACACCCTAGTCTTTCAGTCGGTGTATTTTTTTTTTTTTTTTTTTTTTCTTCCCCTCATCTTATAAATTTTTTTTTTTTTTTTTTTTTTTTTTTTTTTTTTTTTTTTTTATTTTTAAATATTTAAAAAATTTTTAGTTTTTTTTTTTTTATTTTTTAACCTCTTCCTTTTTAAACGGTTAGACCTATTTTCACGAGACGTTCACTGGTAGATATCGAGCCTTATAAAAAGTAATTAAGGTTATTCTATTTTAGACTAGCTGTTACCCGCGACTTTGTCTGCATAAATTTAGTAGGATTTCAAGTTATTCTTTATTTTTAATTAGAGAAATAATTAGTATCTTATTGTTTACAATTCGACATTATAATTATTAATAACTTTAATGATATAGAGGTCTTCCTAATAAGATCTTAGATTATAAACGTATTACGTAAAGAGTTCCATAATACAATTTCTTGCGGAACAGACAAGCGTTTATTTTTTGTTTAGTCACAAAATCTTAATTATAATGACAATGTATATTAAATGTAATGTAAATGTAAATCTTTATATTAATATTTTAAGTTATTGTTTCATTAGTTCCTTATACAGTGTAAGTGAGCACTGAGGTAGTTATATTGTGGGTTAAGGTCCGAAATATGTTGCTGATGACAAACCTCTTTGGCAAACTTTAACAAACAATTTGGCACGCTGTTAGTATCTATATATCTAATGTACACGTTACATGTTACTGTAAGTGGCGTGCGTGTCGTACTTACAGTTGCTTTTAAAGAGCATTTCTATAATTGTAAATAGTCTCACAATTTTATAATTCTTTAATACGAATAAAAACGCGTGCGGAGCTGCGGGTGCAGCTAGTAATATATATATATTTATAAATCTCACTTTAAACTATTGGGAAAATATAGAACAGTTTGTAATATAAAAAACAAGGAACGTTGTTCTCTCTTTTGGTCATTCGTACTAAACGACGTCCAAAATGGAAGCATTTATGTACGATTACCGGCATCGCGTTAAAAGCTACATTACTGTAATGGCGACTGCGAACTCTTTAAACGTGTTTCAGTGAACCGTTTCTTTCTTACGTGGTTGCAGTATGATGCATATATCTAAAGATCTTCAAGTACTTACACTGGCTATATAGACTCTTATATAATTGATATATATGTCTGTGTACAATATGAGTGTGTAGTTACTTTTATAAAATACTTCCAATTTAGAATTATATATGTATTTGGACTAAACAAGATATTTGACAATTATATCGTCATGTTTTATTTGTAAATGGTATATATCTGTTTTTTTTTTAATATTCCCACTAAAATGCTTATACTTGTCATGGCATTGGTGTGACGTCACACCGTTATAAACAAGTTTATTTTTCGCCATTACGAATATGTTTGGGAATCTTTGATATCACGTACTATAATCGATATTTTTGTGTTAGTGATATTGAGAATAAATGATTGATGTTTTATTTAACATCAGTGAATAGAATAACAATTAGAATACGTTTTTTAGTTTTTGATTGTTAATGACGAAATTATAATTAAAAGGAATAAAAGTTAAATAATTTAGATACACGTGTAGTTCTTTCTATAGATCAACAAAACAATTTTAACGATAACGAAATCGTAGGCACCAATTAACAAAAAATAAATAACTAAACGAATATATTCCTTTACATGTTACGTTTACATTAAAACAGGAAACGTATAACTTTACTCTTAAAAGCAAAAATAAAAACGTGTAATCCTCTTACATGAAGGATCGCATTATAATGTAACAAATGCTCGGGAAATAAAACACGAGAGCAACACGCCATTATAGATGACAAATGACGATCACTTATTTTTTATTTTATTATACCGGGAAACACCGCCAGCGGTTATAAGAGAATGTAATATGCTTGTATTATGGAATGGTAAATGTTTACCAATTACAGTAATGCAATATATATGAATGACTTTAGAACGCTACGAGATGGAGTTACGTAAGCTATCCACCTTTTTCCATATCTGGTAATAGTTTTATTGATGGTAGATGAGATAATATACAGATGAGACACGATTATTGTAATACTAGCTGTTCCCGCAACTTCTTCAGCGCGGAATAGTTACTTCGGCCTAAAGCTAACAGGCAGGGGAAGCTCTCAAAAGGATAAAAAACGATTTTGAATTCATCGATGCTCCGCTCCTATTGATATTAGTGTGATAATATATATCCCACAGCCTTTCTCGATAAATGAGCTATCTAATACTGAAATATATTTTCAAATCTGACCGGTAGTTCCTGAGATTAGCTCGTTCAACCAAACAAAGAAACCTTCCGGCTTTATTACATTAGTATAGATATATAGTTATCATTTAATTTTGCTTTGTTACATCTACCTTTACTATGTAGAAAAGATGGAGACTGTATATAGTGGAGATTCAGAGGGATATATATTGTAGGTATAGTGAATAATTTTTCTAAATCTGCCTGGTTACCTACCACTTTCAAGGTGGAAATCTGTCGCCCTGTACGTATCGATGTATTCTAGCAGATACACTTGAGAGCTAGCCTCCTGTGGGTTTATCGTGTTTATCATATTGGACCACATCGTTATTTATCATCAGGTGTGATTTTGGTCGCATAAAAAGTGTATAAAAAAATCGAAGCAGTCATAAGGACTGATGGTAGAAGTGAAAACTCAAAACAATGGAATAACTATCTTCTCTTTTGAATTTTGAAATTAATTATAGTCCGAATTATTTAAAGCTAGCGGGCCCTGCGGACGCTGTCTTGCCTCGATAATAAAACAATATACATATAACTCATGGAAAGCGTGCGGTGACGATGACGCGAGTTTAACGCTTTTTGTTCACCCAAAAAGTACACATATATAGTATATATATATATATATATATATATGTATATATATATATATATATGTGTATATTTTTTCTTTTTTTTTTTTTTTTTTTTTTTTTTCTTTTTTTTTTTTTTTTTTTTCTTTTTTTTTTTTTTTTTTTTTTTTTTTTTTTTTTTTTTTTTTTTTTTTTTTTTTTTTTTTCTTTTTTTTTTTTTTTTTCTTTTTTTTTTCTCTTTTTTTTTTTATAATTAGTTGGTTGTTAGTTTTTTATTTTTTTTTTTTTTTTTTTTTTTTTTTTTTTTTTTTTTTTTTAAATTTTTACCCCCCCCCCAAAAAAAAAAAATTTTTTTTTTTTCACTCCACCCTAATATATACACAGTATACATATAGCTCATGGAAAGGGTGCGCTGACGATGACGCGAGTTGTTCACCCAAAAAGTGCTCAAGGCGCCTATATAAGTTTTCACTTAAAAAAATGAGTACATCAGAGAAAATATGAATATAGTACCAGTGAAGAAATTGGCCTGTCCCAGAATTTCATTAAAAGGTCTTGTAGTATAGAAAGACAAATGTAAATTTGCAATTAGAGTTAAAGCGTAGTTAAGGATTTCTGATATAACTTGTATTGTTTATGATAATGGCATATGTAAATCGGTCTCTCAAGTATTTAATTACTCTACTGGCAAATATTAGTTATTTAGTAGCTTAAATGGCTAAACACACTGAATGAAAGTTAAATACTGCGAACGGTACGCATCTGCATATGTATATTTGCATTGATTTGCATAATCCAACGCAGACATTTAACTTCTTATGTAATTGTTTAACAAATTATATTATTTTATATCATAAAGAGACGGATGAGAGAAAATTACATGTGTCAGAGATGTTAAGGTGGATGTGTGGTGTGACTAGAATGGATAGGATTAAGAATGAGTATATCAGAGGAAGTTTTAAAATAGCACCAGTGACAAAAAAGTTGAGGAGTAATAGATTAGCATGGTATGGGCATGCCATGAGGAGAGATGAACACCATGTAAGTAGAAAAGTTTTGAGTACGATGGTGGAAAAAGGAAACATGTTGTGCCGACCCTACTTAGGTGGGATAAGGGTAAGAAGATGATGATTATATTATATAATAAAAACAAACAAAAATTCTTTCCGTTACATCCTATTAATATTATAATTAAATAATTCCTTACACCATCAGCTAATTGCCAACGAAAGCATCATCAAAATTGGTCTAATTATTTCGGAGATCAGCCGGAATAAACAGAGTGAATTGTTTTTGTTATAAACATCCCTATATACTTCTATATCCATTTAGTAAAAAGCTTTTATATGGACAAGATACTTCAACTTAATATATTTTTATAAATGATCTTAATTGTATTGAAGCATTTATTATTATAGCATGTTTATTATAAAATACTTCGACCCGTTTCGTAAACATGGTCTTGAACCTGTAAAATATCCGTTCAAGTTTCGTGGGAACAAGTCATGCCATAAACCAACTAAAAAATTATGTCGCTTATATTGTAAGTACATATAGCTAAGAAACCTTCAGAAATAGTTTAATAGTCAAGGGCAACTAGGTTATAGGTTTTTTTTTCGAACTCTTTACGCTATTGGCCTAGCAAGGCCTTAACAGCTTTACCGGACTACTAAGGCGAGCGTGTTAGATTATTATTTTATTTGTAGTTTTTAATGTAAAAACACATCATCATATGATTAAGTGAAACCAATTTTAAAATGACAACAAAGTGAAATCAAAATCAAATCCATTATTTTATATTGTTTTGTCCAGTCAGTGAGAAAGCCGGTGGGCCAACTCCCCTCCCCCTCTTCTCTTTCCCACTCCCTCTTCTCCCAAACACAGGCTGGCAACGTACTTGCGACTCCCCTGGTGTTGCTAGTGTCTATGGACGGGGGGCGATCACTTACCATCAGGTAACCCACCTGTTCGTTTGCCCCATATAATATTTTAAAAAAGAAGTCTGCAGCAAAAGAGAACTTCGCTAAGACATTATACCACTGTGGTAGGGGTTTTTCTAAATCCGTCCGGTTAGTTAGCATTGAGTCAAGTTGAAAATCTATCGGCGTCTCCACTTAAGTGCTTAAACATCTTATACCATACTAGCTGTCCCCCGCGGCTCCGCACGCGTTTTTTTAAAATGTATTAAAGAAATGTAAAATTGTAATTAGGTGTGTACATTACAGAAATGCTTTTTCAAAAACATTTGTAACTACGACACGCACGCCATCTACTGTATTATGTTACGTGTACATTAGATATGTGAATACGAATAGTATATCGAATGGGATGAGATTTATCATCAGTAGCATACCTGGAACTTTAACTTACTATATACCACCCTCGGTGCTCACTAACACTATATAAGAAAGTAATGAAAATTTTAAACTATACATTATCGAACAATTTGTGTTAAATTGTTTATTATATAGATATAATATGCCCATATTGTCAATATAATTGTGTTATTCTTATACATTGCTATAATCACTGAGTTATGTAGGTGCAAACGCGGTAAATAAAACAAAATGGCCGCCAAATTGACCAAAATGATAATATAATTCAAATTACATTCATTTATTCTTGGAGTCCAATACAGCGCACGGCTCAGGCGCTTGTTTATAGTAAATAAATTATTTTTGATCGATTTCACACGAACGAATGCATAGGTAACAGTTCATCACTACATAGTGTAAAACAAAGTCCTCTGATCTATCTGTTTATCTGTTCGCGATAAAGTCAAAAACTACAGAACGGATTTTCATGCCGTTTTCACCAGTAGGTAGAACGGTTCATGGGGAAGGTTTAGGTATAATTTGTCAAGGTTTTCTTTTTATTATCGGGGCGGGACAACGTCTGCCGAGCCCACTACCTTAAAATAAAATAGCTCATTAGTTAGTTGTCTGCCAGTGAAAGTCCCGTGAAAATTAATTCAAGCATTTCGGATATTCCACTGCGGCTGAAAAAAACCTAAATTACTTTTTATGAGGTCTGCAATCTACTAATGAATATCCCGTGAAAATCGGTCCAACCATTTTGGAAATAGCAATGCGGACGAAGCCGCGGACAAATAAAATAGAATATGTCAACCGCTATAATTTCGGCTTTCTGGCAGTAAAAAGTAAAATTCCCTTTAAAATAGGTCCAGCCGTTTTGGAGATTACCCGGAACAAACAAACAAACAAACAGACAAAATATAATAATCTAAAAATATAGACAAAGTATAAAAAAAATTTTTTTTGGTCATTTGTAGCCATATCCATTCATCAAAAAGTTGTTATTTTAATTGTACATACACAAACTTTATTTTCATAATACGTAATAGAGAACAAATAAAAAATTGGAAATAAAAGTAATATAAACTTTTTGGATAGGAAAACAAAATAAACTTTGATAATGTTTGCGATAGAAACTTACCACGTTACCATGGAAACGTATATAACACTAACGCTAACTAAATCTCTCGAAAGGAAAAAGTGACCGATTTTGAAACATTTTTCATTGGTGCTCTGTTTCTATTAGTCTTAGCGTGATGATATATAGCCTAAAGCCTTCCTCGATAAATGAGCTATCTAAAACAGAAGGGTTTTCTCAAATCGGAGTGGTAGTTCCTGAGATCATAGCGTTCAACCAAACAAACAAACACACAAACTCTTCAGCTTTATAATATTAGTATAGATTATCATGTAATATCAGGTGTGATTATGGCCAAATACTAAGACCAATAAAGTATAAAAAACTACAGGCTAATATTTATTAAACACGAGACTTTCTAGCGTATACAAGAAAAGAAAAATATTATTGCTATTGAAAATGAACGAGAATTACTCTGGCTTACATTTAGGTACCATCTGAATAAATATATTGCAGACATCAAAATCTTGTAACAATAAGACACGAAACGTGCGCTGATAGCGATGCCCGGTATTATCAGCTCAAGCTCGGCTTTAAAAATGTCGGTCACTTTCAAGTCTTGAATGAAAAGAGGACGAAATTTTAATAATACCCAAACTTTCAATAGCAAATGGCTTTTGAACTTGTTTTTAACATACCAGAGAAATAATCGCTTTTAAAAGTATAACGCTGTCCATTATTACGCTATCTTTCTCATTTACATGATCAGTAAACGAAGTACGTCAATAAAAAAGCGTTTATCAAACGGAATAATCAGCAATGAATGTGTTTATTTTTTTTCGAACGAAATAACAGCTAATCTGACGAGCCTTCGCGGCTTCGGCGGGTTTTTAAGACATGCGCTAAAGACAGCCGAATGGTAACTAGCTCAAAGGGTACCAAAATAGTCGGCTTGGAGTATTGCCTTGAATACAACAATGCGATTCGAACTAAACTAACCCATGTGAGCTTACCCAACCACATATATTATATACTAGCTGACCCGTGCAACTTCGTCTGCACCAAATCGGTTATTACCGGTTTCAATTGTATTTTTAAACGCAAATAATCTTAAAAAACCTAAAACCCTATTGCAGCGTTATCCAGCACTTCCAATCGTGAATCCAAACTATCCAGGGACTCACTCAAACATATACCCAGTTGGTATGTGAGAAATCTTTTAAAATAAGCCTAGAATCTGTTCGCAGCATTACCTAACGTAGTGACATCAAAGTGAAGATCAAAACAAACTTACATATATTGTCGATAAATGTCTTCCCAGTACCCCTTGTAACTTCATCACGTAACATACTGTAAAAGTTGAACTTTATCTACATTAAATTTCCATTTTGTTTTAGTTGTTTGTTTTATAAGAATTTGTAAAGTATACGTGAAATCTGCATTCAATTTTAATTTGGTCACATTTATTTTACTTTTGACATACAAACCACCTGTTTTACTGAGATACTGAACTTGGGATAATATACCTTTCTAACAGTGAAAGAATTTTTGAAATCGGACCAGTAGTAGGTACCAAGCATTCCTCGAAAACAAAACTTTACCACTCATTATAATATTAGTATAAATACAACATAGTAACTGCAAACAGTAGTCCGGTGAAGCTGTTAAGACCTTGCTAGGTCAATAGCGTATTCAGTTCGAGAAAAAAAAATAACTGCAAACACCTCAACTGATTTATTTTAATCTTAGATTCACAAACCTGAACCCAACTACTTCAAGACTCAACAATATTTAGAAAACTAATTTTATGAAATATCGAAACAACACACGTACTGATAGAACTCTAATTGAGATTCATCTTCTACAATGCAATGTAACTGTTATCTAGGTTTATGTTTTAGGAAAAAATCTTGTCACCTTTGTTTAGCAAACATTTTTTATGCAATAAAATAAATGTAACAACATATAAGTGACAGTTTCGTTTACAGATATTTTTTCATAAGTGGTTGATAATTACGCATAGAATTGTTATATAGCCGTAGCTCAGTTATAACGGACTGGACATTATATGGTCCGCTGGAGCCGACGGTTCGGATCCCGGCGATTTTTTTGTTTGGTATTTTTTTTAAAGTAGCTTAGGGAAATAAAGCTTATCTTTTTAGCTAATCTGTCAGCTATATATAGCACAATGAAAATTTACCAAAATCCGTCAAAAATTTCATTAACTACAAATTTTTGACTTTCGTCCGTTATCCTGGAGAATCCCTTGCGTTTTATGAGATAAAAAGTATTCTAGATTATTGTATATTATTTATCTTCTAATATTATCCTTGTAATATTATTTATCACTGTGCCAAATTTCGTCAAAATTGGTTCAGTACTTTCAGAGTGGTACGTGTTCAAAGGGACAGACAAACAGGCAGATCCTGGAGAATCCCTTGCGTTTTATGAGATAAAAAGTATCCTAGATGTAATCTCGTAATATTAGTTATCACTGTGCCAAGTTTCGTCAAAATCGGTTCAGTACTTTCAGAGTGATGCGTGTTCACAGGGACAGACAGACAGACAGACAGACAGACAGACAGACAAAAATTGTAAAAAGATTATTTTTGGCTTCTATATCGATAACAAAGTGTACCGCGATAAAAATTTTCAAAAAATATTTAATGTACAGATTTGACCTTGCTACAGTTTTATTATAGTATAGATGTATACACATTCCATTCAAAATGTTCGCTTTTATGATGTGTAAAGGGTTATCACTATTTTACTAACGTTGCGGGCTCGTTGACAATCTTGGTAGATTGTGTTCGAAGTGAAATTACACAATCTGGACTCAATGTTATTGGTTGGTTCCAAATTGATTGGTATAAGTCCTTGTTATCTGACCCTACTTCTAAATGTGCTAGGGAAATCTATAAAATTAAAAAAACCAATGCTAACTTTGCTTCTGTATTATGTTACTTAGGCGATATAGTCGCGCTGCCTTTAATTTAAAAAATGTATACATTAGTGAGACATACGTATGCGTACCTTCATATACTTATATACCTACCTATACCTTCATATAAGCTTCACCGGACTACGTAAAGGTTTCAAAATTGAACAAATCTCTACGTTATAGCGAGTTTTCCGTTATAGTTTATACTGTAATATTATTTTTTGTTAATATCATAAAACTTTCAATAACGTTTTAAAAAGTTTGTTGCGGAACTTGTCGGCTTGTTAAACGTTGAGACTCATTAATGAGGTAATAGATACAAAGGGCTTCAATCAAATCCATAACGCTGTCCGAGTTGGAGTTTTCATTAACTGTTGTTACAAGCAGTTTAAAATGGAGCTTGTTATGAAGGCTTTTACAGTTTGTTTTCTAAATAAAAAAAGCTTACACATTATTGAATCTATTACATTTTTATGGTTGAAGTAATATCATTACACATTGTAAAACAAAGTCCTCTACCACGTCTATCTGTCTGTTCGCGATAAACTCAAAAACTAGTGAACGGATTTTCATGCGATTTTCATCAGTAGATAAAGTGATTCACGAGGAAGGTTTAGGTATATAATTTGTCAAGATTTTTGGTTGGTTGAAATATAATGATAGTTGTTGGAAGTGTCGGAAAAACTCAAGACACCTGGAATCTTTCGTCGAAAACGCTGCCTACTTCCCTTTGAGATATAACAAAACAGTTGAGATATTAAACGACGCAGATGATGTCGCGGGTATCAGCAAGTGTTAGGATAATTGACTCTGTTTATTGGAAAATTACTCTAATGATGTCATAAATAACCTAAAAGAATCATAACTTAATCAATTTCAATATGAAATTACATATTGCTACGCATTATTTCTGAACTCTGAAAAATAGTCCGAAACAATATAGAAATTATGTGAAGTAACTTGAAATAACAAATATGGTAGAGGGGTGATTAACCGATGCGCGGAACACACGCACATTGATATCGGTTCACTCCGAAGTATTTTAAAGACATATAACTTCTGTAAATAGTGAGCCTATAAACTTTACCCTTTTTTAATGTTAAATGTGTTAAAATTAATTTTTATTACTCACTAGAGATTTCCACCCGTCGGTTTTATTACATATATAAAGGAACCACGACGCGGTTTATGTCAGTTCTACTCTGAACATCGTAACGAATGCACCCAGCAATAATAAAAGGAAATCTACAAGAGAACTATAATCAGAAAGTAAGTAATGCATATTATATTCTGTGTAACTGTGAGTTGCTTTAAATCTATCATTGGGTGTAAGAATTAATTTATTTTACTGAAATATATATTTCATTACTCATGGGTGTAACAAAAAAATCAAGATAAGATAAATTAATTATTTTTTACTAGCGGTCCCGGCAGACGTTGTCCCGCCCTGATTATAAAAAAGTCCTGGACAAATTATATACCAGAACGTTCCTCGTGAACCACTTTATCCATTGGTGAAAACCTCATAAAGATCGGTTCAGTAGTTTTTGAGTTTATCGCGAACAGACAGACAGACAGACGCGGTAGGGGACTTTGTTTTATACTATGTAATGATATGATTTTTAATAATTATATAATAAAAAAAAAATGGCAGACTTTAAACGTAAGCCTAAACATAGATACACTTTTGGAAGTAATATCCAATAGTATGCTATATTTGCTTGTACTCTCTGTATTCTTCGAAGCAATTAAACACAATGACACGGTAGCAATGACTGTACTGTTTCCGACACGACCTTTGGTGTAATCGGGACGGGACATTACAAGCCCACGAAAGTAAAACAATTTGACAGTTCTGGAATTGGCAATTAAGTTGGCTACAAATATTTGACCAAATACGCATTTATAGTAGCGGCACGTTATGGTGGCCGTTCTGACATTTGTCGGCTCATGAAGTTTCATACAAATTAATCACTACGTTTAAAGGAGCGTATTGCTGTTTTTTAGGGTCAGTAGTAATGTAAAGTGCGGAACGTAAGTCATGTTAATAATTTAGGTATTATTGTGATTAGAATAAGGAAAACGAAAAATTGTTTTATTCGGGTTCATTTACAGTGATATGGAATCGAATCGATCAATATCGAATGTATAATTTTAGGTCCCAAAGTTAACTTAGTACACCTATTTCTAAATTATTTCTAAATCATATATATATATATATATATATATATATATATATATATATATATATATATATATATATATATATATATATATATATATATATATATGTATGTATATGTATCTATAAATATATGTTTTTATGTAAAAAAAGGCAGCGTTTGATTATATTTTTTAAATAAATCGAGCTTTCATTCACCATTGTCATGTGTCAAAACGGCCATCATGGCGTACCGCTATTATAGCGCTTAACGAATACCAATTATTGGCAAACGTCACTTTTTCTTTTGTTTACTAAAGTGGGGATGAAAAATACTAATGGATTTTCTAGACACGCGGTAGCGTGTTAAGCCAAGTTCAAGCTAACAGAATGGCGAGAGCGAGCTATCGTGTGTAATACACGAACCATTCGAAGCCACTTTTCACGCTCTCATATCTCAAAATCTATTTCACATAAGCATCTCAAATTTGGTTCATGTATTGAGACTGATGAGACATATATGTGGTCCAAATTTTATAAACACACATTAAACAGTTATTTAAACATTAACGTCAAAATATCGTCATTTTCATCACTGACTAATACTATAGACCAACATTCTAACCCAGTTCCAGAACCAGGCCTAGAAAGTTCAAATTTGGCATCCAAATGGGTACCAGTTGAATGAATACAAAGGAAAAAATTAGACAAGAAAAAACAGAAACTAGTAATTTTTAATCATCATTACATAGTATAAAACAAAGTCCCCTATCGCATCTGTCTGTCTGTCTGTTCGCGATAAACTCAAAAACTACCGAACGGATTTTCATGCGGCTTTCATCGGTGGATAGAGTGATTGATTGAACATTTTAGTATATAATTTGTCAAGGATTTTTTCATAATCAGGGCGGGACAACGTCTGCCGGGCCCGCTAGTTTTATTATAATTCTTCAATTAATTGATTCTATTAAGAATACTTATTTATAACGCCTGTAATGTAAGAAAAGCAATCGAAATTGATGACATACATAATTCGTATGTTCGAACTAGCCAAGGCAGACCTTGGGCCGCAATATTATTCCACGTTATAAACAGAAATGGTATTTTAAGTTGTTATTACATATTTTATGTTGTTCAGGACTGGCCATTGAACTTGGTACCCATTTAGATCTCACTTCTTTTGTCGTTGAAGTCAACAACCTAGGTATATATCATAATAGTGAACTTGGCTCTCATTTCACATTTATTATCCCATCGATTAGAATATTACATATTTATTAATGTCGTTTAAAGATATGGGTTGATATGTAATGGGTTTTAAATCTTTCATTATTATCATTAGAAAAGGTATTAAATTAATCGCTGAAAGTAGAATCTAGGTGATGTATTTATAATTACTTTTACCCGTGACTTTGCGCGCGTTTATTAAATGATAATTGTTTCCTTTATAAATAGTAATTATTTTTACTTTGTATTTATTTACTTACTTACTTATCTTTCATGTAAGATTATCTTTGACTAGTTTTTGCTCCTGGCTTCTCTTGTGTTGATGTAGATTCGACCTATCCCTCGGAAGCAGTACTTCTTTCTAGATAAAAGGTATAATCTGTATGCAAATTTCATGATAATCGGTTGAGAAGTTAAGGCCTAATAAACAAATAAACTGACATTCAAATTTATAATATATATTAGTAAGGATAGTTAGGATATTTATCACAGGCTATCAATTTTGGAATAACGTCTACGAACTATAAATAAAATTACATTAAAATCGATTAATGGTATAAAAAAACAACGATTTTAAAGCACTACATATCATTACATAGTAGAAAACAAAGTCCTCTGCCACGTCTGTCTGTCTGTTCGTAGTAAATTTACAAACTACTGAACGCATTTTTATACGGTTTTCACCAATAGATAGAGTTGTTCACTAGGAAGATTGTAGATATAATTTGTCTACATTTTTTTTAATTATTAGAGCTGGACAACGTCCGCCGTTCCCGCTAGTTTATTTCAAAACATAGTCCTCTGCTACGTCTGTCTGTTCGCGATAAACTTAGAAACTACCAAACGGAATTTCCGACGGTTTTCACCAGTAAACAAAGTGATTCATGAGGAAGGTTTAGGTATATAACTTCTAAAGTTTTTTTTTATTATTAGGGCGGGATAACGTCCGCCGGACACGCTCATTAAATATGAAAATGTGTATAAAGTTTCATCAAAATCCGCTAAGTAGTTTTTACGTGAAAGTTTAACGAACATCAAGATGAACTTACAAACTTTCTCTTTTATTATATATTTCATTTACTTTTTTATATGTTTGTATAAAAAAAAAGTGTGTGTTCTTATGTACATGCGTTAGAAGTTATACT
This sequence comes from Antheraea yamamai, assembly GCA_036509395.1. Lineage (NCBI taxonomy): Eukaryota > Metazoa > Arthropoda > Insecta > Lepidoptera > Saturniidae > Antheraea > Antheraea yamamai. Next base: position 5,633,815 of record AP028440.1, read on the forward strand.
TCTTTGGCATAACAAGATAAAAATCTTTTCAAAAATTTTATCTTTCGCCTTATTCTACGTTTGTAGAAAAAACGACACTAACAATAGAAAAAATGTATTTAATACATTGAAAGTTTTAATACAAATAAGTACAAAAAAAAGTGTGTGTGTACTTATGTACACGCGTTAGAAGTTATACTTCTTTGGCGTAACAAGATAACAATCTGTTCAAAAATTTTATCTTTCGCCTTAATCAACGTTTGTAGAAAAAAAAAAAAAGAAAAAAACGACGAGCGTACCAACATGCGCGACTAATATCGAGGTTCAATTTCTATTTTGTTGGTAGCTTTTTTTTCGAGACTTAATGAGCGGTTAAGCAGACAGCTTCATACTGTTAATTTTGTGTCACAGATGCGCGCGCATCTTAAAATTTCACTCTCATCATTTTTTCATAACGCGCCTAAAGAAGTATAACTTCAAAAGGTGTTTAATACATTGAAAGTTTTAATACAAAGAAATACAAAGAAACAAAATGTTGACTATAGCTAACTTCAGAGTGCCGGTTTGCAGACAGCTTCATACTGTTAATTTTGTGTCACAGTATGAAGAATTTCACTCTCATCATTTTTTCATAACGCGCCTAAAGAAGTATAACTTCAAAACAAATACAAAAAAAAATGTTGACTATAGCTAACTTCAGGGTGTCGGTTTTTCGTGGCGGTGTGCGCGCGCATCGTAATAATTTACTCTCATCATTTTTCCCTAACGCGCCAAAAGAAGTATAACTTCAATTGATGTGTAAAATTATATTCACAAGGTCTACCAAAAATAGAAAACTGACTGATGAATATTAAAACAATTAATGAAGTTTATCAAAACTCATTCCGTCTCGCATATACGAATTCATACGCAGAAGGCTACTATCTGAGAACCTTGTTATTATGTTCAGAATATTTTATTAGCATCATAATAATAACACAGAATATCTAGAGTCGAACTTCGCCTCGGATAGGAACTGTAATTGAGCAAGTTAGTCTGCGTCTTGGGTGATTTCATAGGAGAGTCTAAGGCTTTGGTCCCAGCTTGATTGAACTTGTAATAAATACTATTTAAATTGTTTAAATAGTAGAATAGAATTGAATATTACTTTCATTATATATTTTCCACTTACAGTTTATTCATCTTTTTTGTTGATCACTTTTAAATAAAGCGACAAATTAGATACCGGTTTTGAATAGTTTTAATAAAGCAATTGCAACAAAACTTGATATAATGATATCTCGTGACCGGAAGAAGCACATAAGATATGGATAACAAATTTAAAATTTCGTACTGAAATAAAAAAAAAATACAATTAATGGAGCCGACGGACACCGTTTTTTTAATTTATATATAATTAATTTATATCGTTTGAAAATAATCAGAAATTGTTTTTAAAACTTTACTGAACCGTTCGTCGTTTTCATGTTAATGTCTCAATAACGAAGTAACTATACCTAACTTAAAACTACTATTAATATAGTAAACATATATCAGCTGTTCGATTATCAAATGAACATATAGTGTCTAATTACAAACTTCGCAAGTGCGAAGCGACCGCGTAAAAGGATAAATATTTAATTCAAACGGTGAATTTAAATTATGTATCAATCATAACCGAGCCTTAGCAAAACCGCATTGTGCTGCCTTTATATAATCGTCTCAGAAGTAAATCTATGGAAAAATTGTACATTTTCATTTACAGTATATATGAATTTGCCATTTTTGAAGTCATCGCTTTGCTCTTGCGATATGAGTAGACGGGGGTCTAGTTTACCAGTTAAATAAATAATAGTTTAAAAAAACTAAAAAAACACACTTTCATAAAAAATCCAACTAAAAAACAGAAAATAAAATTTAATAAATTTGGATTAAGAATAGTGTAAATTAGAAATAAATGTATATTTTTGTAAAAAGTGACAAAAAAATGATAAAAATACTGATATCTGGAGGTGCTGATATTAACAGTGACGCATCGCAACAAAAATATACATTTATTTCTAATTTACACTATTCTTAATCCAAATTTATTAAATTTTATTTTCTAAGCGTGTTTTTTTAGTTAAACTATTATTTATTTTTTAGTTACATTTTTTTAACTTTTTTTTTCGGATTATTGCATTGTCATCGACCTTGACAGGTGTGCAAAGTTTGAATTAAATCTGATCGTTCAAAGTAGGACAAAATCGAGCTCAAAGGGGTCGGTTACATACATACATACAGGTGAAGCTAATAAAAGCGTGATAAAAAGCCAATTAATAAGAGAATCCTTGAGTGTTGTAAACGTAGTTTTAGCTTAGAAATGTTGAATATATTCGCCTAAGAATGTTTAATAATAATAGTAACAAAACAATCGTTCGCACAATATAACGCATGCAGCCTCCTCCCTTCACACAGGCTTGTTTTGTATAAAGCACAGTCATTCAGACTTTTACGATCTACATATGCAATAGGGATGTAATAAGGCGCATGTATAATATGGGGGTGGGTCCCCCCATATTAATTATTAATTTCCTATACATAATTTTTTATCACAAATCTGTAAGACGCAATAAGGTAAATCAATAAAGTTCAAAATATTATGTTTTTAAACGCGTTAACCTCCGACACTGCTTGTTAGATTTGACAATTCCTATTTTTTATAGCTGACTTATTGAGTAAAATTATAATGTTTAACATCACTTTTCGACTTTTAGGAATGGAGCAAATACCATATGTAAGTTAGAAAAGGTGCTAAGAGAGAACGAAGTAATAGCGAGGGGAGGACCGTGGTGGAGTGCTGTAACGTGAGGTAAGTCGAGGGTAATAGCGGCATTGATAGGCATAATATTAAAAATGTAGGATTTAAATGTTATTTACATTGTCGAAATGTTCATAAGTAATTTACGAATCTCTACTCGCTTACTATAGAGATTCTTGTACAGATATTTCCACTAGTACAGAAAATCATATATTTAGAAAAAAGTACTGTTACCGTGTTATAGATCAAATCCACTTTAACGTAGGCGAAGCTGCAAGCAGAAACTGGTATGAATATAATTTGTAATAATATAATAGTGTAAAAGATAATTTACACTATCTGTATTAAAAAAATCCTTTGAAAGTAACGATAAAAGTTAAAAATAAATAAACAGTAACACTATTCGTATATAAAGACGTTTCTGAATAGAAATCGTAGCCGGTTTATTATAATTAATTATTTTGTTATTGTCACACTTGTTGTTGTTGTTGAAAATCACACACACAAATTTAAAACGCCACCCTAAGCGTCTTAGGTACATTGACCTCAACGATCGTGACGTAATTTTTGAGTTTCACTTTCGTTTCCTGGTTACGTATCTGTTACGTCATGGATGCCAAATGGGCTCATGAAAAAGAGATCCCAGCGTCGATACGGGGAATATGTAAATGATTTTTTTTATTTGTATACGGTTCGTAGGACCTGTCTCGATGATTAGATGGGGAGGAATCGTGTTGGCACAATCGTCGAGTTTGATTGAAGACTCTGAGGTGATAGAGATAGATTTTCGTGGTTATTGACACAAAACGTTACGTTATCGGAGGTAATTTTTATTGGTTTCTATTTGACACTTGTTTTATTTTGAATTTATTAAGGTGATTTTTCCAACTGATTTTAGAAGTGAAATTTTTTTACCCGCTTTTGGTGGGAGAAAAACTTATGGGTTCGCGTCACCGACATGCTCATAACGTATTACGCTTACGTCAGACTAACGACGGGTAGTTTGCTATACTAGCAGCATGTGTACCTACATGTAACATTGATATTTTATATTGTGCTTATAACGACCTTGTTAAAAAAGATCACACGATAGGTTTTTTTAGTAATTCACTTATTCATTTCAAATCTAAAATTAGTTTTTCATTTAATTCATTTTTTTAGAATTTTTTCCCTTACTTCTTAAGTTATTATACATAATGAAATTGTTTTATGTTATTTTCTTCTTCCTTTTTAATCTTTTCATAATTGTATCGTCTACTTTTATTGTCTTCCGCATCGTACTTTATTTTGATAAATGCTGTAATCAATTTTAATTAGTGACATAAATAATTTTTAAGTCTTTGCATGTATTTGCATTAGCTTCTTTTTTATGTGACTGTTATTGATTCTTTACGATAAATAAATAAATGTAGTCCATCTTATATTTATAAACTAATAAACTGCATAAATACATATTTCATTGTTAGTCGAAATACCAATAGACGTGAAAACCAGATTACTGTTAACAATTTCAATTTACAAATTGTGACATCTGAATAATGCAGTCTATAATTGATTGAAAAATCAAAAAATAACACGGTTATCCCATTGATTTGAGTTTCCACGTCTGTCGGCAGTCCTTATGACTACTGCAACTTTCTTATTACTTTATACATATGGCGATGTAACTAAAGAAGGCAGCGTGTTGAGATTTACAGTGGTAGGCTTACAAATGGATTTGCCAGAACACACCTATAACTACTTGGCGATAGATTTTGAACCTGAGATTCGAGGTTGTTTTACTATGGTTTCAGCACGATATTTATCTTCAACAAACTCTAGTATTAAGCAAAACAATATTTATCTGTATACCCTTTTAAAAGCTGAGCGTTATGAATTCGTTTTCGCTGTCACATGCAAAACAAAAGTTATGTATAATTTACGTTTTTTTTTCGCGCCGTTATTAAATTCTTTTGTAAGGCCTTGACTGGCTTTTTATTAAATAAAGCAGAGTAGGTACGTAGGTCCGCCACACAGAGGACGTAGGTGAGGCCCGGTTTTTTTTTACGGCACGCATAATTAAATTCCGAAAGTGTGTGCAAATATTTCGTTCGGGCAATCTTTTCAAAGAAACTCGTTGTCGCGAAAATATTTCGATAGCACTGAAACATTCAAATTAATTGCAGCTTATGGAAGAACCAACATGGCCGTAAAGGGGTGGTGCGTAGGCTGAAACAATTTGAATAGATCGGTTTCGACCTTAAGCTGGGACGTGATTTTTTCATGTCTCTGTCAACGATGTACATACCCGTGGCGATGACTTGTATAATTGTAATACTAAATACATTTTAATACTAGCTCATGTATGTGGCTCCGCTCCTCTTGACGAAGATTTGATCTATCCCTCGAGGACAATACTTTTTTTCTGGATAAAGGGAACTTATTTTAAATTCTCTTCGTTACCCCTAACAACGTACATGCAAAATTTAATGCGATCAGTAACGTAAGGTGTGAGAGCGTAATAAACAACATAATAAACAAACAAAACTAACTTTGGCGTTTATAATATTGCTTTTAGTAATTAAATGTATAACATAGAAGCCTTCTACAAGAAAATACATTTATAAGGATTTATATATAAGTTGTTACGTTTGAAAATGAACAAAATCCAATTTTAGCCGTTCTGAATATTTTACGTTATTTTTCAAGATTTTTAAATGTTGTACAGATAAACTATGAAAATCATAACAAAAAAACTAAACACCTTATGGACTGCAAAATTTGAACTTCCTTCTCGGTGTATAAAAACTGGAAATCTTAAAAAAAATAAACATTTTATATGAACGATTGAAATTGAATTTAGCTCATTTTGAAATGTAACGGCACATATGTATTCGAAGCTAGAATAACACGTACAAACTCGCGAGCTGTTGCTAGTTAATACAGCGTATCGGGGATCGAACAGCCCCCACGATATCTTATTTATAGTACAGTTCAGAACATGTCAATATCGTTCATACGGACGGGCGCCTCTACGTCTGAGATATGTTTGCAAATGTCCACAGATTCAGGTTAATCTTATTAAATCATATTATTATATGTAGATGCTAAATAAATCTCATTATCCTCGTTCTATATGTAATATGGATTTGGGAAAATTGCTGAGAAACGTCGATTGTGCAAATCTCAGGAGTAAGATGTCATATCCAGGTATCTTAACCCCTCGGCTGATTATTTAAGACCCAGATCTTAAAATGGCGGATGATGATTTAAATTACCTAGCTACTTTTCTAAAATTATGGTTTTATATTAAATAATTTATCAATGTTTAAGTTTTTCAAATTTTGTAATCAAAACGTTATTTTTAAGTTATGCTGACTAAAGTCTGTTGGCCATCATAAGGCCATTTTAAGGTTGTAGAGCCACGTTGAAGCTATTATCGGTTTCAGAATGAGTGGGTCGGCTCGCCCGGGGTAGTACCACCCTCTCACAGAAATACTGACGTGAAGTAACAGTGCTTGCATTGTTGCGTTTCGTTCGGTCAATGAGATCGCCGGAGGCCTACCTCTCCTCTCCCCTCCCTCATTTCCCCTTCCCCCCAAACACAGGCTGGCAAAGTACTTGCGACTCCGCTGGTTTCGCTAGTGCCTATGGACGACGGTGATCACTTAACATCAGGTGACCTGCCTGTTGGTTTGCCTCCTATGATATAAAAAAATAAGGTCTACATTCGTTTGTATGAAGCTTATGATTTTGGACAGTTCACGGGTTCATGTAAGCGTCCAAATTAAATCTATACATATAATAAGAATGTAAATAGAATGCTGCTGTATTTTTTAGATTTTTGTAAAAATAATCGGTGCAGGTATCTTGAGTAAGTAATAAAATACTTTTCAACAATTTTTAGAAATATCTGTTTGTCTGTCTATCAATCTGTCTGTTTGTTTGTTTGAACACACACCACTGCTAAAGTACTGCATTCACGATAAAACTTCAAGAAAATCATATAAAACATTTCTTCGAGTAATATTTAGTTTCGGTTTCATTACAATCGGTTTACTTTGTCAAAATTTATTGTAATTTTAATGACGACGCAACTTAAGTACGACCGAAAAATAGATAAGTGAATGTACTTAATACATTCAGATGATTTCGGACGGAGTCGCGGGCATGGCTAGTATAGTATAAATAACTTTTTTTTTTAACCGAATTTAAGAAGGATAAGTTCCTCAATGCGGTTGCTTTTGTCTATGTGTTATCTTAGACCATTAGTATTTATAACCCCATTTGGAAAATGCTTTTATAATGGAAAGTGGATATTTTCAAGGGGATCCTATTATATATCCTTCATTAATTTTTTATTTTTCTATATTAAGGATAAAACGAACTTGTTTCAAACATTTTTAGTGATAGATATTATTAAAGCTTTTTAGTACTTACGAAACGCTAACCGTTTTTTTTTGCCTATTTATCGAGATTCGACCATTATTAAGTAATTATTCAAGTTTCAATATGAAAGGAAAAATATAACATATTATTTATAACACTGACGCTTCCCAATAGCTACAAAAAAAAGTGTGTGTATACTTATGTACACGCGTTAGAAGTTATACTTCTTCGGCGTAACAAGATAAAAATCTTTCCAAAAATTTTATCTTTCGCCTTATTCTACGTTTGTAGAAAAAACGACACTAACAATAGAAAAAAGGTATTTAATACATCGAAAGTTTTAATGCAAAGAAATACAAACAACGATTACAAAGAAACAAAACGTTGACTATAGCTAACTTCAGGGTGTCGGTTTTTCGTGACAGTGTGCGCGCGCATCGTAATAACTTCAGGGTGTCGGTTTTTCGTGTCGGTCTGCGCGCGCATCGTAAAAATTTACTCTCATCATTTTTTCCTAACGCACCAAAAGAAGTATAATTTCAAAAATTAAAAAAAGGATCCATTGACAAACAAAGGACAAAATTGTAGTGAACGGTTTCATCTTTCCTATCTACGTGTATATAGAATAGGTTCTGTACAAGTTTAACTGAAGATTGTTCCTATTACTAATTTAATTAATTTTCGCGTTATATATTAATAAAACGTATTGTTATTAAAATTACAACTGGGAAACGAGACTGAACGGCTGAAACATTACAAGAGAAATAATTAATTATAAATTAAAGGTATCACGTAACATCGTAATTATCCCTAACAAAACAATGGTCACGGAATGTCGATTATATTCACAAATTCTCACATTAAATCATGGTGTCTGATTGTAGGGGTTATTTTGTTATTTGCTGTATAAAAGTCTTCTTAACGCGTGACCACTTTTGAGAAAGTCTTATCCCTAATATATTAATTGGTTAAAAATCGAACCTTGTTTGACCAAACATCTGATCAAATGTTTGTACCCGTATAAATTTTCTTCGTTTTTCTATCCCTAATATATTAATTGGTTAAAAATCGAACCTTGTTTGACCAAACATCTGATCAAATGTTTGTACCCGTATAAATTTTCTTCGTTTCTCTACCGGGTGTAATAAATGAAAGTTGATAGGCATGTCCCAGCTTTTCATACGTGACATTAATCTCAAAACGGGAATGAAATTAAGAGATTCTTTGCTCGCTGAAATGAGTTTTACTCGTGTATGTTTCCGATATTACACGGTTAATATATTACAGTTTCTGTGTTTTGTTATGTATTCTATTATATAATATATTATTTATTAAGAAGGTATGGATGGACTGTGTGAAAAATGATATGTATGTAAAAGGTGTGAGTACTGAGATGACATGTGATAGGCGAGAGTGGAAAAGGAAAACATGTTGTGCCGACCCTACCTAGGTGGGATAAGGGTAAGATGATGATGACGAGGCAAAAATAATGTGCAATGAGTTTGACTGAAGAGGAAACTTTAGCCGCGTTAAGCGATTAAAAAAAGAAAAAATATTTGATAGGCGAAAAGCTTACCAGTTTGCGTCACTGATAACCTCGACACGCTCGTGACGTATTATGCTTGTGCCAGACATTGTATATATTCGACTGTATGTATGCGTATATAAATTTTTAATTGGTAAGCTCTTGTAATTTCGCGTTATCGACCGTCACCTATAAAGCCAAGATGCTCATAACATTTTGCGCTTGCGCCTGATTAGGGACACGTAGTATAGCGGCCTGGGTATATGTGATATTTTATATCAAGCTTGTAAGCGTGTAGTCCATCGAATGTTTTATTAATTGGTAAACGATACAAAGATGCTTATAATGATTGCTTGGAATGCCAATAGATGGGTAAACCAGACTAATCTTAATAATTGCAATGTACAAATTGTCAAATTTAGATAATTCAGACTGTGATTGATTTAAAAATTCAAGAAAATAACACAGTTATTTATTTACTCAATTTATAGTTTTTTTTTATGTTATAGCAGGCAAACGAACAGATGAGTCACCTGATGTTAAGTGATGACCACCGTCCATAGACACTAACAACACCAGGAGTGTTGAAAGTGCGTTGCCTGCCTGTATTTGGGGGAGGGGGAAAGGGAGGGAGGTGGCCCTCCGGCGCTGTCACTGGCCGAACGAAACGCAACTATGCAAGCACTGTTACTTCACGTCGGCTTTCTGTGAGAGGGTGTTACTACCCCGGGCGAGCCGACCCATTCATGCTGAAATCAGTAGTAACTTCAGTGTGGCTCTACCACCTGTCCTGTATTCCATTGGTTAGAGTTTTTATTTCTGTCGGCAGTCCTTACGTACTTTTTGCTGCTCTTACACGAAACTCATTGGTTGCTGCTACGTTTATCTGCAAGAAAAAATGTTTGATTTTATCTGTCTGATGTATATGGCAAAGTTAATTATGAAACTGGATAATAACGATTTGAGGATATTTCTTGGTAGAACGAAACACGTTTAGGATTGTGTTTTAATTTATTTTTATTTTAACAGTGTTTACTTTCTTCAGTTACTAATATATTGCTATTTCTTTCTTTTTATTATGTAGTCTGGTGAAGCTGTCAAAACCTTACTAGGTCAATAGCGTAAAAAAAACTTTTTATTACTAGGTTTAATTTTTTTTTTAAGATAAATAGTCAGATACATATATCAAACGTTTTTTGTTGCGAATAGATTTACTAGAAGAAGCTAATCAATTTGAAACAGAAGTAGCAAAGAAACATTACATCCATTATTTATAAAAATAAAGTAACGCTGCCATCGATTTAACACAAGAAAAATAATAATATATGCATTTAAATAATTTAAGAGTTTTGTCGTGTTTTACTATAAAAATGTTTTAGAAAATTCATTTATTGCTAGAATAAAATATCCTCTTATTTTAACCTATATCTTTAGTTATCGTATTAAATGTTTTTCATCCTTTTCCTATAAAAATTACGTCGAAAATAAAATTTATAGTATTTGTTAGTAAACAACAAATAATACTGAATTGGAAAAAGTTATTTCCATTTTTTGTAATCAAATTAGACTTAGTTTCGAGAATAAAATTTGTAAAAAAAATAATGATTTTATATTATCGCTTAACAACCTGATTATATCGTTATAAGTATTCCCGTCTACAATCATTCCGGGTATTGATCAAATGTTGGCACAAAAACTGTAGTTGGCTACTCCCAAACTTTTCTGTCGTGATTACGCATGGATTAAGCCAAGTCTGTCGTGATTATTGGAATGTTATTACATCATATATCGCATTGAGGCGTCGTATGCCCTTGACATTTAATTTTGAACGGAGAAAATGATTTATTCATATATTTACGACTCTCGGCGTTGAATGTGCGCGTAGAGTGTTAATTGTTTTCGTCTCTTTACCATATTAATAAAAATATGGCCTTGAAGGTCTATATATAGTTCTATATATATATTCTTCCCTATAGACCTACACCTAAGAATATTTTGTTATAACATATACATACATGATACAGAGACAGCACTGTCATTACTCTACTGATGCGTAGTTATTTACTTATTTCTTTTAGTATATGTTATTAGTGAGTCGATCTGTCCCAATATATATAACTATTATTGTATATGGTTATTGTGAGGACAGGACAGGGCTATACTTCTTACTTAAGTATATGTTTATATTACGTTCGTTATCCTAAAATATGTCTGAAATCTACGGGCATTAGCAAAAAAGGATGTGCGTATGAGTATCAATTATACAAAAAGTGAGCAATGTTTTTTTTTTTTTGAAGTGAAACTTCTTTATCGACGTAGGGAGGAATTTTAAAGCATGTAAAAACGTATGTAACGTTATTTGGTTACGCGCCATCTTAATTTCTGTACATTTTTCCGTTAAGCGCCATGTTTATTTCTAAAGGTGCGCTCACAATGATCAGATTCCGTTTTTTTTTCTAAAGGTGCGCTCACAATGATCAGATTCCGTTTTTTTTTTTAATTTTTTTTTTCTGTAAATTTGTAAATATAGTAGATCATTTTTCGAAAAATGATGTCATAAAGAAGTTTCACTTTTTAAGTGTGTACACTGATACACGCACGTATTTTTTTTATTATAGAAGGCAAACGAACAGACGGGTTACTCGATGGTTATAATATTATAGCCATAGTGACCAAATGTTATAATATGCTAGTTGCCGGTCCCTGCTTCAGATGGATGTATCAATCAAGAAAATGGGATCAAATCATTCTTTTACATTACGACAATGTAATAAAATAAAATCACAACTGAAAGACGTCCTTTTGTTCTTCTCTCTTACTCATTTTTTATAAAGAGATTTTTTGAATTGCAGATTTGAATCGAGATTTCAGTGATTTCCTTTCACAGAAACCTTGCCCTTACAATTACAAACACAATAAAAAAGGAATTAGCTAAATATGTGTAGCCTCTGTAAAGAGATGCGCTTACTACATTCGCTGATTGACTTATATTTATACAGAATATTTAATTTGTTTTATGAAAATTTAAATACAGTAGACCAATTTATTTTCTGCAAAAAATATCGTATTATTTAAAAAAAAATGAGTATTACTCTTTCCTTTATATTTGTAATCATTGAAACATAATAAGAATGTATTTTAGGTATGTTTGTATGATATTATCCGTCTAGACATAATCAATATTTGAATTCATAGGAGAATAAATGCGCTATAACATCCAGTACAATTACGTTTCACCTTGACATTTGTGTGTTTACTTCTCAAATATTAGGTAACTTAGTTAGCAGTAGGTGTTATTGTATACAATGTATATATTACATTTCGATATACCTTCGTAGATGATGGTATTTCATCGTCGTCCTATGTCGCATGGTGTCAGAGCTTTTTTAAGTCTGTATGTATACCACTCTCGAGTTGAAAATATGTCGCCAAGTACTCGTTGCATTAGCACAGTATAATAAGTATAAATAAACAGTGATATGTCAGTAATATAAGAGATAGTACGGAAACTACCTACAAACCCTCGTACCGGCACACTCACACAAACATTCGCATCGATGAGACCCCTAAGCGGTTCTCGCGGTTCTGTCCATAGAGTACCTTTTAAAATCTCTCGTCTATGCGCATGTTTGTGTGAGTGTGCCGTTTTGAGCGTTTGTGGGTAGTTTCCGTACTGTCTCTCATATTTATACTGTGGCATTAGTGTGTTCCGATAACTACATTTGAGAGCCAGTACCGTCTAGATTTAGCGTTTTTTTTTTCGACCTGACTACGCTGTTGACCTAGGAAAGTCTTAAAGATCTTAACAGCTTCACCGTACTACTGGGTTTAGCGTGTTTACAATCTCAGACTACGTGGTCATTTACCATCAAATGAGATTATGGTATAACAAATAGAACCTATAAAAAAGGCCACAGACAACTTTGCTTAATTTTTACTGTATTTCATATTCTAATAGTTCCAGTCATAAAATACAGTTGAAGAAAAGCGATAAAAGTTTTTTTTCAATATACGACAGAATAACTGAGTCAAAATCAAAAATACTTTATTAAATTTGGGTATTGAGAAGCCGCTTATGAAAATCTCAACTACCACCGGTTCGGAAAACAACCCAGTCATCGAGAAGAACCAGTAAAAACTGGATCGGGTTTACCTTTTCAACGTACACATTTTTATTTGCATGATACAATGTGATCTATATATGTTATTCGGTGGTCAATTTATACAATTTGACAGTGGCTCAGATCTCTCAGAAAATTTTGCTAATATTTTTTTTATGTCAAAAGCAGGCAAACAAACTGGAGGGACACCTGATGTTAAGTGATTACCACCGTCCATAGACACTGCATGGGGGAGGGGTAGGGAAAGGAGAAAGGGGAAGTGAAAGGAAGGAAGGAAGGGAAAGGAGGTGGGCCTCCGGCGCTCTCACTGATCGAACGAAACGCAACAATGCAAGCACTTGTACTTCACGTCGGTATTCTGTGAGAGGGTGGTACAACCCCTTTTTTTTACATGGGGAAATCCCTACGGATATCCACCCTAGCCGGGCAGCTGAGGGTGGGATATGTCCGACTTGCACGGACTAAAACCCCATGGTGCCTCCTTACACCTATTTGGCCGAGGAGCAGGAACTGCCTACGGCACTGCTTCTGCTCACGGGTGGTACAACCCCGGGCCGAAACATTTATGCTGAAACTAGTAATAGCTACAGTGTGGCTCTACCACCTTCAAAATTTTGTAATTTTGTAATATAATATAATTTTGTAATAATTTGTAAAGGGAACTAAATTAAGATAACGTACATGTCTACAATATACTACATTTATTCAAATTATATCTAAAATGTATTATATAATTAAAAAGTCATTTTCCATAAACAATAATCTGATGACCAATGATATGCTTTTGAAATAAATTAAATAAATGTTCCTAATGTTTATTAAACTTTAATTATAATCTTAGTATTTTATTTCATATAAAAAGAAGTATTTAAAAAATCCTATAATTAAATATCACGCTTGATCTACGAATGTTCAAAAGACAATATCACACAAAACTTATAAAAGAAACGCCGTGAGAAATGTCATTAAGGACCAAACAACTTGATATTCAAGACATATCTTTAGACGATGAATTAATACGAGAATTTTCGTGTCTCTTTCATCTTTGCTGTGAATATAAATAAAACATTTGTAATGTCCATGACGTATTGACAGTCTTACCAACTTGCCGTTAAATTCTTTGATTTTGAAAAATTATGATTGCATGGGGCTTTTAATAGTTCAAGTTTTTGAGTCATTTAGAAGGTTATCTTTCCAGGATTTTTTTATCAGTATATTGACTATTCTGTGCACATTAACTTCAATATAAAAATTAATAACAATTAAATGTAATAAGCTATAGCACTGAAAACATTGTAACTTCTTATTAGTGTGAGAGAAAATTTTCAGAGTCAGATCAGTAGTTCCGGTAATTGCTTCCTATAAAATATTCACAAAATGGACCTCTTTATAATAATGTCATGGATATAAATTATTTAATATATTTCGGTTGATATTCGACTGCTGTGGACTGGACCCACGGCTAATGGACTCCGGTAGATCTGTCACCCTTGCAGATACTGTACAGTAGAGATAGAGCGCCTATCACGCTATTCGCATCGGCATGTTTGAGATTCTCTTGACCTGAGACTGTAGAATGAAAATTTTTAAGACAGTACGCAACTATCTTATTATTTAGTTAAAATCCAAAAGCAGTCCTCGACACTCGGACAAGAGTAGTAGAGGGAAACTGTTGGGCTTTTAGCGGGTAGGAATTCCGCAAAACCCATTCATCATTTGTCCGATGGAGGATGTAGGATACCCAGGATTTCGCCATATAAAAAGAAGTACTAAGTAGTAATCAGTTATCATTTAAGTATTAAATGCATATCATGGTCTTATAACGAACATCGAACAGTACTGTCTAAATACTCAAAATCATTCACAAACTGTTAAGTACTCTCAGAGACAAAGTACACTTTTTGACCAAAATGGAAGAATTTGTACAAGGTTCGACAGCTCCTGCACCATCGCAAGCTCTATTCTGCTGTAAAGCACCAGTACTCGGACTGTTGTGATCCAGTTCGAAGAATTTTATTGGCATTAGTTTTACATACATATAAGCTTAAAAGATACCACTTGAGATGATGTGGATTGTATACTTTTTATACTTCATAGGTTTTGACGTTTAACTACAATCTCATCTTATGTCAAACGGCGATGTAGTCTATGGTAAACACGTTAAATCTAGAGCGGAACTGGCGAGCAAGTGTAGCTGTCATAACACATCGCTTGACTACAAATTCTTAAGTTGAGGGCGATAGCTAGCCAGGCGGACTTAGAAAACCACCTATCACTTCATTTTCGTTTTCATCGCGATGTGGTTTTACACTGAAAGCTCCGTCCCATCTCAAGAATTCAAACCTACGTCAATCGACGCGGATTGTTTACTATTTCGTGTACCATGTACCCTGTTTGATACTTTTTGATGTAAGGGAATACAGGAATCATTTATGAGCAATATGAAATCGTTCTGCCGACCTATCCGAAATCATAAGCTATTCGAGGAAGAAGCAGAATTTTTTACTTGTTTTTAACCACAAGAATTTTCTAAATATAGTGCCTTTATAAGAAGTCTTCGAAAAAACGACATTAAAATAAAATTCACTATGTATATTTTGTGATGTCGGTAACAGAATATCCGTTCGTTGGGTATCATATTTGATAAATGGATCCTCATTGGTTATGTAAGCAGCGGATGCGAGGTCAATAGGCCTCTGTTTTGGGTATGGAATAAATTGAGCATTCCCATTTAGGCGTTCACGTTCAACGTCGTCGTAAATATCTGTGTAAACCACGTGAAAGATAACTGCAACGTATATTACGTTTGCCATTTCTAACGGAATGGCTTAATACTGTTTTACATGCAACCGCGCAATAAAATTCTGGAATATTCAAAGTAAGCATTAGAATTTATGTTCATAAAGTCGGATAACATTGTTTAATAGTGCTGCCGAAACAGGCTATATTTTAAGCACATCTTTTTATTTGAGAGAGTGCCCGGCAGACGTTGTCCCGCCCTGATAATATAAAAAAAAGTAAACAAATTATATATGTAGACCTTCCTCGTAAATCACTCTATCTACTGTGGAAAAGCGCATGAAAATCCATTCAGTACTTTTGAGTTTATCGCAAACAGACAGACGCGGCAAAGAACTGGAATGTAAAAATATAGCCCTATCATACATATCATTAGCCCAGGGGAGGGAGTGGGAGAGTTTGATGCGCCTGGCCACGGTGGCCACAACCCTCGTAGTCGGGCGCATCCGACGGTTGGGCCTCAGAGTGGCCGTCGAAAAGACTGAGGTCCTACTATTTCATGGGCCTGCGGAAGGGCCACACGTGGGGTCCATATAATTGTGGATGGCGCCCGTATCAGGGTGGAGACCCAGATGAAGTATCTCGACCTCACCCTGGACGGGCGCTGGCGGTCCGAACCCCATTTCAAGGGGCTCGGACCTCGGATTGCGGGGGCGGCGGCGGCACTCGGCCGGTTGCTCCCTAACGTAGGAGGGCCGAGCGCTGGGTGCCGCCGATTCTATATGGGAGTCGTCCGGGCAATGGCCGTCTATGGGGCACCGGTGTGGGCCGACGCTCTCTGCGCCACCAACGTTCGAGCGTTACGTAGAGCGTAGCGCATTGTGGCGCAGAAAGCCGTCAGGGGGTACCGCACCGTGGCGTCTGTAGTTACAAAATAAAATCAATGTTGAAAATAATTTTGTCTATCTGTATGACTATAAATTTATTTAATACTGCAATGTATGTCTCTTGATTTGAAATTGACATAAATTATAAATTTCGTTCTATATCTTAAACTGGTTAAAAGTTATCATAGGAATTATATTACACGCGGAATCTGTCGTTTCAACTTGAATATATATATCGTAATATGACGAAACAATTATATCATCGTATATGAAGTAATTGCAGTTTATTTCATATATTTTAATATACTCTTCTTATGATATTTAATATACTTATTTATAGAATAGAAAATTCATTGACATTAACGATAATATCAAACAGTTTGGGTCGTACAAAATGTCTCTGAGGTATTGTTAAAACACCCCGGATTTAGGGTTTCAGATACAAACAATGGTTTGCATACGTAGGTACCTATTACGAATTTAAGATATTACACCTTGTTTGTCTCATGAAAATGTTTAATAATTGTAAAAAAAAGAACATTTCGTATCGTCACGACGCACGATAGGAGTGAAATTTTTGTATTAAATAAAAAAAAATAAAACAAAAAGCCAACATCACGTGTTATTCCCAGGTTGTTTTAACTTCTTGATTATTACTATTTACTATGATATTATAACTATATAGATATGTCATAAGCGTTTCGACAGCGCCTTGTTCAAACTTCGCTAGTTAGCTTTTTTTTGACGACAGCTCCGTCAATCCACCCGTATGTAAGCAACATAGCAAGCTATAACTACTTCTTTTTCAGCACCGATATTAAGATTATGCCATCTTACTTCCACATTTTATCTAAGACAGTGTGGCGTCTTACTTAAGTTACGTGTGTGTGCGTTATCATGCCATTTGTTTTGTGTAAATATCATGTAGGTAAAGTATCTTTGGCTATAATATCATTGGTTTTGAGGGCAAAATGAGTGATGTCTACTTACATATTTGCCGGGAAAGTTTGAGGTCTGGTTGAAAACCAGCGCCTTTGTAACTGACATTACAGACGGCGTTACGCTAACATCAGGTCTTTTGTCATGTACTAATTATTATGTTTAAAAGTTTTTTTTTTGTACATCTTTAACTCTATGTTAATAAATATTTTTCTTTGTTTTTCTTACTATAAAAATCACAAAAGGCATGTACATTATATGTATCCTTTTTTCTTTAATCTATTTGCGAACTGAGAATTGGTATAACAGCGTATATTCTTACTTGTCTTCTTTTTGCACATGTAATAGAGTGATTCATTCTATGTGGTAATTGTCACTTGCATGTTGCGATCTTTTCTAGACGAAGACTATGTTGTCTACGATAGTAACCACGCTGAATCTAGAGAAGAACTGGCTCTCTAGTGCAGCTGCTGGAACATATCTATAGGTACTTGGCGACTTTCAATTTGAGAGTGGTAACTAGTTAGTCGGGCTTAAAGAAAGCACTACAACCATGCTATGGTTCCTTCACAATGTTTTCCTTAATCGAAAGTTTTGGTTCATTCGCATGGATTCGAACCTACATCAAGCGGTATCCGAAAACGCTTTTCAGTTCTCATTTATCATTCAGTGATCAATCAATATAGTAGTATATGTATTTAGTTGGATCGCTACTATAATACACAAGGTAATAAATCCTTCAAAGTGACTATTTTAGTTTGTTCGGTTTCGGAAACGGTCAGCACGTATGAAGCTGGCAAATTGTTTGTTGGTCGCCATAGAAATGACGATTATCGATGGACTGTAGGTTTCTCTGCTGTCAACATTGTTTTTAAGTTACACGGTGCTTATTAACAGGCATAGCGTAGTCACTTTGTCATGTTACAATAAAAAAAAATACAGTAATTATTAGGATTGGATGATGTGCTTCTGTTTCTAAATATTACAACAACAAAAAAAACACGCTCTAATGTAGAAAATTCAGTGAGATTCTGTATATGGACGAACACTAATATTATCTACTTTATACGTCAGTTTTTTTAAGGATGACGTATGCGTTTAATGAAAAGTAAATAGACGAGTGGGCTTATTTCTTAGAAACTTTGGCTTTTAAAACAGGCTTGGATATGGTTAAGATCGATCTTATTATGCTTATTATTCAACACAAAGCCGAGTCTTATGATAAACAATTTTGTACGCGAGCTATTCAGAGATAAAACCCGCTTTAAGTTCAAATGAATTTACATTTTCATTCAAATCTCACCGAAATATGTAAAGTGCTATTTAGCATTTATTTATGTTATCGTACAAGTTGAACAAGCGGTTGAACTATTAAATGGAACTCGATCGCAATATGTCAGAGAATAGACATTTTAATAAATAAAAATATATTCTTTAACAAATAAGATGTCCCTTCTGAAGTCTGAAGGATTTTCTCAATTGAAATGTTGTCTTCACAATTGTTACACATACATTAAATTTAGAATAAATAAAATTAGCCTATTTGAATTAGAGTTGAGAGAAAATAAACCCCTTCATATATAAAATGCTTTTATATTGCTATTGTTATTTGTGATTTTAAGAAGCATTTCTTAAAATCTACGTAGTTAGATAAATTTAAACACGACTGTTGTGTATTTATCCGTCTACAGGACTGAGATACGTGGTGTGGAACCTCTGTAACATAGGCGTTTACTTTTTGTCCTTTCTTCGTAATGTTGGGTTTTCGTCGAGCGGTCAACGCGTCCTCGACTTTTAATAACCCGCGTCATGTTACACATCACATCAGCCTGTACGAGACCCATTGCATAGGCCTTTACCCGCGGGAAGATAAGGACGTAATCTACGCCAGCCCAAAACGTATTGACGATTTCAAACTCCAAGATATTATTCACAGGTCTATATTCTGAGGTTCTAGATTCCTAACAAGGTTTTTCTTCACTTTCAATCGACAGTGTTACCAATTTAAATTAGTAAATATATATGACTTCATACATCCCGCCTGTATTATTAGTGTGTCCTCACTTATCGTACTTTCATACACGTACCTAATAGTTATTGTTCTAGTTCTATCGGTCGCCAGATCTGATCCTCAGGTATGGAGTCCACGAGCAAGTTGCTTACGCCATATAGTGATATCATATTTACTAGTTGAATACTCGAACGAAATTGCGCTTCACATCTGCATACATACACGGTAGGTGCATAGTTTCTGTAATGTACCTTTCTTCGTTTTTTTTTGTCAGTAAGTCTAAGCCAGAATTGTAATATCCCAATATTGCAATGGATGTACGCGTTTTCTTGGCGCGTATTGTGTCGCAGTAACTTGTATGGTTAGTTCGAATCGTATTGAGGAATTTGTTTGCAATGCACTTTGGTAGCCTTACGCTAGTTGTTATATCAGCTGAATTAAAGACATTCGCGTCCAAGTAGATTGTAACCATAGAAGTCCCTCAGGAATACAATAATGTAATTGTATTTAATTTGTTATATGTATAAATAATTACAAATAATATAGTTAATATATATATGATGACGTCATACAAATACTTGCAGAAGTAACTTATTCTGTTTGTTTGTTATTATTTTACGATTAAAATTCTAACGCGATCACAGTGAGATTTATTATAAGGATTTGAAGCGATGATGGTTCTGTGGTTAACTTATTCAGTCACTTTGTCAGTCGCCATAGGTTCGAATCCTCGCGATCGGATCGGAGCTCTTGGTGAGGTAGAACATCGTTTTGAAACAATGGCATGATGGTATGGCTTTTTCTAAATCCGTCTGTATAGCCGCCACCCTCTAGTAGAAAATCTATCGACAAGCTTTTATAAGTGCATTCTGGTAGCTGCACTTGAGAAGCAGTCTCCATCTAGGTATTTCGTGTTTCACATATTTATCAAATTGTAACACCTACAAAGTATAAAAAAACCCTAGAACCAGAAGTAGGGAACAGGATATATCAAAAGTACATTTTTAATATACTGGGTGTTGGCAACTGCTTCCGAAAACGAAGACAGACGATAGTACTAATGATACCTTTGATGATGGGACGGAAAAAAATCGATCCTGATTAAAAAAAAACATATTTAAAAAAAAGCAATGTAACAAAATCAAAAAAACAGCTGATGCTCGGGTCATTGAACTCTAAATCTAAGCTCTAAAAACTAATCGAATGCTAATAAAACGTTTTCAAAATATGTTTTTTTTTTTAATCAGGATCGATTTTT
This sequence comes from Antheraea yamamai, assembly GCA_036509395.1. Lineage (NCBI taxonomy): Eukaryota > Metazoa > Arthropoda > Insecta > Lepidoptera > Saturniidae > Antheraea > Antheraea yamamai. The sequence goes on from AP028440.1 coordinate 5,654,421, forward strand.
TTTTCGTTCCATCATCAAAGGTATCATTAGTACTATCGTCTGTCTTCGTTTTCGGAAGCGGTCTCTTAACACCCAGTATAATGTTATAGTTTTTTACTATTGCATTCTAATGAGAGAGAGACGAACTTCTTAGCCTTCCATGGATTCACCGTGCGGGTGCCGGGTCCATCGTGTGGCAGAGGGAGAAACTCAGAGCAGTTCCCAGGACTTGCGACCCAGGTGTAGGTTTAAGGAGGCCCCCTTTGAGATGCGCATCAACGCTCACCTTCACTGCTCGAGTTTCCCGCCCTGCCTAGCCAAATTTGGTAGGAACCTGTTAGTGCAGCCTTTGATACTCGTTCTAAAATAGAACTTACTGCAGTTCTCGACAGGCCAAGTTCCTTCAGAAGGTTGTAGAGAGATTTTGCTGGTATACCTCTCGCTCCTACTTCTACCGCGTATAACTTAACCACATAGCCATAATTAATTAATACAAATAACACGTAAACGAAACCACAATGAAGTATTCGTTAGTTTTTATAAAAGCTATCCTTGTATTTTGTATACAAAATATCAGCAAGTAATTCTCGCAGTGTTAGCGAGAACAAAAACAAAAAGTCGGTCGAAATAAATAAAATGAGCACATCTAATTTATCAAATGTACACCATCTTACGTCTCGCTCACTCATTTTTTATTCATTATGCAGTAAATAAAATTATACGCCATGTCATTTCATTACCGGATTAACATAAAGGGATGACAGCATTTTTGTAAGTCGCGATTGTTTTACTTTCATTATTCCCTTTTTATTTAGGGATTAGGCTGGGGATGGGCGTTAAAACGAAAAGGGATGTCCGTTGAAACAATGGTAGCTTGTTACTATTAAACATTTAATAATATATACATATAATAAAAATATACTACAAAAAAAATTGGTTGTCTGTAAAGTCGGCTTACGGACGATAATTTTACGTGATAACGACTCGGACGCATCGGCCGATGAAGTGGAAGAGAGTTAGATGCGTCACAAGCCGAACGCTTAGGCCGACCGCGCCTCTCTATCGCTTGTTCCGCGCTCTCGCTTGCACGCTCGGCTCAGGCGGAACGTGACAATGAGTTATGCTTTATCGTGCATGCAGCCGGCGTTCATCAATTTATATGACTTGACAATTTGTATTCTGGTTGTGGGATATAATTCTTACAAAAGCTGTCGAAGTGTCTAAAAAAATTATTTCTCAGAAAGTATCTAGGTGTCTAATTGTTAATTTAGTTTAACAACTTTTCTACATTACAATAGAAGATTAATTAATTCTATTTTTAGTATAAATCTGGTCTTTTTCATAATTTGCACATGACATTTAGCTATATAAAATAATATAGCGCAATTATAAACAAACAAACGAAGATCAAAGCTGCGATCATTTTCTATGGCAGTCGACTTATATCAAGTTTTACTTCATTTGTATTTTGTAGTGGTCCTGCGACACAAGGGACGGGGCAATCTCATTGTGTTATATTATTTCTTAGTGTTTACTTTTTCTTAATTTTTTATCGTGTTGACATTAGAGTAGTAATATACGGTATATTTGTATACGTTTTGCTTAAGAAAACTTTCGTTACTCCTTTTGTTAAATATTAAAGTGAATGCAATAATAATCTATATAAACAAAACGATAGAGTTCTGCCGTTGTACCGTGCTAAAAACGATTGGATAGATTTCGAACAATGTAATTGTTATACTTCTTAAAGAATTGATTCTTGTCTATAAAATATTAGGATAGCTTAATTGAATATAAATTTATTAAAGTTTAAAAAATCAACGAATTTTATAAACATTACCCGATCAACGATGTGTGGTTTTCTTGCCGCGAAGACGTGGAGCAAGCGGTATGATGCTACGAAGTCGCGAGTCTTAGCTGCTATTTGAATATAGGTGTATAAATGCAGGGTATAAAATTATTGAGTTTTAGAATTTTTAACACTTATGAATGTAAACAAATTTATTTGTAGAAAGAAAAATTATAGTGGTGCCAGACTGTCGCGTGCAGCGAAGCGCTACCTTTTTCCTTATATGTTAATACGTCTTTATTGCCTGCATTGATTGATTCTATATAAGGGGAGAACACTATTATACGAACAGCGCTTTATCTCGGGTCATCGCTCTACGTTGTGCTTAATATTCTAAACCAGTCACACTCAACCTGCGGCCCGCCGGGTCTTTGTGATTGGCCCACTTGATTATACTTTATTTTCAATTATTTTAAATATCGTGCCCATCAGAAAAACTGTTAGCACTCTAAGTAAATTAAACAGATCCCAGATAACCCGACCGCAATGCGTTCCTTATGATATAAGGGGTATACCAAGCTCGTTTTATTGGACATTTTTCAATTTTAATTTGAAATTACTTTTTTATTAATACCTAAATATTTGTAGTTTGCGGCCTGCGACACCAAGAGTGAAACATGATTGTGGCCCGTTTAAAAAAAGGTTGAGTACCACTTTTCTAAATTAACCTTTTATGTGTCTTGTCAATTTAGAAATTATGTTTGTTCGAGCCTTTTAAAAAGAAAGTGTAAATAAATGGACGCTCCGATTCTCCGGAGTAGAGCCTTCGAGCGAGCTACATACGGTGACTCTGCATTCACTTGCTAACAATAAGCTCGACACTATACCATACATGTATGCATACCCACGCAGTATGTACATAGGTTCGGTACGAGTCCCTTTTTGGTTAATTTAACTTTGTTAAAATTGTCATATCACGAGCTCTTATGATCTGTATGCATGTATGTATATATACATAGAGCATTATGGTGGTCCTTATTTTGAATATTTTGACATTTTTTTCACGATAGTACTAAAACGATTCCAGTCATAAAAAGTCCTGTCATGTAACCCTTCGGTATCTTAAGTTTAAAAGGAAAATAACATGTGAAAGGTTCATCTTGTTCTTTGTAATATTGTAAAATTATGTACGCATCAATACGTATAGCTACAAAACAGATGTATTTTGTAGGAAACTTAACACTATATAAAGAAGTTCTCCGATGATCTTTCGCGTAATTTATCGGTTCGAAAGATGTTCGAGGTCAAAGTTCAAGGCATCGTTGATTCCACAGTTTTATGGGATTCTATTGAAATTTAACTATCGTGCTTGTGCTTTACGATGCATCTTTGGAAATGTTTCACGATTTTTCAATTCAGCTCATTAAAGTAGGTTGAAAAATGCATTTTGCTTAAAAGTTTATGGGTTTTATGCGTTAAGTTGACATCTCTTCGATTGTTGTTCAAACAAATATCGTAAACTGTTGATTTAATTTCTATAAAGTTACTACTTGTGTTCGTTGGCATTTTTTATTTCAGTTTTGTTATTATGCTTGCGCGTATTACAAAAACTGAGTACAAAATTAATTTACAAATATAACTCAAAATAAATAAAAATGATTAAATAATTGTTACTTTTCATGTTATTTAATTATATTTAATTATTATTTTCAATTTATAAACGGTTGAAGCATTGAAAATATTATTTAATTTACAAAGTTCAAAAATTGCGTCTATGCAGAAAACAGGTTAACTTATTCTCGTTTAGATAAGTTTCTCTTACGTTTGTCAGATAGATGACGCTTACTTGAACTATTTCTTTGTATATTACTAGCTTTTGCCCGCGACTTCGTCCGCGTGGAATAGTTACTTTGGACTAACGCTAAAACGCAGCGGAAACTCTCAAAAGGAAAAAAGCCTATTTGGAAACATTCTTCGTTGCTGCTCTGCTCTTATTACCCATAGCGTGATGATATATAGCTTATATCCTTCCTCGATAAATGAGCTATGTAATACTGATTTTTTTTTATCGAACCAATAGCTCCAGAGATTAGTGCGTTTACCCAAACAAACTCTTCAGCTTTATAATACTACTAGCGGGCCCGGCAGACGTTGTCCCGCCCTGATTATGAAAAAATCCTTGACAAATTATATACTAAAACGTTCCTCATCAATCACTCTATCCACCGGTGAAAACTGCATGAAAATCCGTTCGGTAGTTTTTAAATTTATCGCGAACAGACAGACGCGGTAGGGGACTTTGTTTTATACTATGTAACTAAGTATAGACAATTCTTTTGTACGTGTATATACGATTGAACTGTTCCTAAACAGCTAAACCGATTATGATGATATTTTTGTGTATGTTTGAGTCGAGATTCAGTTGGTTTAGATTCATTATTGAGACAGGTAGGTGGCGCTGCCACCGGATTTTCATTTTCATTTCATTTCCATATGAATTAAGCAGTATTGCTAAAGTTTAACACTGGCGACTTAAAACCGTTGCGTTAAAGATAACCCACAATTAATCCAAACAGAACATGTAGCTCACACGGAGACAACAAAACCATTTTCAAGAAAAGTATGTCACACCCAGCCTCTTCTACAAAAATAACTGTTATAAGATATACTAGTAAGTACAAATTTATTTTATTTATAATGAGCTAGTTCCGGCTTCGCACGCGTGAAAATAAAAAAAAAATGAAAATGAGACCAAACCTTCCTTTTACAGTACGACTATGTAATCAAATAAAATTGCAACTCAAGAACTAAGCATCAGTAGGTATGTCAATCCTGACAATATTTTTCAAGACCTCTCTTCTGTCTCACGCCCTTTTTGTATGGACCTTTTCTAATCATAATTGTTCACATTTCCGTAAGATTTATCAAACATTTTATTTCATACAAACCTTGTCTAGGCAATTACAAAAGCAACAAAAAATAATTAGTCAAATAAGTGCCGGCGTTTTGAAGTTCAACTTCAACTTTTTAATAATGGCGTCTCGTAGATACGAGTTCTGCCAGTGTCAACGTTCTGAAGTAACACTTGCATACATTTGATACATACAATTGATTTTTATTTATACATACACTTGTATTTGTATTATAAAGTGGCCTTTAGACTATCAAATAAATATGAACGCTTTTAGAATAAATCCACGCAAGATATTTCAACTAGTTACGTATTCAAAATTAATCCACATACTTTAAACCGACGATTATTGCAACGCATAGTGGTTTGCAACTGACATTTAAGCCACTTTGTGTAAACGTGTTAAATGGATCGTACTTTTGCATACATTGTTATGTGAATTTTAACGCGGATATTAATATTCGAAACAGGGTTTTTTCATTGGAAAATGCTATTTATAATAAACACTAATTACATAGTATAAAACAAAGCCCCCCACCGCGTCTGTTTGTCTGTCTGTTCGCGATAAACTCAAAAATTACTGAACGGATTTTCATGCGGTTTCACCAGTGGATACAGTGATTCATGAGGAAGGTTTTAGTATATAATTTGTCAAGATTTTATTTATAGTCAGGGCGGGACAGCGTCTGCCGGGCCCGCTAGTATTATTATGAAATATTTATTACATAATCGTGTAAGTCAGAGTAATATTAACCCGACGTCCGCAGGTTTGAACCTCGGCATGTACCAAGGAATTTTTCGGAATACGCGTACATTTTCCAATTTAAGTTGGTAACACTATCAGCTGACGGTGAAGGAAAATATCGTGAGGTAACCTTAATCTGAGAAAAAATCTTGTAGTACCACAGTATGTGAGGAAATATGGAACTGTGGGTTTCTCAGAGTTTGGAAATAGCCAATACTTCGTGGGCTGGCGAGGTGATTATATACCATACCTTTTTTCGGGAAGATAGCTATGATCCTGCAGTGAGTCTCTGAAAGGCTGATGATAATGAATTATATAATTCGTTTTTGAAGTGAAATCTTCTTTAGGCGCGTTGAACTGTATTTTTGGCAGTAGATAAATTTGTAATTTCGCGTCATGAAATCCTAGTCAGCATTAGCGGCCGTAGCGACGCTTGCGTCAGACTAGTGACGCCGTAGTATAGGGGCCTGTGTAGATGTAAAATTGTTACTTTGCAGCTCATTATATGTTTCATTGATTAATAGACTGTATAAAAATGTATAAGTATAAATTATTGCTCCGAGTGCCACCAGATATTAAAACCATACAAATGTTAATAATTTCAATAAACAAATTGTGACATTTAAATATTGTTATTCACACAATAATTCATATGAAAATTCAAAAGAGAACATATTTATTGCATTGTTTTGAGTTTTCACTTCTATCGGCAGTCCTTATGACAGCTTCGACTTTTTTTTTAGTATCTACTGATGGTAAAATACAGCGCGAATAAATACTATTACACGTTTTCGAGTAGAATAGTAGACAACATAAAAAAAATGATGTTTAATTTTTTATTCATAACTTACCAAAAACGATACCATACCTACTACAACGATTTCATGCAGTTGCCTAGCAATAAGAATAAAGGAAATATTTTTTTTAATTATTAACGTATATTGTGATATGTGTTCCTGTAATAAATAAATAAATTTTTAATACAATCTTATACATGCAATATACATAATACACGTGCTTATACAGGTTGAATGTTTAGACAGTCGCAATATTTATGGAAGATACTCTGCACTCGATTCTCGTTATAAATCAATTTAAAAAATAGGTGCTTAATATTTGACCTAATTATCTAGAAAAATAGAAAAAATATACGCAAACCTCTACTCGTCTATGTTAAAGCACGGTGTCAATAACTACCGTCGGCTAAAGTGAAAGTGAAAAACCACGTAACAACGAATAATTTTTCGAAGCATGAACAAAACAAAAGGGTCTATTTCCCAGTTTATTATCAAAAGTTATTAAATCCAGGTCGCCCCTCACAGGTTTCGGCACCGGTCATTGCACCTAGGGTTGTAGCTATACTTTTAAAAGTCTTGGAATAAACTTAACTAAGGTTTTCTTTGTTGTTTATTAGTATTTGTTTTGATATTATTACTTTATATGTTAAATGGGACCATAAGTATATCCTAGTATACTGCGAGTGTTTAACCATTCACCTGGTATAATCATGGAAATCATATTAATGTTCCTAAAGTGAGCGATTATTCCTTAACCATATAATTTATTCCGGCTATTTAGTAGTTACATATGATTTTTTAAACATTTTTTTTAATTATAGTCAACAATATCGAAGTAAAGATAAGGATTATTATCAGAGAAAAAGAAAGGTTTATTTTTTTATTGTTTTGTAAACAAAAGAAACTAAACAAATAGGTATAATAAAACAATGATAGGTAAAATTGCTAGACAAACCCGCAAGGTATCAGTGAAGCCTATCCAATAAAAGATATGGGTGAAAAATCATGCTTGTGAATTCTTTTCTCACAGATAACTTGTTGGGGTTTTTTCACTTGCATTTTCACCACCGGTGGTTAATAGGTATCGATACTTATCATTTAAGTAATATGCACTTATTTATTTAGGTAGGTATATATTATTAAATTTGACCAAACGCTTTGCAGGAAGAAATTACTTGCTAGTATATTATTTTAAGTTTCTCTTATTAGTTTGTGTTCACGAATTCGTTCTCGTGAAAATATTTTTGTTGTTTTCTGGAAATTACGTATTTTGTTTGAATTAATTCTGGATTGTTTTTTTTTTGTTATTTTGTAATAACTCTTATAGATTTATTTTACTGATTTAATTCTGTTACATTTTGACATTACTCTTTAACCTTTACGGAAAACGTGATTATATTTAACCTAGATTATACTTTATAAACAATTCTATTCACTAGTAAAATTCTTTTTAAAATCGATCCAGCTATATCACAGATTAACCGGTACAAATGACAGTGTCTTAAATTTTTCATTATGAATTTACGTAACTCTTTATTAGTTTATCGGATGGATAAGAGAGTCGATTAAATCCCGTTTCAAATAAATAAGTAATTTCTATGAAATAATAAAACACTTTTACGGGACCTAGATCGCAAGCACCTTTTAGTTGGTAATATAAATTACGAGTTGATAAAAAATGTCCCGAGGTTATGTTCCCGTGTTCCAATTATAAGTATGTCAAATGCACGTGGTTTACGGTAAAAATGTACATTCAGGAATTCATAAGCCGCCGCGTAACGTGACCTACCGGCAAGATGGATTCCATTCTACGTTATTAAAATTCACCAGTTGATTAACGTGTGATGATATTACAGCGTTTCTATTTTGATACCATTTTTCTTGAATTACCTTTACTTAGCATATGTATACTAATGTATATAACTTATTTTTGAGCCTCTATTTAATTATTTATAGGGAATTTTAGTACTTTATCGGGCGTCAGTTTTCTACTTTCGCCTGGAATTTATTTTATGATTCCGGAAGTCTCAACAATTTGAGAATGAAAGGAGTGTCTAAGCAGCTACTCAATTTCTGGCGGATGTGGACCTATTTATGATAGATTCCTGCAAAGTAACGCCTTTATCAATCAAAGACGAATTCAACCACCTTTTTGATTAGGGCTGAATACCCATATTTACATTACGCCGGACTCTTACCGTCTAAAATTTATGTTGTTCCTTCATCACGCTTTGCCTACGGAGTAAGGAAACCTTTCACATTTCATCAGGTCAATTCGGTAAGTGGGGAACTCTCATAAGAGACTTTCAGCTGTGGTCTAATGTCTAAAGCATTTTGTTATTCATCTATGTCCTTGAGATATCCCTATGTAAAATATCATACTTCAGTAACGACACGTTTAAACTATACATAGTCAAGAAGTAAACCTTACTAATATTATTATGTACACCAAGAAGTTTATTTATGCAAAAAAATAAATTAATATTCAAGTAATTCCTTGCTTTATTTGACTCTTTTAATCTACGGCTATGATTTTTTAATAGTGAAAACTTTTTCAACGTTTGATGAAACGAAAAAACGTAATAAAAATAAAGAAACAAATGCAACTATAGGATTTCATGTGCGAGAGAATAAGATAGAATACGTTATACAGTGTTTCTAATATTCTTGGTTTTCTCATTGCATCAGTATGTGTTTGTATGTGCGTATTACGGAGTCTTGGGAAAAGGCGTTATAATAAGCGTAGTGTATAATTAATATGCGTGTATCGATTGTATGAGTACTTTATTATTTTTTGAAGGTTACACTTCTACCGGGTGAACTACACACATTTTTTTAATGCTTTTAATTTTAAAAAAACGTTAGTCGCAAAAATGTGATAATCGCTAAGTCGTGTTTAGAACGCTGTCTATTATATGTCGATGCGATTATCGATTGACGTAGATCCTAATTGTATTCTTGGTTTTCTGTGAAAGTAATTATCTTGATTAGACCATATCAGGGCGGTAGGCAATTTTCTACTACATTGGCTTGGCTATTTATTATCTCCGGTTGAAAATGTGACGCATAGCACCTATAAATGTGTTGCAATTGAGCGGCAATTGAGACCCGATCTTTCTGTAAGCTTGGTAAGTTACTTTCAAACAAAAAAATAACATTAAACTTGAAGCCATAATCGCATAGCTTTAAAAATGATTCAATTGTTTATAATGTAATTTAAAAATACAACAGTTTGTATAAAAAGCTTTTTTTAAATTTCATTAACTCCACCAATATTCGTTATTGGCAGTTATAAAGTTAGAAATAAACATTTGAACGTTTTGCTCGCTAACGAGCATAACTTAGTATACTCGCTCCAAACTGTAGTTGCGGAGCTGATTGTTTCTGAGAGTTGTCGAGTTAATTTATGTTAGGTATTGATAACCATTCCAAAACTTTAACACTAAGTTGTTAATATGCTCTGATCTAGTAGTATTCAGTTTGTATACCAATAAATTTACATTATAAAGTTTAACTGTAAGATTGTTTTTTAAATTAAATTTATACTTCAACTAATATATGTACAATCCAAATGACTTGTATTATATTTTTATATATTCTTTACGTAATGAAAAATAAAACAAAGATTGGTATAATGGTATAAAATGTGAGTAACCTAGCACACACCTATGGCGTCACCTGTGCTGTATATTACCTTAACAATATATCTTATGTACAGAGGACAGAGAGAGAGACGAGACGAACTTCTTAGCCTTCCATGGATTCACCGTGCGGGTGCCGGGTTCATCGTGTGGCAGAGGGAGAAACTCAGAGCAGTTCCCAGGACTTGCGACCCAGGTGTAGGTTTAAGGAGGCCCCCTTTGAGATGCGCATCAACGCTCACCTTCACTGCTCGAGTTTCCCGCCCTGCCTAGCCAAATTTGGTAGGAACCTGTTAGTGCAGCCTTTGATACTCGTTCTAAAATAGAACTTACTGCAGTTCTCGACAAAAAAAAAGTAAAAGTAGACCAGTGAAGCCGTAAAGACCTTGCCAGGTCAATAGAATAGTCACTTCGTAAAAAAGGACAACATAAAGAAGAATTGAAAGTGAAAGTATGTTTTGCCCACATTTTTTTAAACAGTATTTATTACCCGTTTACTACCACACTTGTCCCACTTTTCCGTGACAAGAAAAGAACATCGCTGAACGCGTAGTATTAATAAGAATCGTAGTTTCGTACAACTTTAATAACTTTATATTGGATAAAGACATAGCGATAATTTTAGATGAGGACCAAGTACCTATGAAGTAAAACTAGAAAATGAGTGCGTGTAACCATCACACGCGATTGAAGTAAAACTTCTTTAGTGTTATAAGGGTAGCTGATAGATGGCACTACGGATAATGAAGCTTTGATTTAATTTGTTACTTACTTACATTGAAACCAGATGGCAGCACGGTCGCACGACCATATATACATAATTAATACTATTGTAAGATTTTTATTATTATTCAATTTAATATTTTTTATTAATTTCCTTTTCAATAATTTTTGATTGATTTCTTTATAAACGATTTATTGACAAATTCAAAAATATTTAAAAACCCGGATGGTATAGTAACGTGACGCCATATTGCCGTAACGGACTTCCGTTGCATTGTCATCCAGTTACCTCCTAGTCGCGCCTAAAGAAGTATTCCTTAAAAAAAAAAGTGATTAAAACCTATCCAGCAGCTTTCGCGTGGCACGCGCACAATGGCAAACCCCATTATTGTATTTATAAAATATTACTAGTGATCCAGTGGTTGAAACTCGACAATAATTAATTAAGTTTTAAAGTTTCCACACAGAAATTGGAAATAAACCTTTTCCATTTTTTAAACAAAAAGTAAAAAATTCATAAAAATAGTTTGAGAAACAGAGGTAAAAATTGTAGTGTAAATTTACCTTTTGCATATGGCTAGATAGACAAAGACAAAATATTATCAATGACGTAATGTTTCGGACGTTATTTATGTAGGTAGTATAAGATATAAATTAGAAATCAGAATATTTAATTTAAAATCAAAATACATTTATTAATTAATTGATCCGCTCGATTCTTGCTATAAAATGTTAATAATAGAGATAGTATTATAATTTTCAAGTTAATCACGAATTCGCAAAACTCGTTCCGTTTTAATAAAACGTCGTGTTGGTACTGTAATTACATGGATAAATAAACTATTAATTTGTATAATAGCTTGTTGATTACGCGCGTTTTATATCGAAGCTTTTTTATAATAAATTATGTTATTAAAATCCGTTGATAGTTTTAACTCTTTTTGTCATTAATAGCTTAATTTTATAACATTATTGAGGACATTTACAAGGGTATGATTGAGAATAGTGCGTCATTACTAAAATATTTTACTGTAATGTTAATGTTTTTACTCATTATTATAATGTCTTATTAATATAATATCTGTATATAGGTGGTAGTGCCACGCTGAAGCTATTATTGTTTCAGCATGAATGAGTTGGTTCGTCCGGGGTAGTACCACCTTCTCGTAGAAAACCGACGTGAAGTAACAGTGCTTGCAATGTTGCGTTTCGTTCGGTCAGTGAGAGCGCCGGAAGCCCACCTCCCCTCCCCTCTCCTCTCCTCTCCTCTCTCCCTCCCTCCCCTTTCTCCAAACATAAACTGGCAATGCACTTGTGACTCCCCTGGAGTTGTCAGTGTCTATGGACGGTGGTGATCACTTAATATCAGACCCACCTGTTTGTTCGCCTCCTATAACATAAAAAAAAGAAAAAAAACTGAAACACTGCATGTACAATGGGAAGTGTTCTAATGAACTTTTCCACGTGGTACCATCATCGTCTTTGCAAATTCACACCAGCGTTGTGTAACGCTAAAACCAAGTAAAATCATAGTAACACAAACTCTCTAGAATCTTCTTATCGCGTGACGACCCGGGATTGAGTTACTCTGGACGGTTTTCCTTCGCAACTTAGAGTTCTTACAAAAATATAGTCTGAAATACGGCATCACAAAATAGTCGACGCTAACCTTCAGAAGGGCCGTTTGTTTATTTGCTGCTCTTTGGCATAAAGAAGTAACAAATTGAATTTTGTATTCACAAATTCCTCTATACAACCTTTATATTCTGTTCTAATATTTCTGATATTAAAAAAAGTTGAGGTAGTCATAAGGACTGTCGACAGAAGTGAATACAAAACAATGAAATAACTGTGTTCTCTTTTGAATTTTTAAATGAATTATAGTGTGAATGACAATATTTAAATTTCAGAATATGTTTGTTGAAATTATTGACATTAGTGTGGTTTTTGTATGTTTTGGCACTAACTATTATACATCTTTATTAAGCATATTAATCAATCAAACGTATGATGAGTCGTAAAATATCAATATTACATGTACATAGGTCCCTATACTGCGCGTCGCTAGTCTGACACAAGCCGTGCAAGCGCAATACCGCTGGTCACGCTTACTAACAGACGCGAAATTATAAATCTATCTCCTGCCAAAAATACCGCTTAACGCGCCTATAGAAGTTTTCACTTCAAAAATATTTTGACATTGTTTTGTCACTCGTATTATGATTAATTAGAAATAGGGATATTATGAGAATATCAAAATATTCGAAGCTATGTATGATTTGAATGACTATGACTTTCGAACTTTACTTGATTATATTTTTGTCTACTTTTCTATTATAATAAATTTATTTTTTATTGTACGTATTTAATTGCCACTTTGGGTTTCGGACCTTTGTGATTTTAGCAAATAATAAGCTCTTTTCGCAACCTTGGCAACCGATCCTCTTCATTTAATATTAATACTGCCATTGTGAAGTGGATAATATTATTACAAAGTATCTAGTTATGACTTTAATGTTGTGACAAAATAACGAGTTCCTTATTACATCTTTCCAGGGAACTTTTATGATATCTCAGAATTATCTCTTTGTGGCATTATATACCACTACCGCATGCACTTGTACATAATAACCAAACTATATTACGTAAGATACGACCAAAACATAGAGTCCCAAGATTATGAATTTCAAAATATACGCGTTCAGTTCACATGCGGTAAAAGTGAAACTATTGCGAACAAAATAATGTGGTTCTAGGGCAACTCTATCCACAATATTATAATTCGTTCTTTGTAAAATATAATTTTTATATTACAATTACTCATTTGTGGCTCGATGTCGCTCATTGCCCATAAATTCGTTATTTGTAAGGCGCCGGGCTGCATTCTCTCTATACCTCATGTGGTGTGAACCGCATGTCTATTGCCGCACCCGTTAATAGCGGCGCTAGCATTCTTGTACACATAAAATTATATCTAACTAGCGGGCCCGGCAGACGCTGTCCTGCCCTGATTATAAAACAATCTTCGACATATTACACATCAAAACGTTCCTCATGAATCACTTTATCCACTGGTGAAAATCGTGTAAAAATCCGTTCAGTAGTTTTTGAATTTATCGCGAACAGACAAACAGACAGATGAGATTGGGGACTTTGTTTTATACTATGTAATGATACATTGTGATTCTAATATAACTTACAACTACCGATGTAAATCACACTAAAAGATCTACAAAATATTGATATAAACAATATACGTGAAGAATACATCACGATTATTATTACTTTGGCTTTTTAATACGTAGCCGCACACTTTGACGTACATACATACATAATTTCAACGTTCGGACTAAAGCAAGAATTAGGTAGTGCAATAAACATTGAGGTAAGAGTGAATATAAAAAAAACATTGAATAATGTATTCCATCTCATTCTCTCGTATGTTAAACCCAATAGATGTATATGTTTGTCTTTATTCAATGGCCCTGTTTTGTTTCATCTAAGTTTCAAATCATAATGGGGATAAAGAAATTTTCACTGCAATAAAAATCATTACATGACATAAAAAAGTTGAGATATTATTATGTATATATAGACGTATTTTGCAGTAAAACTTCTTTAGGCGCGACTAGGAGGTAACTGAACGATAATGTAACGGAAGTCCGTTACGGCAATATGCCGTCACGTTTCTGTACCATCCTGTTTTGAAATATTTTTGATTTTATCAATAAATAGTTTATAAACATATAAATCCAAAGTTTTTGAAAAAAGAGTTAATAAAAATATTAAATTGAATAACAAAAATCTTACAATAGAATTAATTATGTGTATAAGGGCGTGCGACCGTGCTGCCATCTAGTTTCAATGTAAGTAAGTAATAAATTAAATCAAAGTTTCCTTATCTGTAGTGCCATCTATCAGCTAATTCGGAACTTAAATAATACAGGAAATACTATTAGCAACTCTTTGTTATAAAGTAAATAAAATATAGAAAAGTACGAACAGATTACTATGATAAGTAACGAATTAAATTAATTATGATTTAATACAAGTCACCATCTCTTATAACGCCAAAGAAGTTTTACTTCAATCCTGTGTGACAGTTATGCGCACTCATTTTTTTAAAATGTACTTACGTGATTTGAACATATATTTTGAATTTATTGGCGGTGTTTTGCGTAATATGTTTCGAATGGTACGGTAAGTGGATTATAAATTAATAATAAGAAATACGAATCCTTACAATTCACAAAAACTTCCTGGATAGTGTTAACAGGAGGGCAACCATTTTCTTAGAACAAAAGGCACCAGAAAAAACAATTATTCACTTGATAATGGTAGTAATAATCGTTAATCACGACGATTTGTTGTCAAAGTAAAGAAGAGAATCTGAGAAACTGGAGTAAGCACTGTTCGTCTAACGTACTATGGTGGCTTGCAACACAAAATCGAATGTCGACGAAAACAATCGATACCCAAATGTTTATCTCGTCTATACATTAGCAGTAAAAATGCTTAATTTGTTTGTGGCGGCCAGTAAAACGTTTTATTGGTCAGTAACACGATTACGCTGTGCGGTTAACGATACCTTTGGGATCGGGAAGTGATACATGCGTTTTATTTATGTGCTTGGCCGACCTTCTTTTGTTTCTTAGAAAGGAAACATTGTTTCGAGTATGCTGTACAAAAATACGTAATGTTGGTCAGTGGGCTACAAAGGTAACATAGATCGAACCACAAAATAAACAAATTTCTGTAATATGTTTCTTTTCAGTTCTTTAATACTTCATGCGATTATATATTATACATAAATAATAAAAAAACACAATAAAAGTACAGAAGTAATAAGTAAGAAAACAACTTGATGTAGGTGGTAGAGGTACGCTGAAGCTATTACTGGTTACAGCATGAATGAGTCGGCTCGCCCGGAGTACTACCACCCGATTCAAAGAACACCGACGTGAAGTAACAGTGCTTGCATTGTTGTGTTTCGTTCGGTCAGTGAGAGCGCCGGAAGCCCACCTCTCCTCCCCCTCCCCCTCCTCCTCTCCACTCCGAACACAGGTTTGCAACGCACTTGCGACTCCCCTGGTGTTGCAAGTGTCTATGGACGGTGGTGATTACTTAACATCAGGTGACCTACCCGTTCGTTTGCCTCCTATAACATAAAGAAAAGATTTCCATTTTACATAATCTATATATAAATACGCAATGGGGAAAAGGTTAATAACTCCTCTGTTTCTCATCCGATCTTCTTTAGTCCTTTTATGTTTAGTAGCTATCCACGAGCTTTAGTGTTATTAATATTTTATATTGTTATTTTTTCTTCATTATAGTCGAATCTCGGCCACTGGAGAGTCACTCATTTATTAAAATATACAAAATTTTGCCAATGTAAATATCACCAGTAAAATAAACAAATCAAAACACACGTGAAATGGATATTGAGAAGATATGAATAGACTGAATGTAAAAATGGAATGAAATGCAGAATATTGATCTAACGTTTTGGTGTTCATATATGTAGAATGTTTTCAGATATTGCTTTGTACATTGTATGGTACGATAGTGCGAACAATTCAGAACAATAACACAAAGACTTAACGAACTTTTCTGTAGAAAACTATTGTCATTACTGTTCTTGACAATCAATTCTATGTATTGAAGATAGTTATAACCGTTATTAGGTAGTTATCATTGCAACATTTCTTGTCAAGACCTCGATTTTTCAACAAGATGGTGGGTACGCTTGTTAGAAATTTGCAGGGACTTTCCGTAACATGTGAGAATTCATGCCCCATATTATAACGCAGGATGCCAGCGATATTATATATTGTGTGTAAAAAAAATAAAAACCATTTAACGATAGATTAATCTGGCCACATATTCCATCATTTTCATTTTTTCTATTTTTTTTTTGGTATCCAATATTATATTAGATTATTACTGCCATTGACGAGTAGGTAATGGTATTACAAGTTTCATAAAGCGAACATTTCAATGAACTAACAAGATGGTGGCCGTCTTGTTAGAACTTTCCAGGGAGTTTTCGATTCAAGTACAAAACCCATTCTACATGGTATTATTTGCCATCCACGTCACCTGTGTATAATAAATAAACTATATTACGTGAAATACCACCAATATTACAAAATAACACAAGATTATTAATAAAACTCACTATATGACATTCCAAGATCCTGCCAAAAACTGATCATTGTCATTATCGATATTTTTTTGCTAAGGCCAGTGGATACAAGTCCTTTAAGCTGTCATGGATTTGGTAGTTTTTTAATTCAACCACATACTTGCTTTTTTATTTCTTCGTCAATATATTCTACGTTGGGAATGTTTATTTAAAGTGATTCTTATACATGAATAGGTAAAACTAAGTAATAAATATAAGTAACAAAAAGTATTTTTACGTTAACTTCTCAGGGAATTCCATACGTGACGTTGATAAAGTGATACATAAAGACATGAACACGGCGCGGTCTGAGCGTAACAGTCACTGGACAAAATTAAGAAAATACCCAAAACGGAGATGAATGAAGGTGATCCATCTCATTTCTCGGCTTTAGAGGTTACGAAAGGACCTAGGTAAGGTACAAAAGAAAAGCCAGGATTTTTTTTGTCCTATATATGAAGTTTCTTTGACAGTCTATTTTTACCTTTAATATCGCGTGGAAATTCTTATTTACTTTATAAATAAGATTTAAAGAAAAAGTAAAGATTTCCAACAATTGTTGATACAACGAAGAGGAAGCAATGTTCAATGACAAGAAAATCTCATGTGGTTTATACCCCTAAAATTAATAGATCAATACATCTATGGTAAAATTTGCTATCTTTGCAAATGTAAAAGTAAAGATTTTATGGTTGTTTATTATTAGGCCTAGATCACGAAACGATAAGTTACGATAAGGTACGATAAGTTGAAATGGTCTCTGGCGACTCAAGTCCCTAAATTAAATAAAAAAGACATGTATTAACAATAATGACAATAATGATATTTACTAAGAGAGATGTCAAAAAATCCCACTCATGGAAAGGAACCGGAAGAAACTATAATTTATATACATTACTTTTTTTTCTTATCTTTAGAGAATGGAATTTATACTAATATTTTAAAGAGGTAAAGTTTGTGAGGTTGTTGGGGGTAATCTCAGGAACTACTAAACCGATTTTGAAAACTATTTTACCAATAGAAAGTCATGTTATTTGTGAGTGTCATACTCATATATTAACCCGAAAAATGAAAATATTTTTTGTGGTAGTCGGATTTGCAAAGTAAGTCGGAGAAAACGTTGAAATATATATGATTGAGTTCTAGAGCTTGATAATATCTACAAAAAAGTTAGCGACAGCATATGTGTAACTTTTATATTTAAGTCACAAAAACTAGTTTTTTATAAATGTTTACCGCCCAACGAAATGAGTACGTGTCAGGTAGTATTATTATAATTTAGATTGATTATACGTAGGCGATACTTCAGAACATCACTATCATAGACACAATTAGCTGCCCTGTAATACTTTAAAACAATAAAACTCGTAAAATGATCCTTGAATTTATTATCCGGTAAATCGTTAGTGTATTTAGGAATCTTATAGTAGAACCTAAAACTAATGCCCAAAAAATATTAGGCTTTCGCTAGTCTGGAACCGAAATGTCTTTGTAATTCTGGGTTTCTCGACTGTAACGACATAAGCTATAGTTACTAGATTTATCACGAAATGAAGTGCTTTTAAGATTAGATAGCAGGTTTATTTATAGGATGTTGTTATGGGCCCTTCAAGTATGAAGTAGGCGCGTGACCATCAACTGTTTAATGTCGAAGGTAAGTTTTTAAATATTGAAGGAATTAAAGATATTGGTTGATGTACGATACGGTACATATACGGTACAAGTACGGTACGGTACAAGAATGTAAAACTGATGTGTCTGTACTTTTTAGATATTTGTGAAAAAAAAAAGTCGCAGGTGTCTTGGAAAAAGTAGGTAATAAAATACATTTCAATATTTTTTTGAAATGTCTGTCTGTCTGTTTGTTTGAACAGGCATCATTGCTACGATACGATAAATCATCACCAAGAAAATCATAAAACATATCCTCGAATAACATTTAGTCTTGGTTTCATTAAAATCGGTTGACTCTATCAAAAGTTATTGTAATTTTAATGACATGACTTAAGTAGGTACGAGAGAAAAGTAGATAAGTAAATGGACTTAATATATAAAGATGATTTTATTAGTCACTGTTTTTTTACATTGTGTTCCACGGGGAGTCGGGGGCACAACTGATATAACAATAAAGTTATCCCCTTAGTGTCTTAAATTCAACTGCTTGTTTATTGATGTATTCCTTTTCCAAACTTACTATACGCTATTGGCCTGCTAGGCCTTCACAACTAAACTTAAAAAAATAATTCATTCGAGTTTGAATCAGTTTGGCGATGTGAAAAATTATCTTAGCCTAGGTCTTTGATCTAGGCAAATATTTTTTTATTTATAACTTAAGCAATCTCCGCTGACTTCGTCCGTGTTAAATCATTACATAGTATAAAACAAATTCACCTACCGCGTCTGTCTGTCTGTCTGTTCGCGATAAACTCAAAAACTACTGAACGGATTTTCATTCGGTTATCACCAGTGGATAAAGTGATTCATGAGGAAGATTTTGGCATATAATTTGTCAAAGATTTTTTATAGTCAGGGTGGGACAACGTCTGCCGGGCCCGCTAGTTGCTATATAAATTGTAATGACAATAAAATATAGTCTACTAGCTTTTGCTTTCGCGTTAGTGTAGATTGGATCTCTCGCTCGAGAAAAGTCATTTTTTATAAATGAACATCACCTTATGCCTTTTACTGTACCGCTCTCACAAATGTGTATCCATCATGATAATTGGTTGAGTAGTTATAACGCGAATATTAGGGTCAAATTGATAATTTAACAAATATAGAATAAACAAAAGAATGTATCTTAAAATCAGATCAAATCAAAAATACTTTATACAGTTTAGACCCTAATAAGGCATTTATGAACGTTAAAACTACCACCGGTTCAGAAAACAACCCAGTCATCTAGAAGAGCCGGCAAGAAACTCGATCGGGTACATCTTTTTAACATATATATTTCCAATTCAATTAATAATATAAATACAAAATACTAATATCAATAGAAAATTGTATCGGAAAACTGAAAGTTATTTAAAATGAATATGTTACAAAATGTATGCAAATAAATATTGTAAAATAGCATGAACATGAGAAATAATAAAAGTCTTCTTCATTTATTTCATTTTTTTTTATTCTTCGTATATTTCTAACTCTGTCTAGTTTTCCCGGCAATATTTTCATGCATCAATATAACGTTACAGATGGAAAAGGCAGCAGTTTCCAATTTAGAAAATCCTCTGCAATACAAAAACTTGTGGTAGTCATTTTGTGGCACGATATGAGCCAAGGATTAACAGACGAGGATGTACCAATTTATTCGTTTGCCTCCTATGATATATAAAAAAAAACAACCAAGTAATAACTTCAAAAAAGGTTTGTGCGATATTTTTGTTACAAAAGTCGTTATTAACGAAATCATTTTTATTTATCACTAGTTGATTAAATTTATCAGAAAATTGTAAATGCTTACCTATAGGAAGTTAGATATATATATATAATATAGATATATTAGATATTACAAATAATTCGATCATCTATTTCACGCAAGCGGCGGTTTAACCTCTTATTTTTTGCCAATTCTGTACATTTCAGTTCCACTTAATTTTATACAAAATCTGGGGTGTGTTTGTGCATTTCCGAAAGCACGTTCATAACCATTAATAACGTTAATAAGAATTGCAATTGCTCTGCTATCTATTCTATACGTATAAGAAGAATGTAAATCTAGTGTCTGTACTTTTTAGATTATCGTAAAATAAATTGTTGCAGGTGTCTAGGAATAAGTCATAAAATACATTTCAATCTATTTCAGAAATGTCTGTATGTCTGTCCGTCTGTCGGTTTATTTGGACACATATCACTATTAAAATACTGTGTTCACAATAAAACCAGACCAAGACATGTAGTCTTTGTTTCATTGTTCACTCTATCAAAAGTTATAGTAATTTGAATGACGGCTTGAGTTAAGTACGAGATAAGAGTAGGTAAGTAAATGCAATTCAAACGCTTACAAAAACAAGTATATTATATAATGTATATTGTATAATCTCAGACATAGTAAAGGAAAGACATTAAATTCGGACGAATTCGCGGGCTCTGCTAGTAAATAATATAAGACTTCCTGTACTAATAAATAATGTAAATACTTGACCACTTTTACGTTTACAATAATTTTAGTAATAAATGCGACTACTTTAAAAATAAATACCCAATATTATTAGCTGACTTTTTAAAATTACTTCATACGTAACTTATACATACATTCCAGTAAAAAAGAATGTTTTTAGTTTAAGAACGGATAATCATGCATTTACGGTTTAAGGTGTTATTATTTATTCGCTGAATAAATTGTGGCTTAGTAGTTAGCGTGTTCAGATAACCAGGTCGGGGAACGTTTTCATGGAATGATGGTAAGACTTTTTCTAAGTGTATCTACCGAACTACGACCCTTATGTAGAGAATCTGTGTGGAAGCACCCATAGTCGTGTTCCGGCTGTTGCCGTTTAGAACTAATCCCTTTCTAGTATTATTGTGTTTACCACCCTAGACTCAATAGCTATTTAACATCAGGGAAGGATGTGGCCTGACGTTAAAATCTATAAAAGATGCAAGAGTAGTTCATATGTCTTGTTTAGTTTTTTTTAAGTCATAATAGGCAAACGGACAGGTGGGTCACCTGATTTTAAGTGATCACCACCGTCCATAGACACTTGCAACACCAGGGCAGTCGTAAGTGCGTTGCCAGCCTGTGTTGGGGGAGGGAGGAAGGGAAGGGGAAAGGAGAGGAGGAAGGGGAAGGGAGTTGAGTTTTTAAAACTATAAAGGTGAATCTATTTACTTATATACGTACGTGATTAATTACACTTCCTTGGCGTGAATATATAAAATAGGCTTTTTAAACATTTTAATAATTTAGAATGCAGTGAAAAGTGAAAATGCAGTGAATGAAGTAATCAATTACTATTCAATTTTATGATTTATTAATTGCTTGAATAAATAACGCACACATAGAAAATACAAATAATATTTATATTTAACAGAAATATTTTAAAACAAACTGTTTAACAAAAAATATACCGAGGAATTAGCGGCCGCCCGCTACTTCTTTTGGTAACGTCGATATAGTTCACAGGCCCCCCTCGGCAGCGGCTCAAGCCTAGGTCCGTTCCCTCGGCGTGGAGCCCTTGAGTACGCTTCTCGCGCGATACGGTGACACAAAATCTTACATCACTGCAACAACATTACACATATCACCTCCACACACGTGCACGCATACACGATAACACATGCAAGTGGAAGAGTTTTATTTTTTCCCTTATCAAACTGAAATAGTTTAGAATATTATCCGATACGAAATATATATAAGAGTTGTTGAGGTATGTATGCTTGGTACACATATATGTTTCAACAATTCATATATGTATGAATAGTTCGCTTAGCTTAGCTCAGATAGGTCGCGAATTGCATGTACCAGGCAACAGTCAAAGCCGAGGTGTGCCGCGCACCCTTGAGCTAGTTGTCAAAATAAAATCGGCCGAGTGCCTTAAGCGCTCGCCTTAGTAGTCCGGTGAAGCTGTTAAGACCTTGCTTGGTCAATAGCGTAGTTAGTTCGAAAAAAAAAATAGTTCACAGGTGGTAAGATTCTTTCCTATTAAGTTGACGTTTATTCTTATATTTTAACAATATAAATAATGTAATTATAAATGATTAGACGAAATACAGTACAGTAAAATTTCTTCAAAATCCATCTATTAATTTATGTGGAAAATTAAAACACCTAATGTTAATAAACAAAATAAGTACACAACATTGATGTTCAAAAATATTATTTAATTATAATAAAAAGGTTAAAATACTTATGTTAGCATTTGAAACATGTTTTGTCGTTTAACCTAATAAATAAAACCGCAAACAAGAAGGACGAGCTTTGCTATGAGTTTAGGTAAATCTACTTGTGGCTTTACAGCAAAACCTTATACCACTTAATTGTGTAAAGTTAACTTTAGATTTCCCTCTGACATAGAATCGTTAACTTTAGTGAATATTTATCTTAAATATTAGAATCACATGTTTTGTATAAGATCTGGGATAGAGATCAATTACTATGTTTATTTTTTTAATTCAAGCATAGATGCGGAAACAGGGTGATTAATTGCATTTTACAATTACATACTTACGAAGAAATTGAAATTTATGTATAATAATTTATTGTAAATGTTAATCTATTAGGCTTCTATATATCTATACTAGCGGGCCCGGCAGACGTTGTCCCGCCCTGATTATAAAACAATCCTTGACAAATTATATACCAAAATGTTCCTCATGAATCACTTTATGCAATGGTGAAAACTGCATGAAGATCCGTTCAGTGGTTTTTGAGTTTATCGCGAACAGACAGACAGACAGATGCGGTAGAGGACTTTGTTTTATACTATGTAATTAGCTGTACCCGCGATATTTGTTACTTGGCATAAAGTGTAATAAACTGAAAGCATCAGCGGTTATATAATACAACTATCGTGACTATGTGTTGGCCTGTCCGTAACATGATCACACATTTACCGCCAAAATAGGATATGCGAATCATTTACGTGCACACAAAATGGTGGAGTAATAGACTATTAGAGATTAAGCTTTTAACGTTCACTGTAATGAACAACGGTTAGGGAGTCGATAATTATTATTTATTGCAATAAATGATCTATTTCAAATGTAATTATGCCAAAATTGATTCTGTTTAAATATTGTGCGAGTTGAAAGTTAAACGGTAGAGAAGTTGATGAGTTAATGCTATTATAATGGAGGTTTATATTATACTAGCTGTGCTCGCGACTTCGTCCACGTTGAACCCGATGTACAAAACAATGTCTAATAAAGTCATTTTGCTTATCTACTTTTCTCTCACACGTATGTCGCGGCGCCATTAAAATTACAATAACTTATGATAAAGTGGACCGATTTTAATGAAACACAGACTAAGTTACTCCCGAGGATATGCTTTATATTTTTTTATGAGGTTTTATTGTGAACCCAGTACTTTAGCAGTGATGCGTGTTCATACAAACAGACTGACAGGCAGATAGAAAGACAGACAGACATTTCTAAAAATGATTGAATTGTATTCTATTACTTATTCCTAGACACCAGCATGAAATTTAATCACGAAAATCGGAAAAGTACAGACACGTTAGATTTACATCTTATTATATGTAAAGATTATATATATTATATGTATAGATTAGCTTCTAATCGCGTCTTCGTCTGCGTGGAATAGTTACTTTGGGTTAACGCTAACACGCATCGGAAGCTCTCAAAAGGAAAAAAAAACATTTAGAAACATTCTTCATTGGTGCTCCGCTTCTATTGCTCTTAGCGTGATGATATATAACCTATAGCCTTCCTTGACAAATAAGCTATCTAACATTTTTCAAATCGGACTAGTAGTTCCGGAGATTAGCGTGTTCAACCAAACAAACAAACCCTCCGGCTTTAAAATATTAGTATAGATAAACCTCATAGAAATGTTCTCCATGAGGATATACTTAGAGGTGACAACTTTTAGAGAAGTTAGAAGTCACTTCAACTAAGCGACTGTTAACAATTCATATTAATTCATTCTTCACTCTTCAGAATGATTCGCTTGCAAAACGTAACAGCCTAAGCATGTTTGGGATCAACCTCCGTTGCGATATCAACCTCAGGGTTCAGATTGGGAGTGTTATCTCTGCAACATTTAAGTGATTAGGCATCCTGAATAAAGTGAGACAAGCTGGCAAGCTATACCTTCTCTATAGGGCACAAGTTAGGCCGTGCATGGAATACTGTTTGCATCTTTGGGCTGGTTCCGACTAATAAATCCTTGATTCTCTAGACAGGTTGCAGTGGCGAGCTGTCTGTATTGTGAATGATGCAGACATTACTAACAACCTTGAACGGCAACAGTTGCGAAGAGATATTGCCTCACAGAGCGTGTTGTATCGTCTGTATCATGACGAGTGTTCTGAAGAGTTGTTTAATCTCATCCCATCTTCTCCTTTCCACTACAAAACTACACGGGCGGGTACACGTCTCCACAGATTCACAGCAACCATCCTAGCAAGAGCGAAGAAGTTCGAAAATTCTTATCTTTGTCGTACTGTGAAGATGTATGGAATTGCCTCCCAGTCAGTGTATTCCCTTCCTCTTATACCATGGGGTCCTTCAAACGAAGCGTGAAGAGGCACATGTGCAGGTCGGCATGATAGCGACGACTGCCGTTGTTATTTAACATCGATAGTCACCGTTATTTATGGACTGTACTGTACTTTGTACCGGTACGTTTGTACGGTACCGTACAGTCAATTTACCGAACTTATTAAAAAAATAATCAAATATGTCATTAAGCATACATACTGAGAAAGCCGCGGTTCGAAAATCGCCGATAAAAGAACACGCAACTCCAGTAGTGGTAGTATTTATCAAAATCATATATACCTATTTATCTATATTAATACTACACTATACGTATAGTATAGTGTAGATTAGCAGTATCTATACCTTTTAATTTGATAAGATAATACACAATACTCTTCTTTGTGTAGTAAAAGTATTGTGGTCGGTCTGCATTCTTACTTCAATGAGACCAGAAAGATTGATGCTAATTTTTAAATAGAAATATACTACTTCCTCGTATTTTGAGAATAAAATACAGTACATATTAATTACTTATAATGTACCTTTCTACAAGTAAATGAATTTTGAAAATCGGTTAAGAATTCCTGTTGATCCGTTACAAATAAAAAATCAAATCTTTTCTCTTTGTGATAGGCTAAAGTCAGTTACTGGATAGTATCTCTTCGCCACCACTCCAGAGTGCCATTTACCTGTTTCAAGGAAAGCCTGAACTTGCGAGGATATTGGCGAAAGAGATTGTTGTGACATTAACGGATATGGCAAGGCAACCGTATAAATTAATTCTTGATTTTTGTTCTTAGAACAATTTAAGTATTTGTAATAGGTAGGTAACTCGTATTTAAAATACTTATGTATCGGTTCCAGGTTTTAGTTAATTTTCTAATGTAATGTTTTATTTTTGCAAAAATCGAAGATGTTTCTCATTTTACCCATCCTTGTGTCGCGAGTACCCTCTCGAGTTGTCAGCGCGGCCGCTAACCCACAATCCTGAGCAGTCCTATTAAGATAACAACGGTCTATCCTTTAAGCGATACGCGTAATAATGTGGTCCTAAGTGATTGCGGATAGGAGTATGTTTTCAGAGATCAAAGTCCCAAGTGATATGAAACCAAAGATGAAACTATAGAGATGAAAGATGTAAGGTAATATATATTTAAACACAGACGGGCTGGATGAGGTTATTGTTACTTATATGAACAAACTGATAATATTTTTAATTTTTATTTTAAGACGACGTTGTCAGTATGACCAATATTAATAAACTTTAATAACAAATAAAACTTTGCTGTCAGTAAGTCTAAAGTATTGAATAATGTCTGAAAGATGGTGATGTCTGGAATTGACTCCTCTCTGTGCATCCACTACAAACGATTGTAATGTACAAAATATGGGAAATATATATGTTAAAAAGATGTACCCGATCGAGTTTTTTGCCGGTTCTTCTCGATGACTGGGTTGTTTTCCGAACCGGTGGTAGTTTGACGTTCATAAGCGCCTTATTAATACTAAACCGAATAAAGTATTTTTGATTTGGTTAGCTTTTGTATTTTAGTTATTTATTGAATGTTTGATGTTTTGCTACTTCTGTCTACAAATTAAAATTGAATTTTTGAATTTATACTTCTTTTGGTGCATTTGGTAAAAATGATAAAAGTGAATGGCATCGTAACGCGCGCGCACGCCGACACAGAAAAACGACACCATGAAGTTGGTTGCTAATTATCCATCAAGTTTTCGTGAGAACTGATACCTATATTCAAGCCAGTTATATCTACAACACGTGTTTTATATCAGCCGAGATAATTAAATATATGTATTTGTTTGTGATTTGACATTGTATATGGTGGTGAATTATAATTTATTGTAAGTATTCGTGATAAAAGTGCTTTTTTTATATTATAAACTTTTTTAAGTGCATTTATAGATTTGAGGGTAACAGTCGGTATGTATACCTTTTATTTGTTTATCAGTTATAATGTCATTGTTGTTTACATTATAAATTATTATTGTTACTTTATTATTTAATAAATAGTTTATTCTATCTACCTCTTTTTGTTATCTTACTTGATTCTGTATACAGATATATATAAAAACAATTTTAAGGTGCTTTAAAGTAGTTCTATTTTTTAAATTAAAACGTTATCAATTACATGGAAAATCTTTATTAAACTAAAAAAGTATAATTTCTTACATGCGTACGTAATTTAAGTACACAAAATAACTTAAAACGAAATATTATTAACTGAAACGATAAAAAAAGAAGCAAAGATACAGATATCGAATGGGTAAATAGCAAATAAGCGAATAGCAAAATAATGCCTTGATCAATCAAATAATTTTCTTCACTATAGGTAATCATACCTATCAAATACCTATCAAATGCTTAGGGGCTTAAATTTTGTAAGAAATCCTTACTAATATGTTTGTTTTTGTTACGGTTTGAAGCGTTAACTACTTAGCCGATGATCATTATGCATTTTTTTTCCAAACCATCGACGATTCAAAGCCTTTATTGACAAATCGTTATTTATCATACTTGACGCTCCTTACGTGTATTATCTAAAATACATCTGTTTAGGCCAAAATGTGTAAACTTTAATCCGATGCACTACGGTGCATTATCTATTCTTGTTTTTGAATCGGTCCAATACCTTCAATTTTTTCTTCTCCAGCCTCGTCAATGCTATGTCAGTCAGTCGGGGTTTAAACTGTAACAGCTAACGTTTCGGTGACTATGAAATCCAATCCAAAACTTATTAATAGACATTTATGATATTTTATCGAATGAAAGTTGAATAGTGTTTGCTACATTAGCTGTGAATGAAATGGGTGCCTCCTACGCGAAGATAGCATTTTTGTGAACGCTTTTTTCCATAAACTTTTATCATTGTGTACTGGTTGCTACTACGGCGATCCGCCTAATTATTACACTATTTTCTGTGTTAGTAATTGAACCATCACAAACAACGCCCTTAGGAAAACAATCGCAATAATATTGAAAGAAAAAATTTGGTCAAAATCAAATTGAAATTCAAAAAATGGTTATTAAATTTAGTTGATTTTATTTCCAGATCTAGTATAATTATTTTTCATTTCAGTGATAATTACATTCTTTGTTCATCCCTTTTCCCATTATTTGGGGTTGGGTCTCCTCACATTTTTGTGCCAAACTAATCTGTCTTGGGTTGTCGATACTTGCAACTGGGCTTTCTTGAGGTCTTTCGCAATATTTGACCACCAAGTCGAAGGTGGGCGGCCTCTACCTCTTTTGCGTTCGGGTAAATTCAAATCTAGTTGGACCACATGATCCTCCTTACGTCTTTTTACATGTCGATATCATTTGAGGCGGTTTTCCGACATTTTGTCAACGATTGGTACGTATTTAAAGCTCCCACGTATATATATATTGGGTATTTTATCGATTCGAGTGACATGTCCCGCCCACCTCAGCATTTTCATCTCATTGACCTATTTGGATATTGACATTGCATATAGTAACACCGGTCGAATTGCTATCTTGCAGACTTTTCCCTTTGTTTTATAGGTATACGAGGAACACACATTACCCCTATAAGCGCTCTCCACTTTTGCCATACAACATTTACCCTATGAGAAACATCGGCGTCTACATTGGCTTCTTTAGTATGCACCGAGCCTAAGTACTTGATTGTCTCTGTTGTGGGGACAGGTGTTTGCCCAATAAATACTGTTTCAACTTTTGTGTTACCGCTCAAAGGGCATTTTAAGTACTCAGTCTTACTCCTACTCACTCGTACACCGTATTTCTCCAGAGAATGTGTCCATTTATTAAGAAGCTCCTGTAGGTGTTGTGTCGTATCGACTGCCACAATTATATCATCAGCATATAACATGTTCCATGGCAGGGTAGACTGTATGTTTTTAGTTAGATAGTCCATCACCAGGTTGAACAGCAGAGTACTAAGAGCTCAT
This sequence comes from Antheraea yamamai, assembly GCA_036509395.1. Lineage (NCBI taxonomy): Eukaryota > Metazoa > Arthropoda > Insecta > Lepidoptera > Saturniidae > Antheraea > Antheraea yamamai. The sequence continues at coordinate 5,683,313 of AP028440.1, forward strand.
CCACGATGAACGCCCACTTTGACTTCAAAAAGTTTACTTATACTTGCAAGGCTTCGAACTCTAGTATTAGCATTGTTGTACATATCTTGGATTAGTGCCACGTAGAGTTCAGGTATATTTAGGGCACTAAGCGCCTGCCATACTAGTTTACGCGGCACTCTATCAAATGCTTTTTATAGATCTATAAAGGCCAAATGTAAATCCTTGTTATTTATTTTATACTTTTCCGTTAAAATTCTAAGTGCCTGAATAGCATCAGTGGTTGACCTAAATGCTGTGAAACCAAATTGATTCGGTGATATTTTAGAGAGATCAGTGGGGCGTTCATTTCAAATTCAGTGATAATTACATTATTATCAAGAATTGAATATATACAGTGTAACAGAGTGATTGAAGCAAAGTCATATGTAACGTTTCAATCAAATATTTCGTATCGAAATATTTTCTTAGAATTTATTATTTCTTAGTCAACGAATGACGGATCATATTTCTTAGGTTCGTCTTGATTCGTCTGTCGCCGGTTTGTTTCAGTAATATTAATGATTCAAATCCCTCAGGGTTCTTTGGACGTGGCTCGAATAAGTTATCTGTTATTTTAGAATCTTAAAAAAGAACATTACTTACTTTTTTGTGCCCGTAAAATATTATACTGAGCGGAGAACGGAAAATTGAAGGAAAAGGTAAATAGTATTGGACAAGAAGGAGAGATATAAACTTAAAAGTAATTCCATCGAGAGTTAAAATCCACTTTACTAATTAGTGCTATTATAATTGTTTAATGTTTTAGCATCTATAAGAATGTTGCTGCTATTAGATAGTATACAGGCAGCAATAATTAACACAAAGTAAATCACTACATATTATGAAACAGTCCTCTGCCTCGTCTGTTTGCATTTTTATGCGGTTTTCACCAGTAAATAAAGTGAATTCACGAAAAAGGTCTGTCTATATATGTAATTTTTCTAGGTTTTGTGTAAATTCGTTGAAACATAAAGATAATTATTAGAAATATCGGAAAAGAACAAGCCACCTTTGTGTGTACTCCAGTCGCTTCAAGAATGGTTCAGATTCACAATTGGACCCACTAGGTGGCGCTACGGACTGATTCTAGGATTATTTTACTATAAGAGCAGGACAGTGACGCCGGGCTCGCTATTAAAATTATAATTGATATAAAACCGATGAAGATGCAATTTCATCATCAGATAAAACTACAAACTTAATGGTGAAATTGCTTGCAAATCATATAGATAAAAAAAACATAAGTGTAACGCAATGTATTCTATTTACTTGGATAGAAATGGCAGCACGATGTAAATAAACTGTGCAAGGGGAGAGACAATCCTTTGATATTGGCAACAGAGTGTATGGCTTAAAAAAACGTGACGACAGTTTGATCCAGTGGATAGTTTGCAATGACCCGCTGCCAAATGTATGCGTAAATGGAAATGTTTTCCATTCGATAGCCTTTTTGTGAATGATTTTCCTTTCTGTGATTTATTGTAGTTTTATTTATTGTATGTAAATCCAAGTTGAACTACCGGGACATTGTAAAATGCACGCCGGATATTCGACATAAATATTACAAGAGATAAAAATTGTAAATTACAGATGGAGCTGTACATTTACCTATAGGTGCATTGCTACGTTTATCAACTGTTTCTGTAATTTCAGGTCTATTTACAGAGAATCTATATTTAGTTTTTAAATTATTTTAATTCATTTCGAAAGGCCCAATACTATATTCACTATATCTATAACTTCCTCTACTTCCTCTTCCTCTACGTCTTACCGATTATGAATTACGGTGCCAATTTTTTTGGGAAGATGATCCAGAAGATAAAGTTTAAATTTCTTTGAGCGATAAAATTCGTAATGCAAGCAATACGCTAGATTACAAAAGCGGCCGAAATAACTCAAAAATTAGGTAAGCTGAAATAGTAGGGTACTGGTCAGATCTGTTGAAACACCGATAATCGCTAAAGTAGAAACAATCTTGAAAGAAGAGTATTGGGTGTGACTATACTGTTAGAGGTGCGTGGCAAATTAATAATTAATCGGAAAGGAACTTCCCTCAATGTAAAACAAAAGTTGTTACAGTACCGAATTTACAAATATCTCTTTCGCAGCATCTTGATCCGCTGGCTAGAATTTTATTTCATTTGCCACCGTATAGTTACCTCACTGCTGGAAATTACGTCTTGATAAACGTTGTATAGGATATATGGATAATAGGACGCCATCAATTCAGAAGCAATAACTTAGGAAATATTCCTGGAAGTTACTTGAGAGACAACATTACAGTTGGAGACTTAGGGTCTGACGATGAGGATCAATTCGATCAATAATCCAGGAGGTTGCAGAGCGAAGGTATTTATGAAACTAATAACAAGTTTAATTGGCATAATAATAATATCAATAACTGCAAATTTTTTACTGTATTTGATATAAGTGATAATAGTTTTACAGTCTATATGAATAGTGGCTATCGATTATTGTGATTACTTAGAACTAATAACCGATTCGCTGTTTTCTTTCACTATTTCTAAATCCATTACACAGTGTTATTACATTTTTGATATATATAGTAGCACTTGCTTTTCCATTGTATGATGTTGCAAAACATAAATAATAGTCAAGAGATGAAACAAAAAGAATCTACAATAAAGTGTATATATTATTTCAGTGTTCCGCATTTATAATGCATTGCATTTTCCCGTTGGTTGGAATATCATTAAAATGTGGCCGGAGCGAGATAATGATAATGATCACTGAGACGAGGCACCGTACCGTGTAAATATGATACATAACGAATTTTAAATGTAAATGAAATGAGATACATTACGCAAATTATTATGAGTTAGGCTCAAATATCAATTTGCGCTGTTATTATTGAAGTTAAATATAATTGCTTCCATGGGTACTGGTGTTTTGACAGTAAGGCATGCATACACGTTTTACCTTTTTATAAAGCATTATTTGATCAGAACTTCATGTGACCCATAGACACTCTATAAGATAAGGAAAAAATGTAATAATTTTATTTTATTGTTGACGATCACTCACAAAATCTTCACTTTACAGTACAACCAATGAATGTCAATTAAGTAAGTGAACGTAAATCTGTCAATTCTGACCATGTTTTTGAAGTTACCGTTACTGCTTTCTGTCTCACTGATTCTCTTACTTTGGAATATGGAGATCTTTGAACGTGTATTATTCACTTATTCGTATGATTTTTCAAACAATTTCGTTTATAATAACCTTATCCTGACCATTAATGGCACAACACAAAAGAATTAATCAAATATATCCGACATTTGATGTTTAGTTGTACATATGAAAAGAAAAGTCTGAAAAAGGAGGCAGAAGAGGAATGACAGAAGTGAGGAAGGAGACGAAAGAAATATAGTCTAAATAAAGCCATTATCCGAAAAAGTTAGTTCGACTTTCCTATTTATACTCAGTAAATAAAAAGCCAATAAGGTACTGATGAAATGTTAATTCCTAGACTAGAAACTTTTGTAACAAAGTTGGAGAACCATCGATCTGCGGTCGAAGGAAACTGATCATGAAGATTTACAAGTTGGCTGATAGCTTTCGTATACTGATTAAATCATTGGTGAAAAGGGCTTACAAATTGCGTATTTGTTTGGATTTACGTAGACTATAGAACTTTAATAGTTGTATCGTTTACAAATCTGCGCTTAGTAGTTGTAAAATTTTGTCTAGAAATTTTTCCAAACTTTTTTGCCACTTTGCTTTTTCTTACTGTAATGTCACGATTTGAGATAAGTTTTTCTTTATGGATTCAATATACATGAAATGAAATATTGATACATCGATTTAGTATAAAAATCGCTATCACTTTGAACATAAATAATGATGCTTTTTTTATTTCATATGTATTTGATATCTCTAGAAATGAAGCCTTAATTACTGCATAGAAATGGAGCTAAGAAAATAGTATTTAATCAATATTTTACTTCAAAATGGGAGCAAGTGTGAAGGGCTTAATAAACCTAAAAGAAGTGAAGGAGGTATACAGTAATATAAAATAATAGAGTTTCTATAATATATATAGGTAGATTTAGATAAAGTTATATTTTAGCGTAAGCAGTTTTAAGTTGTCATCCGTCTCTCCGATAAAAGTCGTCTTACTGTACGGTTAAGTTTCATTGAGTTCACTAACATAGAACCTTTTTGGTCATAAACATCAGTTTCACTCTTTACGCATACTTCAATAGAGATGTCAAGATATTCACTGTAGGTATTAATAAACATACATTTTATTAGATAAGAAGACATGATTATTGACCATAATGACATGCTTTAATAAAACGTATTAGACCCATATGCATTTTCTTTGGTTTAAAAGTCCCAGCAAGGGATCTAACAAAAGAAGATGTCGATAGTGTCTTAGAGCACACATAGTGTCCCACTTCAGCATTCCGCCATGTCGTGTTCCGAACGTGGGGACTAGTCCGATAGCGAGTCGAATTCCTTTTCGCCATTCTCTCTAGACCCCACACTAGAGAATTTCGAGTCTCTCATCTCTCGCCCACTCCCAGACTCGAATATGGACGTCGATTCGTCCGTTTCCGTAGTCAAATCCGACAACGTCGGTTTTATCACCGTCACACAACGCCGGCAAGCCGGCCCATCCCGTCCCGCATCTCCGGCTGTTTCCGCATGTATGGAACCCGCGCATAACGCTACTGTCGCGTCCGCGTCTAGCCACGCCCCCTTCGCTTCGGTTAAGAAGCTCCGCTCACCTCTGCCCGTTACAATTCAAGACAAGTCGTCTTGGATCGCGATCTCCTCGAGTCTCAACTCGAGAAAAATCTCATACACTTCTGCCGTCAACACTTTTGCCGGCATTCAAGTGAAAGTGGTGGGGCCATTGACGATGACTGTGGATTAACTTCTTTCCTTAGGGAAAAGAAGTTCGCGTATTTCACCCACGCGCTCAAGGACGAGCGACTTCTGCGAGTTGTCCTCCATAGAGTCCCCGTAGAGATCTCGATCGAGGACATTTCCTCCGACCTTAAGTCGAGAGACTTCCCTGTTAGAGAGGTACATCGTATGTACCACCTTCGTACGAAGGCTCCCTATAATCTGGTGGTGGATATTCTAGACCGCGCCAGAGAGCGGAAAGCTATCTTCTCTCTGATCTCTCTGTGCGGTTTCACCAGTGTCACCGTTGAGCCACAAGTGTCAGGTGTACGGACACTCCGCCCGAAATTGCCACCGGCGTCCTAGGTGTCTCGGTGACAATTCTACTAAGGAGTGTACCTGCACCCCAGCCTCTTCTGAACCCCTAGCTGCGTCTTGTGTGGCGAATCCGGTCAGCCTGCGAACTATCGCGGCTGTCCTCGCGCGCTCCGCACATGGCGCCTTCCGTATCCTAGTCAGGTCTCCCCGTCCAGTTCTCGTCTGCCGCCCTCGCCCGCCGCCCTCGCCTGCCGCTCTCCCCCGCCCTCGACCACAGCCTCTCATGTCAGCAGAGGCTTTACCGAGCTTGCCGAGTACTTCTCGTGTACCGGCAGCGTCCGCACCCACGCCTAGCACTCCCCCCCGCTCTGCACGGGCCCCTCAGACTCCGTGGGCTCCTAAGCCTGTGTCCCAGCCCAATCCTCAACCCCAGACGGCTAAACCTGCACAGGCCCGCTTTCTCCTTCACCCTTTCCGGTACCGACTGGATCGCTCAATTACTCCTCTTTCACGAGATTTCTGAGATTGTTGCTTTCAATGCAATAATTGATAGTAGTTCCAACCTAGGTCTCTTAAACGCGATATCTCGTTTTCCCGCCATCGCTGCTACCCTACAACGCCTCGCGCGTACCTTAGCTTTGAGTACATAAATCCTTTTAGTATAAGATAGAATAAATTTGTGTATTTATGTCTATCTTCCCCTAAAATGACCGTTAAACATTAGGAGTTCTATCGAATTATCATTTCGGTCCGATCTCTTAAATATGCGTGTTTTGCATCCACGCTCGCGAGTCTCTCCTTCACGCCGTCGTGAAGTAGGGCTCCTTATTCGAGCCCGCCGCGATTCTTCCGGAAGCAACTTGAGCCTAGGTCGTTTCCGAATGGAGCTCTCGAGCTGTAAGGTGTTAGCTGTTAGCGCGATACACTGACTCATCTACATCACTTGTACACATATCAGATCACCTCACATACGTACACACATTACACACACGGTGGAAGGGTATTATTTTTTTTACCTTATGGGACTGAATCGAATAGTTTAGTTTGTTTCATATCCGATATACTCGTACATGCAATTTCAAAAGTATGATTCACAAACGCATGTATGTATAGCTTAGAATAGTTTAACGGTCAGGTCCGGGTTATCTGTAACAGCCCAAGCCGAGGTGTGCTGTGCACCCTTGAGCTAGTTGCCTGAATAAAAGCGGCTGAGTGCCTTACGCGCTCGCGTTAATAGTCCGATGAAGCTGTAAATACCTTGTTAGGTCAATTGCGTAGTCAGTTCGAGAAAAAAAACACAGTATTATTGGTTTCCCTGACCGACCGGCTAACTATACATATTTTATAACAGATGTCATGTATGATGTGACGTCACAGTTACTTTAATATGGTTTGCTGTTTCAGGTATTTGAAAACTACCGTGCTTCGATAAAAAAATAGTGTTAATATTTTATTTTCCTAATAAATGTATTTAGGCTTGTAATTGTGTTATTTATAATCTTCAAACGACACTTATAAAATACGTTCTATCTATCATTTGTAAAATCACTGGAGAGCCGAGTAGTGATTTATGAGAACTTTTTTAATATTCTGTGCTCTCTGATGTCATAACTTTATGATTTATTATTTGGAATAAAAAATTATATCTATGTAAATAAAATAAAAGAAACCTGCTTACTACTCAGAATTGATCAAGTTAATATTGTTATATATCTTAGACATTTGGTTTTATCTACAAAAAGATTATCATTATAACTTCCTTTAATATAAAGTTATTAAAGTTTTAAGAAAGTAAGATTTTTATAAGCACTATGCAATCAGCGATATGTGTTTACTTGCCGTGGAGAAATGAGACAAGCGGTTTTGTGCTTATGTTTTTTTATAAATATAAAATATATTGTTATGGTAAACGATGAAGATGTACACACAAAGCTACATGTATAAAACCTACAAAAGTATTTGAGAGTATGGATAATATACTTTATATAGTACTAGCTAATACCCTGAATTGGCTGAGGATACGCTTTGTACAATTTTATTTTGAAATCATTTTACAGTATTATACCTACTTTTAAACACATAGTATTCCAAAACAACTGCTATCGTGAACAGATCTGCTGTCAACCGGTATGCGTCGCTGTCGTTCTGCTTTACAAAACTCTGAAGCTAGATGCACAGTAGCTAACCCTCAAATGCGATAACCTGAAATAAAATTAGTGTAGCTGATTTGTTATCCTATATAATACTAGCGGGCCCGGCAGACGTTGTCCCGCCCTGATTATGAAAAAATCCTTGACAAATTATATACTAAAACGTTCCTCATTAATCACTCTATCTACCGGTGAAAACCGCATGAAAATCCGTTCGGTAGTTTTTGAGTTTGTCGCGAACAGACAGACGTGGCAGAGGACTTTGCTTTATAATATGTAGTGATATGGCACTTTAAAATTGATATAATTCAATATAACGAAACACTAATTAATTACTCCTTTTTTGAGCGTATTTTCGAATTATATGAATGAAAACAGGATAAGCTAAACAATGTTTTGTTAGATACGACAATAAAAACAATATAACACGATATTGCTTCTAGCGAGGCGAGTGACCCCACACCCCTGGACCTTTTATTACTCTTTCATTTGTCACCAACCGCCAAGGTTTTGTTGACGTTGGGACATTGACAAATATGTACGTCGCAACTTAATACCTTAACCTTGACGGTTCATAGACTGCATGTTTCGTTTTCATATTTACCTTTAGACTGTTTGGTGTTTTCGTTAATAAATTGATAAATTTATTCGATTCCTCGTAAATCAATCAGTCAAAAATGTTTCATTGAATTTAGGCTTTGAGAAAGCGCTTATAAATATAAAAAGTACCACCAGTCCCGAAAACAACCCAGTTATTGAATCGCCAAGAGCATCATCGGTCTTACTGAACTTTTCATCTAATTCTTTCTTTTTGATTTGTGGAAAAACAGTTGAGAACATTTTCTTTCTCTGTTCGTCAACTGATCCTTTTTTTGGTTAGTAGATATTGGCAAACTTTAGTGTTATATTTAAGTAATAGTGTACCAAAAAATCGTTTTTTTTTTAAAGTAAAACTACTTATAAAACGGCTCTTGAAATTTGATCGGTAACCTTTTTGTGTGACGAAAAATGGTGGGGGTAAACACTGTGTCGAGTAGAGTGTTGAAATTCATACGAGAACCGCCTATGATCACCAAGTTAAACAATGTCGGGCGCGGTCAATATTTGAATGGGTGACCGCCTAGGAACACTGCGTGGCGTTGGCTTTTTCTTGCATTTTTTGAAGTTATACTTCTTTTGGCGCGTTAGGGAAAAATGGTGAGAGTAAATTTTTACGATGCGCGCACGCACCGTCACGAAATACCGACACCCTGAAGTTATTACGATGCGCGCGTACACCGTCACGAAAAACCGACACCCTGAAGTTAGCTATAGTCAACTTTTTCTATTGTTAGTGTCGTTTTTTCTACAAACGTAGAATAAGGCGAAAGATAAGTGTGTATGTATTTACTTATGTACACGCGTTAGAAGTTATACTTCTTTGGCATAACAAGATAAAAATCATTTCAAAATTTTTATCTTTAGCCTTATTCTACGTTTGTAGAAAAAACGACACTAACAATAGAAAAAAGGTATTTAATACATTGAAAGTTTTAATACAAAGAAATACAAACAACAAATACAAAGAAACAAAATGTTGACTATAGGTAACTTCAGGGTGTCGGTTTTTCGTGAGTGTGTGCGCGCACATCGTTAAAATTTACTCTCATCATTTTTCCCTAACGCGCCAAAAGAAGTATAACTTCAATAGGTGCTTTATACTTGACCTAATTATATAGAAACATGAAATAATTATACTCAATTCTTTAAGCGTCTATTTTAAAGTACAGTGTCAATGACCGTCAGGTAAAGTGAAAGTGAAGCCAACCAACTAACAAAGGATATTTTTTTTAAGTTTGAAGAGGTTTATTGTCCGTTTTGTTATCGAAAGTTATTAACTCCGGGCCACCACCCGCAAGTTTTATTGCCAGTCATTCAACTTAGGTATATTTAAGTTATTATACATATTTTTGAAATTCTTAGAACATACTTTACCTAAGGTTTTCTTTGTTGTATATTAGTGTTTGTTTTGATATTATTATTTTATGTTTTGAATTGCGATCTCGAAGTGTTATATCCTAGGACACTGCGAGTGTCTAACCTTTCACCTGGTATATTCGAAAAACATTACATACTCCGTTTATTATTAACTAGGCTTTGCTAGGTTTAAAGTAGATTTTGCAATAAAATACAGTCTATATTACTCACTGATAATGTAGTTCACTACAGGTGAAAGAATTTTTAAAATCGGTTTAGTATTTTTTGAGTTAATCGATTACAAACAAGTAATCATATTTTTTTGTTTATAATTGTCGTATAAATTAGTATTCACTGTAAGATATACTGACAAACATTTTTTAAAACTGATAACCGATGTTTACAGAGATATATTTGTTACAAAATTTGTATTTCCAATATCGTGTTCAAAGGAAAGCTTCCTCCTGAATACTAGTAAAGACTTTTCGTTTGACAAACTAGGAACTGATTTACTCAGACGACACGAACGACAAATGTGGGATTACACGTTAAATTTATTACTTCGGATCTTGTTAGCTCCTAAATGTTGTATTTATCGTTTTAAAATTGCTACTTGGGTCGTCGTTGGAATTTCGTAGGTCAAAGGACGATGAAATTTGAAAAAAAAGTTTATATATTGCAAAATTTATGTATAAATGGGCCAATCAACTTTTTTACAAACATTTTTATAAACATACTGGTTTTTGCTCGCAACTTCGCTCGTATTTATTGTAGATATGATCTATCCCACGGCAAAATTTCTTTTATTAAAGGTGGGTAATTTTCTGTAACCTGACAATTTGTATGCAAAATTTCATTGTAATGGGTCGAGTAGTTGAAGCACGAAAGCGTAACAAACAAAAAAACTCACCTTTGCATTTATAATATTAGTAAAATTGTAAAATTTTGTAAATATTTAAAAAAAATGCTGAATATTTTTTGAAAATATGGAATTAGAAGAATATTTGGTAGAACTGTAATAATATATCGACTTTTATTAAAATGGTAGAAAATATTAACTATATTTTCATATACATATCATAAACATCGGGAAGGTATGCATAATTTTATATAATTATCTGGTATTAGGTTCGACAAAAAAAGGTAAAAGATCCACTTGTATACTGAATTTTTAATTATTTCTGAATTTCATAGAAATTACGTAAATTATTAAATAAAAATATTGGTATTAACAGAGAATCTGATTGTCCTTCCTAACATTATAAACGCTTGCTTGTTTCGCCTTCACGCCTTACTTTCACGACACTACTCAACTGATCGTCAAGTTGTCAGGAGCACGAAGAAGGACATAGGGTTTCATTCAGAAGAAAGATACATTCTCGAGGTATAAGATCAAGTGTACAGTAAGTAGCACGAGCGAAGCTGCAAGCATCAGCTAGCACGAAACAAAAATGTGTATCTGTTCAGAATAAAAAAAACCCTCTTACCACGAATCATCAGGTACCAATTATACCGTTTTTCAAATCATTTTTTGGGACTAGGCTAAAAAAGTCGTTCATGAACTCACATATGCAATACTAAGACCGTAATAAAAAACATAAACAACTACTCATTTGTTCTACACACATATGTATAAATGAGATTGAATTGTCTGTTGTTTCTTCAGGTTAATTTCTGTAACGGCTGAATTCAATTTAACGTATTTGCACCTAAATAGACGACTTTTCACAATATTGTCTAGGCAATCTAATTGTTTAATTGTCTAAATTTGTAGGTGGTAGAGCCACGTTGAAGCTACTACTGGTTTCAGCATGATGGGTCGGCTCTCCCGGGGTAGTACCACCCTCGCACAGAAAACCGATGTGAAGTAACAGTGCTTGCCTTGTTATGTTTCGTTCGGTCAGTGAGAGTGCCGGAGGCCCACTTCCTACCTTCCCTCTCCCATCCCCCCTCCTCCTCACCTTCAGCCCAAACACAGGCTGGCAACGCACGTGCAATTCCCCTGGTGTTGTTAGTGTCTATGGACGGTGGTGATCACTTAACATCAGGTCAACCACCTGTTCGTTTGGCTCCTATGACATAAAAAAACACGTTATTATTATTTTCTAAGTTAACGAGTAATAATAAAATTTGACTTATAATATAAGAAAAAAGGTTGCATGAGCTATGTAATAATTAAAATAAAAAAAACACAATCTTTAATTAATCCATACAAAACACGTAGTTCATGTGAAATAACAAAATAATTTTCGTCGAGTCACGGTCACCTAATAAAAACATGTTTACACCGTACAGGCAAGTCCATTAATTTTGTGACGAAGTTTTTCTTCTGCATTAAAAATTAAGTACATATAAGTCCAACACTTTCTTTCGAGAAAATACATGAAGATCCATATTAATATTTATTTGCAAAGTAGCAAGCATAAACATATTCCCTTAACTTTAATAGACATTATACATATATGTATATATACATATATATATATAACTAGCCTCTGCCCGTGACTTCGTCTGTGTGGAATGGTTACTTTCGGCCAACGCTAACAGGCAGTGGAAGCTCTCAAGAGGAAATTCAACCCGATTTTGAAACATTCTTCATTGGTGCTCCTATTGGTCTTAGCGTGATGATATATATAGTCTATATAACCTTCCTCGATAAATGATCTATATATTACTGAAAAAAAATTTCAAATCGGCCCAGTATATTCTGAGACTATCCCCTACAACGTCACAAACTGACAAACTTTATCTCTTTATAATATTAGTATAGATTATGTCAAAACTACTGTACATATCTGCATAGGGCTATGACCTTTTATGCGGAACTTTTCGAGGATGGTTCTAGGCTACTTATTTTTTTATTTGGATTGGGTCTTTGCCATTTTGTTTTAATGTCTAGCGAAGCCGGCGGTAATCTGAAAATATTTTTTATACCATTGGTGGCAAACGAACATGCGGGTCACTTGATGGTAAGTGATCACCTCCGCCCATGTACACTTGCGACATGAGGAGAATAACAGATGCGTTGCCGGCCATTGAGAAAGGAGTAGGCTCGTTTCTTGAAAGATGGTAAATTGTAATGTTCCGGAAATTCTGCTGCTGGGAGTTATATTTAACATGATATTTACTACAATGAAAATATTATTAGTACTGTTAATGTAGTCGCCCAGAATAAATTAGGGTAAAGGGCTTAAACGTTGACCCTTCTATCGAAAACCACAAGTACGCATATTTGAAATCGCTGATATTGAAGTCAACTACAATATTCAACAAGATTAACCTAATCGGTAACGATATTATGAGGCAAATAGAGCTAAATATTTACATACTCTAAAAATATTTTTTTCCACCTGTGGCCGAGGTTCCGTACGTATTTTTACGCAGTAATTATTTTCGTTTCGTAGTTTTATTTATACTCATATTATATGACTTCAAAAAGTATTCTCGAGAACTGTTGATATCAATTTTGGAACGAAACATAATTGCCTGCATACAATAGTTTACTAAAATAGTAATTTTTTTTCTCTTACGTTTTTTAAAATCGTTCCTAATTGATCATAAAATGCCATAAAAAAATGAAATCCGCTTTTAAGTTAAATCCAAACAACTAGACACACAACAATTTTGCAAATGCCAAATTTGCGATCGGTCTCCATTAAAAAAGATATTTATCACAAAATTTAGAAAAAATATGAAATGCACAGACATAACTGCCGACATATTGATAAACTATTCTACCAAACTAACGGGCCCGGCGGACGTGAAAGCCTTGACAAATTACATATCTAAACCTTCCTCATGAATCACTTTATCTATTGGTGAAAACCGCATGAAAATCCGTTCAATAGTTTTTGAGTTCAACGCGAACAGACAGACAAACAGGCGTAGCAGAGGACTTTGTTTTATAATATGTAGTCATTATAATATCTCTTTACACAATATCGCTGATTAGCTAGAGATACAAGGGCTAAGACTAGAACACGATACTAAGCGTGCCACTATGGTGGATACTACATATGATATGCTCGAGTTTCTTGCCAGTTCTTATCGATGACTCGGTTGTTTTTCGATTTGGTGGCAGTTTTGACGTTCATAAGTGCCTTCTTAGGGCCTAAATTGAATAAAGAGTATTTTGATTTGATTTATGAGGATCGCTATCTATTCGAGCACAATTGTTGCATCGTAGCACTTGACAAACTTTTTTATGTTTAGAGATCCTATTTATGTTCTCACAAATGTGAAGCCTATTTTAGTCTTGTCGAAGATACTCACAATTCTACAGTATTTGGATAGATATTTGTCGCTTTTATAATCCACTATTTGTTTAGGCACTGTTGTTCAGCAGTCTTATTTGCAGTTAGTAAATATTCTCTAGAAGAGTTTCAAATATATTACCTTAAGTACTTGTACCATATTTTATCTAAATATAAGATATTTATATTAAATTAATCTTCATAAACTTACCAAATTACTATTACAAACTGTATACAAAATACAGGACACTGAAGACATCTCTGAACCCTTTTAGAATTTTTTCCACGCATCCCGACAAACTTGTTTCATATAAACAATAGATGACTCATCGAAGCATGGGAAAAAACAGAAATTAATATCTTATTCTTCCAACTGCTCTAAGCAAATGACAAGATTCTAAGAATACAACTCCTAAAAGCCACACCCCCCACCCCCACCCCCCCGCAACTTGAGTTCAAGAGGCACACATACAGGTACATATGTGTATTTCTGTAACTCATACATGGGTGATTAGTTTAACTGGCATAGCTTGGTAAAATTTGCGAGGTTGCATCCAAGGGAAGGCAAGGCCAAGATAAGCCTTGGCCACTTTGGCGCCTTTGAGATCGTCGGCTGAATACTTTAAAAGTTCGCTCTAAGAAGTCCCGTCAAGCTGTAAAGGCGCGTCAGGTTAATAGCGTATATTCGGTTCAGAAAAAAATATTCTAGGAGAAATTCTATTCTAGACATTGAAGCAAATCCGGAGACAAATAAAAGAAAGAAATCTTCAAGCGGGCTAAAATCACAGAGCCTAAGGAACGTTGTTTTACATAGCGATATGTTTTAATTTTATTAGTGCAAGTAAAAAGAAATGTCGTTCGATGCATATATATATATATATATATATATATATATATATATATATAATATGTATATATTGAATCACTGAGCCTGCCAGATTAGACTTGTGAATCAGGAAATGATCTAAGTATATTGTAGATCTCCAAGAACAGTTTCAGTATTGTACATTGCCGGCAGGAATTCAAGATTGCCGGGAGAAGTGAACACTTAAAACATTGGAATAACTGTGTTTTTTTTATATCAATTATAGTCTCAATTATTTAAATTGCATAATTTGTAAATTGAAATTGTTAACATTAATCCACTTTTCGCATCTATTGGCATTCCAAGTAGTAATTATATACATTTTTATACAGTTTATTAATTAATCAAACATTTGATGGACTGCAGAAGCTCAATACAAAATATTAAATTTACATACATGTATGTACAAAGGCCGCTACACTACGCGTTCAAGCAGAATACGTTACGAACATGTCGAGGTGACGAGAACCTATAAGTTTTTCACCTACCAGAATCGCTCAATGCACCTTAAAACGCTTTCACTTCGAAAAACTATTTTCACGAAAACGAAATTGTTATCACTAGCTAGTCAAAAATAGAAAGAAAATTGTGTATGAATTTCATAAACTTGTTTATTCTTTAATTTGTGGAATCACAGTGACGTCAGCTATGCATAGCTAAGTACACTGTTTTTATATTTTGTAATTAACTTAATAAAGAAGATTGTTTGCGATTCTTAGTAAGATTTCATTATAAACTTTGCAATTAATTAAGCGTTGCTTAAAAAGGGATGGAAAATTCTTAAAAGGAATTTACGAATATTATCGAATAAGAAATACCATATTTTTTTTTGTTACAGTTAGGTGCTACCCGCGACTTCGATTACGTTTGTTCTGCGCATGCGCCCCACACCGAGTGCCCCACTTTTCCATGGCAACAAAATAAACCCGTAGTACTTACAAAACCCTTAGTTATTTAAAGCTTTAATACTATTATATTAAAAATCTTTTTATACTTTAGTATATAGCGTTTGACCAGGTAGGTTCGTTCGTCACCTAGAGTCACGCTGAAGCTATTACTGGTTTTAGCATGAATGAGTCGGCTCGCCCGGAGTAGTACCATCCGACCCAGAAAGCCAACGTGAAGTAACAGTGCTTGCATTGTTGCGTTTCGTTCGGTCAGTGAGAGCGCCGGATACCCAACTTCCCTCCCCTCCCCTTCCCTCTTTCCCACTCCCCCTTCTCCCAAACACAGACTGGTAACGCACTTGCGATTCCTCTGGTGTTGCAAGTGTCTATGCGTGGTGGTTGTGGTGGCCGCGTAAATAGTCAATTAGGAAAAATAGTGTCAACGAGGGTGGGAGCGTTTTTGTTTGTCGATCGCCCCCGGCACTTGTGTTGCATTTGTTCGCTCTCACACATCGTAGACGAAGCACGCGCGCTCCATTCGTATCGCGCTCCTCGCATCGCCATAACCTATTTGCACCATCGCAATTCGTCGGCGCCGACCTCCTGTATCGAACCCCGCAGCAGCCGGTGAGTGATCACAACATTTGCTACTACTTCTCGCTGACCTCGCATTTGATTCGCATCACCGGTGGTTTCCGATCGAAGGAAGCACCACCAGTGGTGATCACTTAACATCAATTTACCCAACCATTCGTTCGCCTCCTTTGTTATAAAAATGTTATGTGTAAATGTTAATTGACGATGTGGTCTAAGATTGTAAACACAATAAACCTAGAGCAGGGGCTAGCTCTCGACTGCAGCTGCCTGAACATCCCAACAGGTGCTTGGCGACAGGTTTTCAAGTTGAGGATGGTAACTAACCTGGTGAACATAGAAAAAGCCTGACCACCATAAAAAAAACTAGTTTTCAACGCTGTTCCGCTCGTACTAATGTACATTTTCCTTATTTCTCGAGAACAGCACTATTTTTCTAGACGATAGATAGGGGATATGAACTCAGCTGTTAGTCGCCGACCCGTTCGCCAATTCTGTGCGTAATTTATTTGGATTTTATGTTTTACTAACTTAAATTTCAACTTTTGTTTTCAAATTGGCTAATACGGGTAAATGGAATTTGGACGCAACTATACAATTGATTCAATGCCTCGAACTATATGTATGCCTGTGGAATTTTTCATCTTCCAATGACGAAAACAAGCAAAAACGTGATGCAGCATATATTGCAGTCGTAAATAAAACGATCATCAAAAACTTTGGAGTTGTCCGTCCGTCGGTCACTGTTTGCAATCCAAACTGACTCGCCACTAGCAAAATACATATAAACACCTAGTCGTTCACCCGACTCTCTCTGCACAGTATAATTTTATTGTCTCACCACTGTATTCGTTACGTGTAAATAAGGCATAATCTAAGCTGACCTCCCAAACAAGCAAATTCCATATAGACATCTACTCGTTCACCCTACTCTCTCTGCATGGTATCCTTTTCTTGTCTCGCCACTGTACTCATTACGTGTAATAGAATTAAAGTAGATATAACTATCGATTATTTTTTACGTTGTGACAATGGCCGAGATGTATTAAATAGCGTTCGTCGGATTCGCAATGCCGTCATATAGAAATACTTCCACAGTGTATTCTCATAGGAGAGTTAAAATATTTTTAATTAAAGTTAACATGTATATCAATACCTAACGTAAAGAACATTGTAATATTAATTTGTAATATATATTATTTAATATAAATTAATTATTGGCAGCTGATGTTACTCGCGTCCGCAGGAAGTGTACCTCTCATGCCACGTGCTCCCCTGCTGATGCTAAAGAATAACAAATTTTTGTTCGCTGCAATGTTCCGTATAAGCTGAACCTCGCAGTGACAAATAGAGTAATCAATCAATCGACGAAAATAAAAGATAAATAAATACTCTATTTAGCCATATGATGAAATAAAATAAATGTTAATTACAAAAGAATACAATTACACAGTACATAGTTAAAGAAAAAAGATCTACATAAATTAGTTTTACAGCCATTCCTATAACAAATAGAATTTTATTTGAGTTATCATAGTTAATTACCTAACTTGCAGTTGACAAATACTCAACAGAAGCCATTTTTTGAGTTGTATAAGCGTTGTAAATGTATATAAAACTTTTTAAATCTCAATGCTTCGGTAGAATAATTGCTAATTACAGTATAATCTTAATTATAATGTTTTTTTATCTAAAAAATAAAAAAAAAAACGGAAATGTATTCTTCGTTTTAACATTGAAAAACATGATAGAATGACCATAATAAATATTTAATTTCCTTTGTTACAGTGTTCACATGTGTACAATTTTCTCATATTGATTATTTAAAAAATATACTTGTCTTCCTAATGTATTTAAAAATTATTTTGAAGTTTAACATCGAAGTTGGTTCTTGGCTACAATAATATTCAGTTTTTGAAGTACAATGTCTTATGGGAGGGCATTGATTCTGACCCGCAACGTTTTTGTCTGGCGAAAAGTGGTAGGCGTAAACACTGTGTCGGGTGCAGTGGGAACAGTATCTCGCTTTCATTCGAGTATTGGAGAAAAGAGAACGCGCTTCTCGCTTTCTTTTTGAAATTATTACTTCTACGACATGTGAACTACACACATTTTTTTCAAATTTATTACAAATTGTTGTTGTAAAGTAAGTTACAATGATATTCTTCATAAAAGTTATCTAAAATAAGAATATTACATCGCTGATACTTCAGATATAAAGTTTTATGATTCAAGATATCAGAAACTCTACACCGTTAAAATTATACTTCCTATGGTTTTATTTAAATAATATTTAATGTATATTCGACGTACGGACATTAAGTGCTACAAAATATGTTTACGAATTGATTAAAATAGATCGATTTTTCTTTTACACTTGATTTATTATAGATATTACTTTTTATAAATATACATCACATTTATGTGATATACACATATATATCTATAGCACTATATACTTCAAATGAAATTGGAAATCCTATCAAGATTAGTCATGTATAGTTTAGAAGAAATAAGGGAAGATGTATACAGGCTCGAAAAGTGACTGTGTTTATCACATAATTCAGAAGAAAATCTATAAGAACAGTGATACTTTAGATGTTGTTTACTACCCGAAAGTAGCATACGATAGGTTTTGTACGTATAATGCGTTGGTAAATAACCACACACCAGGAAAGGGTGCAATGTATCTGAACAAAGCAATGGGATCGCGACGCGCTTTAATGTCGTCTTATGGGATCACAATGAAAGAATTATATGTAATTGTAACAAGCTTTTTAAGTACCGGATTTTATTTAAACAATGCCCTTAAAGCTGATGAAACGATGTTGGCTCGGCGATTAGCGTGTTTAGACACCATTTCGTTCGACGTAGATTTGAATGGTTGCAAATGAGCCGATGCTTTTGATGAAGAAAGAGCAACGACGAAACCTTTTCTGGGCTCACTTAATGAAGTTGAAAATCTATCTTCAAGAATCAGCATATAGGTTGGTATGTTCCAGCACTTGCAATTGAGAGCGAATTCTCCTCTAGGCTTAGTGTATTTAAGATTGATCACATCGTGATTTGCCTTCAGACGACTTTGTGATCAAACGGTATAAGGTTACTATAAAATCTAAGAAAAGTGATTGAGATAATTCTAAGTGTTAAATGTAATAAAAACATAGAATAAAAGAAAATTTTCATCCATAGTAATTCTGCTGTATGGATATTGTGTCTAGGAAACATATTGGGGAATTTGAACGGAAACTAACCGCACTTGCGGTCATACCGGACTCGTTCTGCTCATGTCTAACCGATTGCACTTCATTTGCATCTAGTAAAGCTCACCGCAAAATTCTGCTCACTAGGAAACTGGTCTGGTGATCTGTTTTATTTCGTTGAATTTTGTATTTATTTAGATGTTTTCTCGATGTAACTTATAGTTGCTATTAGAAGGTTTAACAGTTAAATAAAGGCTATTAGATCTGAAAATAAAAACAACAAACAAAGATAATGAAACACGTGATTTTTGTATTAATTATTACAAAGGTATACTAGGATAATTGATAGATAAAGAAGTAACATAACTAAGTAACATTCTTGAAGTAAAACTTCTTTAGGCACGGCTAAGAGGTAACTGGACGACAATGTAACGGAAGTCCATTTCGGCAATATGGCGTCACGTTTCTGTACCATTCGGTTTTTAAATATTTTTGATTTTGTCAATAAATAGTTTATAAACAAATCAATCAAACTATTAAAAAATATATATTAAATTGAATGGTAGTTATTATATTAGGCAGGTTAACGCGAGAGGGCAGCTTCTGACTTCCTCCCTTACCCCGCGCCCTCCCCCGATACTTTCATCCATTTTGATTACCGCTAGCGCGTGACCCGCCGCCGCCAGCCAGTCCGCCATATATACCGCTGGCTCGCGAACGCATCGCGCGTGCAGGTCCGCTATACATCGCTGGCGCACGAACGCATCGCGCGTGCAAGTCCGCTATTATACGTACCGCGAGAAAGACGTATGTGAACTCTCCGCTACTATATGTGTGACGAACCAGACGCAAATCGACTCGTGAGTGAATAGTGAATACATTTTATGTGACCCGCCTACTGATTGGATACGGACACAAACCTGCCGAAACCAGCGATCAGCCTTTGCCAAGTAAGCGTGTATTTTCTATTCTATCCTAGCTCAATCTATGATATACTCTTGGATCCTATGATTGAACGTATTTTCCGTGATACCTTGCCCACGCAAATCGCCAAAATACAGTCCAAATCTCTCCTTAGAAATATACCGCAAATAATGGAGGTGGAAGAAATCAAGTGAGTGGTCCGATCCACCCACTTTATAGGGCCTTCCCCCCGCATTTCCCTCCATTGAATAATAACAAAAGTCATACAATATAATTAATTATATATATGAGCGTGCGACCGTGCTGCCATCTGGTTTCAATGTAAGTAACAAATTAAATCAAAGTTTCATTGTCTGTACATCTATCAGCTACTCTTATAACGCCAAAGAACTATTACAAAGAAGTATTATATATGTTTACATATAGGTTTGTAAATAACCTACATCACCAGGAAGTAAAACTCTTCAGTCAAGATTAATATATATAAAATTTATGATTTTAATATTTTATTCGAAATAGATTCAAAAACTAAATCGAATCTTCATTTTAATTAATTAATTATTATTCTGTATCTAATGTATTCTAAAATGTAATACATATAAATATATATTTTATTCTCTTATACTTTGTCGTTTGACCTATATGTGCGGATGTTAATAAACAACAAAACGATACAAAAAATAAACATGTCTGTTGACGTAAGACTCTTAGGTTAAGGACCTACATGTAAAAAAGGGGTATTTTTTGATTTTGCTGTGTATACAGGACCTCGAATTGATTACACGTCTGTCTTGTTCTGGGGTTTGATTTAAAATTGCTTGGTCCATATATTCTCTAAATATATCAAGCAGACTTTTGGATTTTTGGAGGCACACCAGAACTGCAGACTAAGGGCGGTATATTCTCCCCTCAAATAAGAGTAAAAGAAGTTGCAAATGAGAGATACGATTTTTGCGTTCAAATTCATTCGTAGGAATCTATCCATATAAAATGTTTACTCAAAGCAATTAAAAATGGAATAGTAGATCACTTAAGTATATGCAATATTTTAAATTGTAATAAAACAATATAGTTTAGATCATACGACATAATTTATTAATGATGGTTTGACACCCAAATAAGCATATTTTCTTAGGTAAATATTTATAGTAGAGACAGTAATGTATTGTATAAAGTTAGAAAATACACCTTCAAAATTACCATAAGCCACATAAATTATTATTATTATTATTATTATATTATTATTATTATTATTATATATATTATTATATTATATTATTATTCAATTACATAAATGGTTGGGTTCGTAGTATAATATGATATAGAAATCAACACAACTTTTTATGATCTTCTTTTATCAAATCTGCACATCTTTCCGCGATCATTATAGTAGGAGCATTCGTATTACCACTAGTTATTGTAGGCATTACACTCGCGTCGACTACACGAAGTTTTTTAACTTTATATACATTTAACCGACTATTCACAACAGCATATTTTGAACTAGGACCCATTTTAGATGTACCGACTGGGTGATATATAGTTGTTGCTAAATTTATACAGACGCATCTCCAATATTCTCTACTATTTAATATTAATTTATCGCAAGCAGGCGATTTCATTCTGCCTAAATAAGCATCTATAAACCTGAAATGGGTGGTATTGAGAATTTTTATAAACATGAGAATACCTTCGACAACAGACTCTAAATCACGCCGGTTTTTAAAATAATTAGGATAAATAATAGGATGAGTATATGGGTCATTCGATTTTAAAACAATAGAGCCACGAGATTTAGGATGAAGTAAACAGAACCTAAAATAGAATAATGTGTGATTGGCATTTTCAACAACAACACTATCGATTACGGACTTTTGATATCCAAAAGCTAGTGTAAATCGTTTTCTGAGGTCTTTAGTATTATTTGGGTATATTGAGAGAAAAACTTGAAAATCAGGATATGTGGCTGTTTTGTTTAGGGAATAAAATGCCATTAAGTCGGTTAGTACATTGTTAGCCAAAGTTCCAGTTCGATTAAATAGATACAGAAAGGCGTTAAAGATTTCTGTTCTTTTATCCATTTGTATTGGCACATTAACAAAAATAGGTATAGGTACTACAAGATGATCTTGTAAGTTTTCACCCACCATTGGTGAATCAACTTTGCAAGTAATATTTTTTGCCTCTAAATGATTTTTAGGGCCAATACCCGAAAGCATAAGCAACTGTGGAGTATTTACTGCTCCACAACTTATAATAACTTCAGACCGAGCGCAAAATTTTACAGTCTTATTTTTCCATTCGACTTTAACTCCACGTGCAGTTTTAGTAGAACTGTTTATCAAAATTTTCGTAACAAAAGCGTTTTTTATTATTTTTAAATTTTTCCTATGTGTTATTGGTATTAAATAAGCTTTTGCAGTACTTTCTCTAACTCCGTTACTTGCTGTTGCTCTTGTCAAACCAGCACCTAAAGCATTGGCTACATTTATATCCAATTCTTTTTTAAATCCCATTTCTACGTAGGATTCCAGTACTTTTTCTATTTCAGCCCTATAAGTTAAATTAAACGTAGTCAAATGTAATGGACCACGATTACCATAAGTATTCCTTATTTTAGGATACTTAGCAATATTTAGATCTTGAAGATTTTCAGCTTTTTTAAAATACTCATATACAACATCGGGATGCCAGTCCTTGTTGCCAGCGTCATGCCATTCTTGGAAATCATGACAGTTTCCTCTTACATAAAGTGCACCATTGATGCCGGTAGAGCCACCGAGCAATTTTCCTCTTGGCCATGTTACAGATCTGTTTACAAAACCTCGTGATGTGTTTCCGTAACTACTTGTATGATACCACCAATCATATTTAGTTCTTCTTATAAATGTACTTAAAGAATACATCTGTAAGGCAAATAAATATTATAAATTTAGATATTAATCAAATAATTGAATAAGTCTTACAAAGTAAGAGTACCTCAAAATTTATATCTACAATTAGACCTAATAACATATGTTTAGCTGACCTTATCTGAAGTAACTGTAAGGTATCATGTAAAGTTAATCCATTTATTTTTTACCATTTAAAATGATATGTTTATAAAATATATACAAAGATATACTTTAAAATTATATTACATACATCACTTTCAATTGGCGGATCATCACCAGCTTCTATCAGCAAGATTTTCCACTTTTTATTTTCACTAAGCCTATTAGCTAAAACACATCCAGCTGACCCGGCTCCTACGATTATGAAATCAAAACATTCCCCATCTGCAATTTATTAAAAGTAATTAATAAATATGGATCGTACAATGTAAATTGGCATTCCATTCTGGAGTTACGGCCCAGACTGGTAAAATGGCTAATAAGCGAATGCTATGACTAATAGTTAACTATTACACCCAGAACTAGTTATAAGAATTAGTTGTTTAATTTATATCAATATGAATGTTAAAAATCTTTAGTTATTTAAACATTACCTGTAACGTAAGCTTCAGGAGGCCAGTTTCCTGCAATCAAACATTGTGCCGCAGCGAAGAAGTTTAGAGCAGATGTAAATATTGCAGGTGCAGTGCCAAGTGTTGGAGAAAGGCACGTATCATTCGCATAACTGAATTCAAAGTTTTGTCTCATTAATTTATCCAATTTTTAGATTATGTTTGTCTGGCGGAGGTTGATCTGATTCTCGGAATGCTTTCACTGGTAGAATTCACCTAGAGTGACTTGGGTAATTTATCGTTTAAATTTTTATATTGCAAGTAATTGTAATTCAATGCCAAATATTAAGGTATATTTTATATAAGTAGCTGTCTATTAAATGTTCTAGGGCAAGTATACAACATTTAATCATTTTTATTAGTTATTTCGGTTTAATAGATCAAATAAAGACGATCCAATTTTACTTCACGTCTTTGAAAGTTTAAGTAAAAAACCAAATATTTATTTAATACACACTTACCACGACATGATGTACACTGAACTGATAACCTAATCGAAGGCGTTGAGTATATATGTTACTCACCTAGATACATAAATAATTCGTTTAAATTGTTAATCTATTACCATAAAAATGTGGCAATAAAATAGAGAATGAAATTACACTGTTTTGAAACAACAGCTTACACAATAATAAATATATACGAAAATTTAAATAATGTAATAATTTAAAAATTATATATTTAAAAAAAAGTTCTCTAAAGCAAAAGTATACGACAACAAAGATAAAAATAAGAGGCATGATAATAAATCTACAGAAATTTGTTTGAGTAATGTAAGAATTATTGTATATTTTATGTTTTTGTATATATATTGTTTTATGTTTTTTATCATTTTAGAAAATAACAAAGCTAACAACAGTGATAACATTACTTGAAGGTGTTGTAATTATTGTCTGTTTCTTCCCCATATTTATTTCAACTCTAAGTGATTATTTACTAGAAATAGAGTACTGAAAATAAATTATGTTAACCAGCTCTCGAGTAAGAAGCACACTAACAGACAGGTATATAGAAAAGAATATAGTACCACGATTGAATATTCAGTTGAGATTACCTGACAACGTATATAATCATATTTTTGATAATTTAATGTATGTCCGGAAAAACTTAGATATGCTGGATCTGGTAAAAGACCAGCATAATTTAAATACTAGAAACCGCAACAAATTGGTCATTCCATGCTTCAGGCTAAGTAAGTAAGTAAGTCCTAAAACAGTTTTTTAGGTAATAGTGTTAGGTTTTATAACAAAGTCACAAAACACATTACCGATTTGCCGGATAGTGAGTTCAAGAACCATGTCAAGCGGGTTTTAATATCTAAAAACTATTATAGGGTGGATCAATATGTGAACGATTGTGGCGTCTGGAAATGACGCTCCTCACTGTGCATCCACTAATAACGAATGCAAATATTTATTTTATTGTAAATATATATAACATGAAAAGATAAACCAGACCGAGTTTCTTGCCGGTTCTTGTTTGGAACTGGGCTGTTTTCCGAACCGGTGGTAGCTTTGACGTTCATAAGCGCCTTCTCAGGGCCTAAATTGAATAAAGTATATTTTGATTTTGATTAACAATTATTATCTCCTTTTTGGTTCATGGTTGATATAATAGAAATAGAACAGTATATCTGTGAGGTTTGAGAACGTAATCTGTATATCATAATATTATTCGTTTTATCACTATCTTACTGTAATGTTTAATGACATTTCTGTGCTTTATATAACTAATTCTAGATTTTGATTATATATTTTATTTAAAATAAGAATTGGTCAGTAGTAAAGCACGGTGGCAATGTCGCTCAACAAGTTTATAATACGCCTAAATTTTTTGTTGAGGAAAAAACACGTAGAATGGTAGAAGAAAATTCGTTATGGCTTCCTTGTTTAGTTCCATCAAAATATAACTATGTCGTAAAAAGTTAAAAATATCGGAAATATAATCAATGGTAAAATATTTCAAAATATCTAATTCAAAACAAGAACTTGAATTTGTTTCCGTTATTATTATGGCACGCCTATTAGAGTTCGTTTATTGACAACTATAAAACACTTTTAAGGACATTTTGCAATTGTCTTTATTAATGCAAATAATAAACAGAAGATGTTCGTGCAATAAAGTTGAAACAATTAAATTAATTAGGTTAAGAATGTAAATATTCAGGACAACGTCTGCGGGCCCGCTAGTTTGTATATAAGACTCCTACCAAGATATGATATGGAAGTGGTAGAGAAAGAAAACGTGAATATGAAATTTAAATTATTGTTTTATTAATCCATATGCTGATAAAAATATTATAAATACAACAATAATAAATATATATCAAAATAAATATGTACAATTATAGATAAATAGTAAATTATAAAAAACAAACACGGTTGGACAAATATCAAAACATTTTAATCATATTAACCCGAAAAATGGGAAGACTTTTTTGGGAAGTCTGATTTGCAAAGTAAGTCGGAGAATAGACAGTTGAGCGAAAACGTTTCTTACGAACACTGTCTTAACAATGAGAGATATATGACTGAGTTCTAGAGAAAAGATGTAGAGCTTGACAATGCCTACAAAAAAATCAGCGACAGCATATGTCTAACTTCAAGGGTTTTTTTTATTATCAGGGCGGGACAACGTCCGTCCGTACCGGCTAGTTACAGGTATAATACGAGTTCGCAGTATAATAAGCCGACAAGGTTTATATTTACGGAGGCAGTCGAGAATGATTAAAAATACTTCAATAACAATTTTATATATACAAGCTTTGTTTCGATTTGAAAATGTCTAAATATTGATAAGATTTAAGTGTAATTTATCTTTCTTTTATTACACATTTCTAATTATATATGTTGCCTTCTTTTATCAAATCCGAACCTCTTTCTGCAATCATGTAAGTAGGCGCATTTGTATTATTACTAACTATGTTTGGCATTACACTAGCGTTTACACGGAGTTCTCGTATATTGTGGACCCTTAAACGACTATCTACTACAGAAGTTCTTGGATCGGTACCCATTTTTGATGTACCAACAGGATGGTATAGTGTTCTCACAAAACTTATGCATACACATTTCGAATATTCTTCAGTATCTAAAGTAAATTTATCACAGGCTGGCCAATTCATTTTGTATAAGAAAACACCAATGGATTTGAAATAATTTGTGTTGATAATGTTGCTTATAATTTTGATCCCTTTTACAGCTAATTCTAGATCTCTGTAATCATCAAAGTAATTTGCATTAATTATCGGGTAATCTATCGGATTATTGGAACTTAAAGAAATATTACCTCTTGAATATGGCTGTAGTAAATGTAGTGTGAAATCGAACAGTGTATACCTTTTATTCTGTTCAGCAATATAACTGGCTATTTGTTTTTTATAATTGAAAGATTTTGAGAAAACATCTTTATTTACAGATGAGCCTTTCCAAAACATTGTTAAGTGAAGCTGAATATCTGGGACACAAGTATTATTTTTTACAGAATAAAATTCAGTGATTTCCGAAAAACTAACATGTGCTAAATATCCGGTGCGATTATATATATATACTTAATTGCGTCAAAATGCTCCTCAACCTTATTATACATGCCTGGATAATTAGCATTAATTGTTATTGGTATCTTACAATGGTCGTGTAAATGTTTACCTACATCTATTTTGCATTGTATGTTTTTCGATATAAGGTGACTTTTTGGACCTACTCCCGAGAGCATTAACAACTGTGGGGCGTTTATACTTCCTGCACTGTGAATAACTTCAAATCTAGCAAAAACCTCTATTTTTATGTCATCGTATTCCACTTTAACGTCATATGCTTTTCGTGTACAATCGTTTATTAATATTTTAGTCACAAGAGTCTTCTTTAATATCTTCAAGTTTGTACGTCCTTGTATAGTATTCAAAAATGCTTTTTCTGAACTAGCTCTCACGCCATTAAAAGCAGTTACTTGATAAATTCCAGCACCAAACATGTTGTCTGCATTTAAATCAGATACTATTTTTATACCTAGCTCTGCCCAAGACTTTAAAACATTTTCAGTTAGATCTCGATAGGTACTGTTAGATACATTTATAAGAAGTGGACCTTTCTGTCCATAAATTTTATTAATAACTGGATCTCGAAAAAGCTTAATCGTCGTACTAGTATCGTAATAGTCGTACCAACTTTTGTAATCATTACGGTTTCCTCTCAAATAGACCATTTCGTTAATGCTGCTGCTACTTCCAAGCATTTTCCACGAGTCCAGTAAAAAAAGCCATTGTTATTCGCAGCATTAGTTCTACCATTATACATTGTTTTGTATTGCCAATCATGTACAGTCCCATATATATTCTTATCAGTACCTGGAATCTAATGATCATAAAAATATTCATACTAAGATACAACAATATTTTCTAAGGTTTTATAGATATAAATATAGGTTCATATCCAGTAAAAAACAGACACTTTAAAACTTAATATCTTATATATTTAAGAAGCTTGAAACGAATTGTAAGAATGTCTCTTGTTAATTACTAAATACATTTTTAATAATATTACTCACAATCGACTCTATTGGTGGATCATCTCCAGCTTCAATGAGGAGTACTTTTCGATTTTCATCTTCACTAAGTCGATTTGCAGGCCTTGCACCAACTATTCTTCATAGTCTGTAATGTATTTATATGCTTAAACTCATATTGTTAAACGCATTTATATTTAAGATCCCGAAATCGACGGAGCTGAGTACACGTCACAACTGTAGTCTGGATGTCATAACACCTAGTTAATTTACGATTAACTTATTTACTAGAAAGATTAGGACAGTAGTGTCCGTCGAAATGAGTCCCTGAAATATTAAAATATATATATAGGTACTCTTTGTTTTTTAACCGTGTGTGAGCGTTTTAAGAGTCGCTTACGGCCACCGTCCCGCTGCGTTTACGTAGTGAGCGGTTGACACTACTCAAGCCCCCAGGGCCTCCGAGTGTCCCATGTAGGATCCTTCTCCACGTTAAAAAACAGGTACTCTTTGTTTAGGCCTTAGTAAGTAGTTGCCAATGTTCATCGTTAGCTCGTACATGAATATAATATTATAATTAGTATTGTCTACCAAAAAAATATTTCACCTTATTTCAGTATATTTTTGATTATCCACAAAATACTTTAGGTAATTATGCTAAAGAAATTATGATTAATTTTTATTAAGTTATTTTTTATCACAGGTATTGAAGAATATTATATTTTCTAAAACACGTTGACTAAAAAAATACTCTTCACCACGTCTAAAGGGTTATTGACATTAATACAATATTAATAATATTAATAATAATAATATTACATAAGCGTATATATAAGTATATATACTGTCACCTGTCTAGTTGTGTCAATTTTTTTTGCTCTCTTTATAATTTTAAATATAAATGGTGATATTTGGTTATTATTATACTATTTATAGTCACGTTTGTGTGTGAATGGTGTAATTATTTTTTAGCTGCATTTCCATATACCCTTGTAAGTTTCCCTTTAATTTAAACCAACGAACTGAAAAGAGGCTGCCTTGACAGTGTCATTATTCATTTTCACAATTACATATTTATAAAAGGATATTTCAATAAACTGTGTTACGGTCGAATACCTTCTCATATTATAATGTCTAAAACAAGATCTAAAAATGTTTCCTACTGTGCCGCATGCTCAAACAGTATAAATAACAGCGATACATTGAAATGTAAACGTTGTTCATTGATATATCATTTTGATTGTGTCATTACGGACAAAAGTAAATGCTTATCCAATAATTCAGTTTACAAAACTTCGTGGATATGTCAAGTTTGTAGCAGCAAGGAACTCATAAACAGTAATGCAAATACTCCAATTA